>QEPC01001717.1:1647117-1739234 GCA_003113815.1 Sphenodon punctatus | reverse complement strand
GCAGCCAGTGCAGAGTCCGGAGCACTGGTGTCATGTGCTCCCTGCGACCCGCCCCCGTCAGGAGACCGGCCGCGGCATTCTGCACCAGCTGCAGCCTCCGGACCAGCTTCTCGGGCAGCCCCACGTAGAGCGAGTTGCAGTAATCCAGCCTCGAGGTGATGAAGGCATGGATGACAGTAGCGAGGTCAGAGTCTGAGAGATACGGCCAAAGCCGTCAGACAAGATCCCCTTATTATAGGGGATACTCGTGCAACTATTTATCTAAGCAGTGTAAGTTGTTCACTTAAATTGTATGCCTAAATGTGAAAGGGAAGAAATGTTTGGGACTGTTAAGCAATGTTTTATAATGGGTACGTTTGCCTGCAGGACAAAGTTCTTACAGGTTGACCAGGTCATAAATGACTACTCTTGTTAGTGTGTAAAGTGTACAGTAAACGTCTGTCTGTAAATGGTGACACATTTCACTGATGACTTAGAAACTGACTGGAAATGCTGCTGTGTCAATTGGGAATAATTGCTGACTACTATTGGGGTTGTGTTGGCTTATATATGCTGTAATCATTTTTGCAATGTTTCAAAGAGGAGTAGTAGTAGTAGTAAAATCGTTTATTTGCCCAACTGGACAGTTATTGGCAATACATCCATAAAACTCCAGTACAACTCACAGCAAATCATAATACAAAACATTCAATAATTCCACAAATTATACCCCTTCAATCCCCCCCGAACCATACATAAATTATCCTCCTAATTGTCAAACAAACCTCTAACATCAGGATGTATTCAGGATGAATAAAAGGCAGGAGGGCTATGTTACTTCCGTTTCAAAGAGTAGGAAAGTATAAGAATTAAATACAGTTGTACAGAGAGAGGAAAGAGAGACATCAGGTGATAACCTAGAAGCCCAAAAGTCTGTTTAAAAGGAAGCTTTAAGTGAAAGGGATAATCAAGAAATAGGTACAGTCAGGAAATTGACATTAACTAGGAAAGTTCTAACAATTTAGAAAGATTCACACATAAGCAGGAAAAGGAAATGGATTCTACTTTTAATGACAGGCAAGAAGGTGGTGAAGTATTTGAAGCTCTCGATTTAGGGGCTAGTAGCCACACTTCAGTTTCTACTTAGTGATCCAGCAGAAATTGCAAAAGAAGGTACAGTTACTGAGGAATGGAGTATGGAAGCTAACATTGAAACAGAAATGGGAACAGAAACTAAAGTGAGGGGTAGGCTGGAGAGATGTATGACAACATGTTATTTGGGAATGCCTACTGATGTTTTATTGGTTTATATATACTGTAATAGGACACAATGCTGTATACCTATGTGGGTGAGCATAAGTTCCTACCTGTATGGTAAGCCTACAAGTGGGAGGCCAGAGACAATATATATAGTTAAGACGTGTCAGACCATATAGTTTCATAAGGAAACTATGCAGGTGGGGTTCCTTGCAGATAGGCAACCCCAAAAAAGACTACTGTTAATAAATCCTAATGTGTATGATAAATGGAGTAGATGTTTCAGCTGTAAGCCTATAGTGGAATGATGACTGTTGAGATCAGTGGGGATGCAGGCAAGATGAGGACTCTGTATTGCAATAATCTTTGTACTTGGGATAAAATGTACTGAGTACTCGTTTGTATAGTCTAACTTTACATATTGTATGCATAGATGTGATGGTGCAAGCTGAGCTTGCCAAGATGGCATAGCTGGGGGGTGGGAGTTACGTTGAAGCAGATTAAGACCCCTTTAAGGGATCCCCCTTATCTCTGGAGACCTGGCCCCTCTGGGGATATATAGCCAGCGAGCCCCGGGAAACAGGCAGTCTCTGTCAGGGAACTGCGCTGTCTGACACACTATGCTCTCCAGGGTCCTGAACCACAGAAAAAAGAGCCACGCAGCTGCAGCAATGGCAGACAGGAAGCTGGGAGCCCAGTGGCAGGCTTGTCCCAAGGTGAAGTATGAGGCCTGCAAGACCGGGAGAGGGTGAGTCCAGAGGAGGCTGTATGGGTCACCTAGAGGCCATCTGGCGATTGTGTGAGGCAGTGGTGTCTACCGTTTAGATGTGCCTTAGCCAGGGAGAGCAGGTGACTGAACCCTCCTGATGGTCCCTAATTTGCACAAAGGCCTGGCTTATTCGGATATTCACCTGTGTTGGGGAAGGAGAGTGCGGGGGTTGAGAGTGCTGGGAGGAATGTGCCTACAGGGCAGTGCCTGCGAGGAGTGTTATCACAGGGCAGCGTCGGTGGGTGGGGAATGTGGCTGCATGGCTGTGTCAGTGGCGACGCCCTCTCACTCTGTGGCCAGCGGGGCTCTCGGCTGCTCCCTGTGTCCGCAGGGCTGTCTGGGCAGAGGGCGCTGCCTGAGTCTTTTGCCATGCTGTCTTGGGGTAGGGAGTCGCCCGGCGCCCCCTTGCCATGTTGGGCGCTCTGGCAGTGGTTGGCTTTGTCCGGGGAATCCAAGCAGCAGCCCCTGATCTCCTGCGCCCCCCTCCCCGCCCGCGGTGCGCTCCGGGCCGGGCTTGGCGCTGAGCGCGCACGGGGCTATGTTTGCTCAAGAACGCTTGAGAGCACAAGTGAGCTCTGTATTAAGGAGGCTGCCGGGCGCTGGAGCCAGCTCCTCCCAGCCAAGGAGGAGCGCTTTGTGCCTCCTTCCCAGGGCTGAGAGAGCCTTTGATTTCATGGCCATGATTATTTTTATTCTTGTTCACTCAAGGATGAAGCCCAAGGAACAAGCGCTTGTCCCTTTCAGAAGCTCCACAATGGGTCCCCCCCAGCACAACCCAGCGGCAGCTTTCTGGGAGTTGGTTTGGAAAGCAACGCTATACAACTCACTTACAGCGGAAGCGCAGGCAGAGGGGCCCCGGGCGGGGGGGGGCACTGCGCTCCCATTCTGGGGGCAGATCAGCCCCTTGGGGTGGTATCACTTATGTGGGCAGAGAAGTCAGGACTATCTTGTGGCTAAGACTGGGGATGAGTGGGGGACGAGGGCCCGGGACCAGCGCTGAAAAGATCCAGAGCTTGGGGGTGCCTGGGGAGACTTTTCTCCTGGAGTCATTTGTGGATCCAGAGCCGGGCTTTAGTCTCCCCACTGAGGAACAATCAGAATCGGGAGCAGCGACCTCAGAGCCGCCAAGACTGTCATGGGCCAGTGCGAGTTGGCAAAATGACATGTAAATGAGCGCAGTTTTGAGCGCGGTGGCCTTGCCTGTGCTAATCCCGGCCGGGGAGAAAATCTACTTAGCAAAGGAAGGTCTCTCTCTCTCTCTCGCTCACTCTCATTTGGTTAACAGTGCCCAAAATGCTGCATCTATTAATAATGTATATTTCCAGGGTAACACTATATCTGTAATGCTTGAGTGCCGAGGGGGATTCACAAGGTCTTAGAAAAATAGTGAAAGGCTCGCTTCATATTCTGCAGCCAGCGCCGGAGAAAATGAGTGTAGGACATGTGTCCCCATAATAGGCCCGGCCATTCTTTGCCGCCTGCATACATTTGGGTTTAGCCGAGGTTCAGCAAGGCCTATTTGTCTGTTCTATCTTTGCTTGGGGTCTCAAGTGTGTCTTGGGGAAGGAGCTTTTTCCTCCCCTTCTTCAATTACCCTGTGATCTGACCTCTTCCAGGTGGGTTTGAAATAGCAGGTTGTCCTATATTTCCAGTTGAAATGACAGCAGGGCCATTTTGCTTCCCCCCTCATTGTAAGGAAGAGCTGTTTTTGCCTGTCTAGCAATAATGCAGCGGATGAGTTACAATTGTGGATCTGCTGGTTAGGTGACTGCAGTAATCAAGCCAGGTCAGCTCTGTCCAGGGGTATGGGGAAGTTAATTAACTTCTTGGCTAATCTGGGAAGGTAGACCAGCTAGCATCTGAAAACACAATGGCCGCGAGCCTCAAACCGCTTCGAAGTCAACTCCACGGAAGCTCTTCAGGTTTCAGCTGATTTACTCCGGAGTAAGTGGCTCGCGAACCGCACGAACCGTGCACAGTGTACACATATTTATTGTCTGCCTAGAAAAGCCACCGGTCTGACCACTGATATAGTAAACTTCTCTGTAGCTTATTTAGTGCGGGCTCCGGGTATTGATTTGGGTTGGGTGTGTCTAGGAATAGGGAAACTGAGCTCCATAGGGTTATTGGGGGGTGGGTCTCTCTCTAGCCTCGGAGAGCTGCCCCCACTGAAACGCTTCCAAGTGCTTGATAGCGGACTCTTCGCAGAGGCAGGGAAATAGCCATTTGATGGCGGAAAAGAATCATTGGAAAAACTTTCCACCTGCTACTACCCCTCTGACCCAGCGCTCTGCTCACAGACCCACGCGGGCTGAGGGTTATTCTCCCACCAGAAGGGTCTGGGGAACACCAACCTCCCCCCCCCCCCAACTAAAACATCTTGGCTTCCTGGTTAAAGAGCCTTCAAGTTTCCACTCCAGCATGTCTGGTATGATCGTCTTCGGAATGTGATCAGGTCAGCTGGGGAAACGGCCAGACTGGTGCCCTGGTGGCTATCGCTTGTCCCAAGAAAGAGCGCTCTCTAGGTTTGCTATTGGGGGTTAAGTCCTCCATGCAGCAGTGGCTACGCTCTCCTAATGCAAAGTGACCCCCTCCCCTACCCACCCTGCCTGCCCTGGACGCAGAGCACAGATAATGGCCAGGCCCGGCCGGGCATCTCTCTGCTGCCTGGAGACCGCTGAGTGGCTCCTCCCGATCCCGCCTGGTTTGGGGCTGCGCGGAGCCGATTCCCCTAGCTCTGGCGCCGGCGTCGGGGCTGCTCTGCCTGCTGCCCTGTGGCACAGCCCCTTGCAGCGCCGCTGCTCCCCTGCCGGGCTCCTGCCTCTCTCCCGGTGAAGCTCCCACCGGAGGCCCCAGGGCAGCGCTCCTGGGCGCAAAGCGAGCGGCTGGCGAAAGAAAACCTGCCCCGACAGCCCGAGCCTTTGGCAGCAGCGTTGGTTTATTTCACCCCCCCTCCCTCCCGGGTATGTACAGGTGCCCCGAAGCGGCGGCGAGCAGTGTCTGTCTGTCTGTCTAGAGCCCCGCGGGGTGCTGCCCGCCGGGCAGGCCGAAGGCATTGGGGTGGGGGTGGCCGATCAGGCTGAGGTAGTGGCGGTCCAGGCCCTGCACCGACGACAGGAAGGAGCCGCGCTGCTGCCCCGGGCTGGGGATGGGCATCGCTGCGTTGGGGGGGAGGTAGGGGATGGGGGGACTCCGGGCAGGGCCGTGCCAGGGAAAGGAGGCTCCCCCGGAACCCTGCTGGAAGACGGGCTCGCTGCTGGGGCTGTGGCCGGGGCAGTCCGCGGGGTGGTGCAGCTGGTAGAAGTCCGCTTCCGCCGCTCCCAGAGAAGTGAAGAGGGGCTCGGTGGCCCCGCGTGCTTTGGACTGCAGGAAGGCTAGGATCCGCGCGTACTTGGTGTCCTTGGTCTCCATGCGCTCCACCGTGGTGAGGTAATGCACCAGGTTCTTCATGCATTCGTGGTAGCCGTAGTGGAAGTAGTTGGCAAACTCGGACAGGAGCTCTGCTGGGGGGAGAAAGAGGCCAGCGGGTCAGGCGGGCAGTACTGGGCACTGGCGAGAGGCAGATCCCTCCCCCACGCCAGCAATCCCCAGTTCAGTTACCGGGGTTTGCACTGGGACCAGGTGCACCTCCCCTATCCCCGGTGTGTGCCAGCACCAGCGCCTCCTACCTACCCTTCTCTCGGCCGCGGGGGAAGTCCGCCGAGTGCAGGGCACGCAGGTATTGGACTGTCATCTCCAGGATCTCCGCCTTCTCTAGCTTCCCGGAGCTCTGAAACGCATCCAGGCCAGGCCAGTGAGATTAGTGCCTGGTCAAACTGCAGCCCCAGCTACCCCGAGAGCTACCCAACCCTGATCCAGCAGCAAGCGCGCACACCATACTCCGCGGAGTCTCGGTACAGCCTCCCTCTGGCACTGTGCCCATCGCCTCCCCCCTAGAGAGCTGGTGGCCGGCACATACCTGCTTAGCCAAGGCCATGGGCACCGTCTTCCCCAGTTCATTTAGGCAGCGATTGATCCGATCCCTCCTCCTTTTCTCAATCACTTTGTGGGAAACTGGAGTCCTCTGGAAAACACAGCAGCCTTACAGCAGGGGATGTTGAGGCGCCCAAACAGAAGCGGAACGCAAAGGGCTGGGGCACCGTCTCTCCCTAGTAGTGTCTGTCTCCATCTACCCGTCTAACAACGCCCTTGGCCCTGGTCCTCTTCCCAAGAGGGGGGGAGGGGGGCTTGTTCGGAAAAGCCAGGCACCTTTGATTCCCGTGAACTAGGTCTCTCCACCCCTTACTGCCCATGGAAGCGCCCCAGAGCACGACCCTCGTGCCCCTGCTGGAGCTGGGGATCAGCCTGGGGGCTCTGTCCTGCTCTCAGTACCTGGGGGAAGCCCATCGAGTGCGGCTCATTCTGCAGGGTCGAACCCCGAGAGAAAGCAGTCTGCACTGCAGCCCCGCGCGCAAGGGCCAGTCAACTCACTTTCCGTTCCTTCAGCTTGGAGGCCATCCTGTCCTGAGAAGAGAGTGTAGCAGCAGAGACCCGACGTGCCAGCCTCCTCGAGGGTTCCAGGTGGAGTGCAGCCCCCTAACCTCCAAGGGGCTGCTTATAAAGCGATCCTGTCTTGGGGGGCGGGGGGCTGCCTGTATTCATGGCCTGGCTGAGTCCATGGGATTAGGGAGAGCTGGGATGGGGGAATGTATGCATTAAAGAGTCGTTTTAAAGGGGCTAAGAAAATGTGGGTTTTTTTTCAGTCAAGGGGGCTAGCAGGGGGCAGATCAGCTTTGTCACTCCACGTGGACCTTCAAAGGACACGTGATCGCCCCCCCATCCCATTTGCATGGCAACAGCCCAGGCAGGGCTGAAGCAGCAGAGCGCACTGGCGCGCTGGCAGCATGTGAACACAGGCGCCCCTCTGTAGTCCCAAGCGCCTAGGCTCTCACACGATCGCCTGTTTACAAATCCCAGGCACCCCCTCCCCTCCCTTCCCCTGTCCAAGCGCTGACTGCATTTTAAAGCCTGTCCAGAGTCATTAAAGTAATTAAGTAAGCCCTTAATAGGCTGTTCCGCCCAGTTCAAGGGAGAGCCCTTGGAGACGGAGTGGTCCCGTTTGTTCTCAGGCTTTTCTCACACGACTTGGTGACACGTCCATCTTTATGAGAGATGGCAGCGAGGCTTTTTGTTTACACCGCTTTATGTGCCGGGGACACCCTGGCAGGTGTGGGACTGGGGGCTGGCACACGATTCCCCTCCCCTTTCTCTCCTCCCCTCGGCAGGCGTAGGGAGACTCCTGCAAGTCTTTGGCACACGACGGTCCTTTTTGGGTGGTGTGTGTCTGCGTGTTGTTGTTTTACCCCCCTGCTCCCCCCTTTGGAGAGGCTCAATTTGTAGCCTATTATCCTATAGGAAAATGTCCCATTGAAAAGTATGAATAGTTTCATTGGGCCTAAATTTTAATAATGCGGGTCAAAGAAAAGAGGGGCAAATAAAGGGGGGGATCGCAGCTGGTCTGGGAGTGCATTATGCGGTGTCACCTGCGAGAAGGGTCGCCTACAGACCCCCTATTCATTTGCCTAATTTTGGTCAATTTAACCAACTTCAGGAGAAATTATTGTGGCATTGTTCGGGAGGGTAAAGCTTTCTGATCGAATTAACAGCATGTTTTGATCCGGTAAATGTCATTAGAAAGAAAGAAACAATCCCGTTTAAAGGGGCTGGGAGTTAAATGCGCCAAGTGGAGACGCCAAAGCGCAAAGCTCACAAAGGGAGCAAGTAACTGCCACAGGGAACTTTTGTACACTCACATTGCTGAAGTTTTTACACAAAAAGGCATTATTTCATACTTGAATACGTTTAATCCAAAGATTGTCTATTTTCTGCAAACATATTTTCAAAGCATTGTTAACTTTTTTATGGGCTCTGTTCTGGCAGCCGCGTTTCTCGCCTCTAGAGCGCAAAGAGGGCTCCCTTTTGGGGGCATCAGGATTTGTCCGGGGGGGGNGGGGGGGGGGGGGGCGGAGGGGGATGGTGCCGCTTGGAGAAGTTGCTCGCTCTCTCTTTAAAGGGTTTAAAAGGAAAATATCGAAAACACACAAACAGAAGCGGGAGGGAATTAGCTGCAAAGGGGATGGAACCGGCATCTCCATGGCTTGGGAGTGCGCCCTCGCGGCTCTTGTGAGGGATCCCCTGCCACCTCCTAACAGTGGTGCATAGAGGCGCTCCCCCCCGGAAAAAAACAAGCCCATTGACACATTTACTAAGCAAACAACAACTCCAGCCTGGGTTGTGAGGAAAGCTTGCAGGTGGAAATAAAAACATCACTTTGAATGGGGGATGTGTGCGAGGGGCTCCGCTTTGTGGGAACGCTTTAATCCAGCCCATCTGGGGAATGGGGCAGTCTCCCGAACAACATTAGAAACATGCCTTTTATTCGAGACCTAGAGGCTCTGGGGCCTTGCTTTATAGCCCCCATTTCTTTTTTTCTTTTTTTTTTTAGTCAACTGGATTCTTTCCACCCTGGTTTCTTCCTAGTTTAAATGTGGAGAAGAGCAGTAACCCCCGGCTCTCTCCTTCTCTTCCCACGTGGACAGGCAGCCTCTTGTGCTTGGGTCTGGGCTAGGGATCCAGGGCAGCGGATCCAAAGGGGTTTATTTGTCTGAACCAGCCAACCCTTTACCCCCATGGTCAGTGTGCAAATCTCGGGGTGACTCTCTTTCTGATCTTTCCAAAGGGTCCCTCGCCAAGGCAGCTTGCAGCTCAGCCGCTCCGGCGCGTTGCTCTGCTCGCTGGAGATATTCTTTCCGGAGGCTTGTAGGTTTCAGTAGATTCACTCTCAAACAATGGGATTAAAAACGAACCGTTATCATCCAAATTAACTAAACTGTGAATAGCAAATGGGGGAAGGGGGGGCTTTTTCTCCGCCAGCGGAGATGGAGTTGATCCTCTTACTGTCTGTGTTAACCGCCAGCTGCAGGCACCTGCAAGGCAACTTTCTCCCCCACTAAACTTGTTTATTTTCCTCTCGGCTGCTAGAGAATGGGAGCGCTGTGTCTCAGCTAGGACCGGCCAGGATGAGGTGCAGGTTCAAGCTGACAAGCGGGGAAAGGACACAGGCAAAGTGGATCTGACAGGCGGGGGAAGCCAGAGTGCTGCTGCTGGCAATGTTATGGCGTGTTAACTGAGGGGGATGCTTTCTTTGACTTCGGATTGCTGACGTTACCAGCCTAACAATGCAACTAGGTTACACTTGGCCACTCCAACCCCTCCAGGGAAGAGCAGGCTTTCTCTCCCAAGCTTTCCAAAAGTGGCCCTTTGGATTTCCTTAGGCGAGAGCGCGATCATTATCTGACAGCCAAAAAGGGATTCTGGGGTCCCCAACTCTCCTCAAACTCTCAGTGCTTCCCGGAGTCTCCTTTGCCTTGGGGTCTTGTAAAACATTTCTTATTTTCCAAGAGCACTTCTAGTTTGGGTGTGTGTGTGTTGGAGGGGGGGGGGGGAATAAAATCCCAAACAAATAATAATTTTACAAACCATGCTTTTTAATTAGACTGGATAGAGTACATAAGGTTCTGAAGACTAATACTAATACAAAATAGGTTTTATTTAACACTATTAAACCAGAGGTCTGCCTTTCTGTCCTTCATCCTGCACTCACAAACACACAGACAGGCACACGCAGGATGTTACCAGGCAAAATGAAAGCCATTCTGTTAGGTTAGTATGTGGAAACACGTTCTGCTAAGGGAACAAAGGTGTAGCTAAGTTGGACTGGGGACCCCTGATCGCCCACCCAGGAGCAAGGGACACAGTTGTACCAGGGAGTGTGGGCCCCCAGACTCATAGGTCCTGATGCAGCCATACCACCTGTTATAGCTATGCCCTTGTATGGGAAAGATGTGTGTTGTTAAATGCATGATGAATGTGGGTGCCACAAACACTCATCTTTCACTGACACATAGCCACTGTTAGGTCAAGCTCAGCATACCAGCCTATATACAGTCCATGCTCACCCAAGGAGCCATGGGGACATGGACATTTGTGAAAGGAGGTTGCAGAACTACCCTAGTTCCTCGTCTCTTCTCTATGGTGACGGTGGAATGTCCTCAGAAGCACCGGCCTGGTTTAAAAGTGAAGCATCATGTTTGTAAAGTAATGTTCCTGCTCTGCATGGTTTGCTGTAGCTACATTTGGAAGAGCATCCCATTTCTGAAATCCGTGGAACAGGCACTCCTTGAGGAAGAACTACACCAAAGGAGTTTGTCCATGGAGTAATGAGACAGTGTGTTGAACAGAGAGGAAAGGACTTCACATGGGGTGGGCATTAGAGCAATGACACTAGAACAGTTATTGTGATCATGCTGTGCCACCAAAGCATCTGCACATGCCCTGATGGCAGTTCCTTAGTATAAAATTCAAAATGCATTGGTGTTCACTCTGTTCCAATAAAAGTCTTCTGTTTGTGTAGTGGTGCCAATGTTTGTTTAGGACTTTAATAGCAGGGGGAGTGGAGAGTATGGTTTAGTACTGTGAGTGGGTAGGGTTGCCATGCCACCTTTCATAGTTTGACCCTATGTATTTTGGCATTGGCAGATGTAGATCCATCTATTACAGCACTGCCTTACAGTTTTTGATTGAGGCAATAAATTTGCGTACGCTTTTTCTCCAGTTCAAGCAACTTTTGAGTGAGGATATTTGAATGATGGCACATTTTTCCTTGGTTAAGGTTATGTATTTTTGTGGCTTATGTGCTTATATATATTGTTATACTTTTAAAGCTTGGAATGTCTTGATTTTGATATTTTGTATGTCTTATACGTTTGCATGTTTTTTTAAAATGTTTTGTTGTTGTCAATTTATTGGCTTTTGTCGCAAATAAATAAATAAATAAATAAATATAGTTTGGCCCTGAGACTCCCATTTTGGCCTATAGGAGTGTCAGGGTCAAACTACAAAAGGTGGCAACCCTCTGAGTGGGTGAGTCCTTTTAGCATGCTGTCACTAGCCACCCAAGACTCAGTTAGGAAAAGTTTAACTGGCCCAGACTAAGAGCAATTAGCCCAGGTGGGGCCAGTTAGGTCACATGACTGGAGGCTGGCCATATAGAGCAGGGAAACCCACATAGTAATAAACACCAGGGGAGAGATTGGGAATGGGCTGTGCTCTGTGGTAACAGCAAGCCACCCAGATGTGCTGCTAGCAAGGACAGGGATGCTGGGAACCCCTAGTCTGGTTAGGGCAACAACTAGACCTGCAGGGGAGGCAGGCAGGAAAGAGTTGGTGACTCAGCTAGGGGTGCAGCAATCACAGAGATTCAGGAGGGTGTAAGCTAGAAGTACCCTGTGAGGGAGTAAGGAGGGCAGGGCAGGACTCCTCTCTAGTAACTGAGGGTCCCAGTCCACAGTGTAGGGGAGGTTCAGAGCACTGTGACCAGGCAGGTTCTAGGGCATCAGATGGAGGCACTGTTGGGCCCAGAGGCAGAGGAGCCTAGTCAGAGGCCTGAGGCACACACACACACACACACCCCTGGAATGGGGGAGGCAGAGTTGGAGCTTGGGAAGAAGCTGTAGAAGGGAACTCAGTTCAGGGCAGAGAGGCTCAGGGAAAGAAATTGGGGGGAAGGAATAGCACCAGAGGACCAGTGGGGCCCTAGCCACAGGAAACAGATGGCAAGGGCAGAGCTATAGCTGGTGCAGCCGCAATGAGGCCCACGAGCCTGGGAACCCATGCGCATGTGGAGTGCATGTTGTACACACCTGGTGCCATGTTTCTGCTGCTGCCTCCCCCCAAGTGCCCAGAATTTGTAGGAACAGGGTCTGGCAGCTTGAAGAAGGAGCAGTGAGTAGGTGGGTAGCCTGTCCCCACCCATCCATGGAGCACTTGAGCAAGCCTGATAGGTCACAGCCTGGGAACACCCCTGCTATTCTGGTCTCTGTGTCCCAGAAACCACCTGCCCTGGAGACCCTGGTCTCCTTGCTGTCTTGGCATAATACCCCAGTCCCTCATATCCCAGTGACTCTGGCCTCCCTGTCTGCTCACCCCCCTCTTCTCTTTAACTGCCCGATTCCTGGGGTTGGGGGCATTCCACCTTCTGCGCCATGACCCATTCCAGCCTAGCTCTGCCTCCGGCAAGAGTGGGGTTTGGAGTCTGTCTTCATTTTCATTTCATTTTCAATTTTAATTTATACCCCACACTCTCTCAACCAAGGTTGACTCGAGGCGGCTTACATCCATACACAAAAAATACAAATATCTAGGTTTTTTATCCCACACAGGGGAAAACCTAGAAACAACAATATAATATAACAACAATATTTGTGTCAATCCTGCACAAGGGGACCCACACATCATTTTGGAGTGGCTACTCTGGAGGGGCTAGTTGTAAGACACCAAGGCAGGGCTAGGGAAGCCAAGGGAGGAAAATGCCTAGGGAGACAGTGAACGACTTGGAGCATTAGTGCACATTGGGTGATGCTACGGGAGGACCAGGGACCAGTCAGTGGGGATGTCCAAAGATGAAGGCTAAGGACCTGGTGCCAGGAACATCCCTCTGGAAGGGGGCTAACTGACTATTGCTCGGAGGCAGAGGTCTGTGAGGACTGCCAGCTGGTGTACAAGCTATTCTTCAAGAAGTTTAGTGACTGGCATAATGGCTGGATTCGGGACCTCTTCCCCAGGACATCACAAGAATAGCCTGAGAGAGCTGTGAGTGTGACCAGGAAGCAGCAGAACTGTGAGTGAGGTCCTGATCCTGAGGCCACTTAGGGTTAGGCCTGTTGCAGGGGCTCAATTGAAATCCAATAGAACTGTGTTTAGTGTGTGGGTGGGTGGGGGGTATCATTGACAGCACAGGGCATTTGATTAAGCTTTATGTCTGGTTATAGGCTGGCTTGATTTAAAGCAAGGGGAAAGGAAGGCTGGGGTGGACTTAGAAGAATGGAGACGTGAGAGAAAAAGCATGGAGATTCCCTGAACTCCCTACAGGAGGTGAAGGTCTGGTGGGTGGCAAGCCATCATCATTGAATGAGAATGCAAGAGGAACACAGGAGTTTGTGCATGTTCTACCCTAGCTCTGGGGAGAAGTGTTAAGATGCAAAGGGAACAGTGTTGTGCAGGTTTTTACATGCCCTCACACTTCAATGTGCCACACCACAGAGACTTACAGTGAGCTCCCCCCGGCTCCATCAGGCATTTCAGCTTCAGATACTTGTATGGATGCTTGCTGAAGGGGGAACTAGAAGGCCTCCTTCATGTTCTGGTGAATCAGAGGCCACTCCCCTGTTCTTTTGTGCTACTAGCTCTTTGATTTGGTAAGAGATGTTCACATTTCATAATGTAAGGGCAACCAACCTAAGGATACATTTGTTCTCCTGTAACTGGGAGAAGATAATGTATCACATTGGGTTTTTTGTTGTTTAAAAATTAAAGGAACTGTTCTTAATTTCAGAAGTACAGTAATTATTTCCTTATATCTGGTGAATGCAAGAAAGAACACATTGAGAAAATGTTTAGCCAGTTACACTTCCATGATGTTGGGCAGGGCTGATCTTAGGATTTGTGGGGCTCAGGGCAAAGATAAAATGTGGGGGCCCTGGTGACCCCTCCCCTTTGGGGGCAACCTCTGTGGCGCCCTGAAGGTGGTCATGTTTGGGGCCCCACTGAGAGGGAGTGGTGCCCTCACAACCTGTCCTGGTGAAAACAGAGCCCACTGCAGGGCCCTCAGAAAGAGCGGGGCCTGGGGCAAGTGCCCCATGTCGCCCTGTGGTAAGTCCAGCCCTGATGTTGGGTGCATTTATTTACGTCTTTATCATCATGCAAAAGATTTTTAGGTGTATGTCTCTGATTGCCCTTGCAAACTGTTAAGTCAATCAGCAGTATCACTGTAAAGAGTTGTCCTGTCACCCACGTTGCTGTCATGTGCTTTGCCTATAATCGAATCAAATAGCTGAAATGTGCTTTGCCTGTGGCCTAGTCCAAGTGTACAGTATTCTAAGCAAATACATTTTTGCAAACACATTCTGTGGTCATGATGCTGATCC
Organism: Sphenodon punctatus; assembly: GCA_003113815.1. Lineage (NCBI taxonomy): Eukaryota > Metazoa > Chordata > Lepidosauria > Sphenodontia > Sphenodontidae > Sphenodon > Sphenodon punctatus. The sequence continues at coordinate 1,725,206 of QEPC01001717.1, read as the reverse complement.
TGTGTGGAAGGATGCGTGTGGGTGGCAATTGGATTCTTCTGAGACACTGACCAACAAAACAGAAGTAAGGTTGGTATGTGTGAGCAAAGGCCTTCTGCATCAGGCAATGACAAGTGTAAATGGATGGGGATGGAGGAGGAGTTTAGATGTGGCACCCTTTCCGTTCATCCTTTTTTGGTTAGTCTTAACATTCCTTTACTCTTTTAGCCTAGTGCACAATGCAGGCAGAAGGTCAGGGCATGTTGCACACCACTGAAGTGGACTATAATGCAATTATCAATCAAAATCAATAATCAAAGCCTGGCATGTTGCACTGAGGGATATCTTCTGGGGAATAGCCTGCGGGAGGACACAAAGAGGGTAACTACTACTCAAGCATGTGGCCACATGAACATGGGAACAAACGGCTACATGAATTCAATGGTGTCATGTACTGGCTGAACATGCGCGTGTATTATTACATCTGGTAACACCCAAACGCATCTGCAAATACACACAGCCATTACAAATAAATATACACATGCACACACATACATATAGACAAACAAACACACCCACCAATAAATACATATATACATAGACACACAAAAATGTGCGTATACAATACGTACACACACAAACACTTTTCATCACTAATGATATTGTAATACAGACATGCATGAACACATCATTTTCAGGTTCCTCTTTATTGCCAGAGGGCCTCTCATGGCAATGGGCCCAGTCCTGCTCCATTGCAACCAAATGCTGATCATTCTCCCATTTACTTCAGTGGGGTGGAATTCTACTCTGAAGACACTAATTGTGTTGAAACCAAATCTTGTTGGTTTCAATAGGAGTTGGATTCAACCCTTAGTTAGGAGACAGCCATTCTGAATGGCTTTGGGTTTTGTTAAGATTTTTTTTTATTTACAGTATTTTAATGCAAAGCATTTAGTACTTTTTATTAGTGAAAGAAAAGAGGAAATTGAATAAAGAGCAAAATCTTGGAGGCTGTGCAGGAGGTCTGGACCCAGTCCTGGTGGGTTCTGAGCGCCCTCAGCTGCTGTTAAAGTTTGTGGGAATCTTGGGTGCTCAGAAACTCTCAGGATCCATCACCCTGATTTGGAAGTTTCTGATGGAGTTATAAATGTGCTTTCCCCACTGAGATCACGACTCCAAAGAAGTCAGGGCACAGGCAGCTCCCTGAATGTCTTGGATTGGAGAAAGCATGCTCTGGCATACTGCTGAAAGAAATTCTGAGCTGTGTCAGGAGCTAGGCATAAAGTTTGAACAAGCTGCAATAACATACTCCTCTCCTATGGCCTCATTCCCCTCTCCTATGGTCACAGACTTTAGTAGTATCTGGGGGTGCTCACCGCCCTCCAGGAAGCACTTGGCCTCCTGCAAAGCCAAGCACCTTGGTCATTTATTCTGCTCTCAGTTGTAAGATACTATCACTCAAGAGCTGTGTTTGGTGAGGGTTATGGTTGTATGAGGCCAAGGGTGAGCAAACTGTGGCTTGGGGGCTGCATGCAGCTCTAGACAGTTTATCTATGGCTTGTGGCTAGGGTGGCCAATGCCATACCTCCCCTTTAAAAGAGGATGCTTATGAAAAATACATGTTGCACGGCTACATTGGTTCCAGTGCAGCCCTGCACCATGTATTTTTCATAAGCATCCTCTTTTAAAGGGGAGGTATGGCCACCCTACTTGTGGCCAGAATTGGTCCTGGCCTGGCCCCATATTGCTTTAATGGTCCTGTGTCTGACTTCACTGTACCTGAGTGCATAGGTGACTGGTCATTGTCGATAGTGGGCACAGGAGTGGGGGCTGGGGAGGGGGCTGGGCAGTGGTTCTATAGAGTTCTAATGGGCTTCCAAGAATCGAGGGGGGCACATGCCACCCCTACGAGTCGCCTATGCCCGAGTCTCAGCAGCTGCTCCTCAGAATCTCAACAACCAGTCCTGCAGAGCACCATCTCCATCATCCAGTGTCATGAAGCAGGAGAGGTTTGTGTGTGTGGGCATATGCAGCAGCCTCATATGCTTCATTCTGCACCGACTGTAGCTTCTAAACTGTCAGGAGCAGGACCATGTAGAGCACGTTGCAGTAGGCTAGCCTTGAGGTTCTGAAGGCACGAATGACGGTGGCCAGATCCCACTCTGATAAAGCAGCCTTCTCATCAGATGAAGTTGGTGAAAACTGAAAAGCACTCCTGGCTATTGCCACAGCCTGGACATCCAGGCTCAGCAATGGATCCAAGAGCTCCCCAAGGCTAGCAAACATGAGTGACTAAAGGAGGCCCAGCCTCATCAATCGCAGGGGTTTCTGTGTCCCCCAGGTCACAAGACCGGCCAAACATTATCACTTCAGTCTTGTCTGGATCCAGCTTCAAACAGCTCACCTGCATCCAGTCCCCAACAGCAGCCAGACATTGGGTAAGCACTGAGACTGCAGGACCTGGCTCAGATGAAAGCATATGGAATTAGGAGAGGGATGTAGCTAGACTGGAATGGGTTCTGGTGCAGAAGGTGGAATGGGTCCCTCCTGGCCCCTCTCCCAACAGCAGGGGATGCAGTTTCACCAGGGAGCATGGGACCGCCTCCTCTCCCCCCCCCCCCCCCCCCCCCCCCCCCCCATCAGCCCCAGTGAAACTGCACCTGTCCTTATTACAGCTATACCCTTGACTGAGGGAGCTCTTCTGAGGGCACGGTGTGCTACTGATGCCAGGCAATTCAAAAGTTACAAAAGTCTTGGTTCAAAATGTCCTCCCTTCCTGGGTGTTTACTTCTCTCTGCACTGTCCCTGCCACACTAATTCCACTAGGCATTATCTTGCTGTCCCGTCACTGGGGGTGCAATAAAAAGGCAAGGAAAAACAGTGAGAAAGCAAAGGAGAGGTAGTAGGAATGCCAGGAAGAAGGCCACTAGGAGCAGCTGAAATGACAAGGATCTAGGTAGAATGACAATAGGAGGCTACCAACAGTAGTAAAAAATAACAGGGAGCTGGGTGGAATGACAACCAAGAAGCCACTGTGAGTGGCTGGAATGACAGGGAAGAGGTCACCAGGGCAGCATGGAATGACTTGGGTTTGAGTGGAATAATTGGGGAGAGGGGATGTCACTGGGAGCAGATGGAATGATGGTGGGCTGGGTTGTATGACAAGGAGGAAGCCACTAAAAGTGGTTGGAATGATGGGGGAATGGCTGGAATGACAGCAAGGTCACCAGATTGACAGGGGGTTGGGTGGAATGATAGATAACTATCATTCCTCCTGGTAGCCTCCTCCCTGTCATTCCACCCAGCCTTCCATCCAGTCCTCCATCATTCCAGCCACTTGTAGTGGCCTCTTGGCTGTCATTCCACCCAGCCAAGAGGCCACCAGGACCAACTGCAATGAAGAACAAATTGGTGGAATGATGGGTAGGAGGTGCATGTTTGACTGGGGAGTTTATGCAAATTGGGAGGGATTTCCAACCCCATGGTGGGTGAGACCACAACAAAACTATATGCTGCTATCTGCCAGTGAGCTGTGAACTGTGCTGTGAGCCATGGATGAGAGAAACCAGACTGAAAACATGCAAAGACTGATTGCTTTCACTTTGAACTTTTATTTTCACTTTCAGTTTTCACTATAGCATTCAGTGAACAATGCAATTTGCTCAATACACTCAGTATTCTGTGCCCGGCAAAAGGTTACTTCCAGCCACCAAGTGCTGGCAGGTGGCTTGAAGTAATGCAGCTCTGTGGGTATGGTGGTAGGAATGGGACATCGGGGGTAATTCCGTTGCTTTTTTTTCCGTTTTGGTTTGGGGGATTTCCAGATTTAATTATGGATTGATATTTACGGTTCTGTATTTAAATCATTAAAAAAAACTTTAAAAATAAAAACTCCAAACCCCTGTGCATGTGCACCCTTTTTCAAAATGGCACTGACAGTATTGCTGCCATTTTGGAAAAGGGCACCAGTCTAGAGTTACAGATTTCCACCTACCCCCTCGTGGAGAACTTAATTCAGTTGATTGAAGCACTGCCACTATTGTGGGGGCTCTGGCAGGCTCCCTCACCACAGCGTCCTCCCTGCTCTGGATCACAAATGTGCAAAATGGCCACTGCCCTTAACAAAAATGATGGCGGCCAAAATGCTGTTCCTGCCATTTTGGTTAAGGGTAGTCGTCATTTTGTGTATGCACAAAATGGGCCTGGTGGCCATTTTGAACATGTGCAATCCAGAGCAGGGAAAACGCCATGGCGAGGGGACCTGCCGGAGCCCCCACAAAAGCAGTGGTGCTTCAATCAAGTTCGGTGACTACCACTTCAGGACCCTGATGAGGGGTGGGGTGGTGGTGGTGGTGGGGATATGGATCTGAAACTCTGGACCCGTAACTGGCTGGGGGTAATTACAGGTTGCTTCTGATTATTTATTATTATTATTTTTATTATTTATATAGCACCAGCAATGTAGCTGGCACTGTACAATCCACAGTGAGAGACAGGTCCCTACCTCTACAGAGCTTAACCCATCATGGCCTGTTCTGGGCAGTTACAGATTAATCTGAAACCATAATTCCCATTCCTAGTGGGTGGGAATAGTGGGGGCGCTGGAGCGATATCCTGGAAGAAAGAAACAGTTGGTGTGGCTTCGTCTTCCCACGGTTTGCCATGGCTGAGAGTCATGAGAAGGGATGGGATACTGGGAAGGAGACTGGGTTGGTGGGGAAGAACGCCTGCGAAACCTGTGAGTGGGGAATGCCTGACGCCAAAGAAATACATGCAGGGGCTGCTTGTTTATTAGGCTCTACATGCTAAACATGTGAATGGGGACTGAGTGAGGGCTGCACAGACTGAATACAGCTTCCAATGGGCTGGACTATCGTCTAGTCTAACTCTCTCAGTTGGGCCTGACCAGAGATCTTGCAGGGAGACCTCCCAGTAGCAGGTGATGGTAGGAAACGGTGTTGAAGATCCAGCAGTGGGAAGGAGGTCGGGAAGGGCTGGTAGATTGCATCCACTACACAGCTGGGTCAGGGACCTGTGAGTGCCTGGTCCCTCTTTGAAGATGGCTGTCAGGGTCCTGTCGGGTTGCCAGATATGCAAATCTTACCAACCACGTATGAAAAATACAGGTTGCAGGGTTGAATTAGTTCCAGTTCAGCTCTGCAACATGGATTTTTCATTAGTGGCTGGTAAAAATGTGCAACCCTAGGGTCCTGGGAAGACATACAGATTTCCAGGGGCAGCTATCTTTCAAAACGGGGGCAATAGAAGCAAGAATGGGGCAGGTGGCAATGCTGTATACAGTCACAGAAGGTTTGGGTGGGCCATTGTCCTGCCATGGCTGTGTCTCCGGCATGGTACTGTAAAAGAGAGTGTGGCTCACCAATATCCTAGAGCACTTCTGGGTTTTTGTTAACTGTGGTGTCCTGACCAAACGCCGTCTCCTACAGATTACCTCTGCAATTTCCATCCGATGTGGCATTCTTAGGTTTTCAAATATTGCTGAGAACTCTTCTACATCAGGCACATTCCACCCAGCTGTGTTTTAGTGGCAGGTGAAGTTATAAACCTCATTTTTACAGAGAGAGCGCTCGAGAGAAATGAGAGATTATTTGGGATGCAAGGTGCTCTGTAAATGTAAGATACTGTTCTAATGCAAAGGATGGGAATTAGTTGCTCAGCTCAAGGTGTTTCAGTTTTCCTTTTTTGGAACATGACTGTATGATTAATATTGGACACAAAGTGATTGGACCTCATTCACCACCGTGTTACTACAGGATTATGCTAATGCAACTCCAGGGGGAAACTAGTCATGCTGGGCTGTTTTTTTTAAGCTACAGAAATAACTTAAAAGTACATGGCGCCTGAAAGGCTGGTGATTTTTCTCTGGACTGAGTTTGAGGCTGCAGACTATTTTATTAATGAGGACCCTGCTACTAATTTCACACCTCTTCAAAACTACTGATGACTGATGCTAATTGGAGCCTGTGCAGTGGCAACTTTATTACCCAGCAACATGTGATCGTACAACTGAAGTGGAGGAGAAGAAAGAGAACTGAAGCAAATTCCATTTTATTGGTGGACCCTGTGAAGGTTTCACTGGGTGCGCACAATACCTCAGGAGGCGTGCAAAGAAAAAACACACAGTGGGGCTGCCTTGGCTGCTCACTCGGCTTGGACACAGAGGTGGAAATTGTCTGTGATCTCATTCTTTCTCTGCTGAACTCTGACTACCTTCTCACTACAGACGGAGGTATCCTTTCACTTGGCAAGCTGCCCCGTGGCACTATCAGAACTGACAGGGGAGCCCCCACAATAAGAACACAGGAAAGAGAGTTGGTGATTGGCACCTTTGGGAACTGTCTTGGTAAAACACGGTGCATTCATTACCCCAAAGGGCTTTGTCGTGAGACATCAGTGTTGCTCCTTTGCTTTTTTTCAGCTAGGCAGAATTCTTAAGTCCGGGGTCATGAAGTACATAAAAGCTGTGACCCACAAACCCTGTGGGCTTCAATGAGGCTTCTCCAGAGTAAATGGTTTGTGGATCATGGCCTTGGTGGGCAATAAAAGAGTATGTTGTAGAGTCCATCCTTGACTGGTGTAAATTTCCCTGGCTCCACTGAAATCAGTGGTGGTCATACTGGAGAATGTAGTCCATATGCTTTCTCAGATTATTTATTTATTTATTTATTTAACACATTTTATTACCCCACCCCTCCTGCTCCAGGCAACTCAGGGCGGCTTACACATAAAAACAACAGCTGAAACAGCACAATAGAAAAGAAAGAAAAAAAAGAAAAAGAGATCTCCCTCCTCCCTCCCTAACCACAACCCCCCACCTTAAATCACATCTCCCCTGCCAAACGCCCGATGGACCTGCCAGGTCTTAGTCATATGCCAGAAGGAAGGGAGGTCTGGGGCCATCTGGAACCTCCACCAGGAGGTGCGGTCACTGAGAATGCCCTCTCCATAGTGGACCCCCGGGCCACACGGGGGACCTCAAGGAGGACACTCCCGGCCGACTGCAGGGGTCACTCCAGAGCACGGAGAGTGAGGCGATCATGTAGGTAAATCAGGCCAAGGCCGTATAGGGCTTTATANACCCCCGGGCCACACGGGGGACCTCAAGGAGGACACTCCCGGCCGACTGCAGGGGTCATTCCAGAGCATGGGGAGTGAGGCGATCTTCTAGGTAAGTCAGGCCAAGGCCATATAGGGCTTTATAGGTCAACACCAACACCTTGAATCGGGCCCGGAAGACTATAGGCAGCCAGTGCAGAGCCCAGAGCACCGGTGTAATGTGCTCACGGCAGCCCAACCCTATAAGGAGGCGAGCCGCCGCGTTCTGCGCTAGCTGCAGTCTCTGGACCATGGGGAGCCCCACACAGAGCGTGTTACAATAGTCCAGTCTCGAGGTAATGAAAACATGGATGATGGTGGCCAGGTTGCTATCTGAAACATATGGCTGAAGCTGTCGCAACAGATGTAATTGGCAAAACGCACTCCTCACCACTGACCCCACCAGGAGATCCATGCAGAGCTGCTGGTCGAGGAGCACGTCCAGACTGTGAACCTGGGGAACCAGCAGAGGGTGAACCCCGTCAGTGACGGGCTGTCACATCCACCACCTTACCCACTAACATCACCTCCTTCTTGTTGGGATTCAACTTCAGGCGGCTCGCCCACATCCAGTCTCCCGCAGCCTCCAGACACCAGGTAAGCACCGAGACTGCCGGGTCTGGGTCGGATGAAAAAGAGAGGTAGATTTGGGTGTCATTAGCATATTGATGACACTGCACCCCATACCATTTCACGACCTCCCTGAGTGGCTGCATATACACGTTGAACAGGAGAGGGGACAAGATGGAACCTTGTGGGACACCACACGTGAGGTCTTGGGATGACAAAGAGCAATCCCTGAACACCACACGCTGAGTTCTTCCAACCATGAAAGAGTGAAACCACTCAAGAACAATCCTGCCCACCCCGGCTCGGTCCTTCAGGTGAGTCCCCAACATCTCATAGTCAATGGTATCAAAAGCCGACAGATCTAACAGAATTAGCAGGGTCGAACGACCCTGGTCCAATTAGTGGCGAAGGTTGTCGACCAAAGCCACAAGTGCAGTCTCAGTGCCATAGCCCAGACGAAAGCCAGACTGCGAAGGATCCAGATAGTTGTGAAGGATCCAGATAGGTGATAACCTAAAAGGGAAGGTTAGAGACTGGCTGATAACTGGCAAGGGAGTCAATGTGGAGTGATGGTTTTTTGAGTAGATTCCTCCCAAAGGGAGGTATTGACCACCCCCGCCAGCAACGGCCCCAACATCTCCCAGCTGGCCTTAACCAGTCAGGATGGGCATGGGTCAAGTTCACAAAAGCTGGCCCGAACTGCCCCAAGAACATTCCCTGCCTCTGTGGACAACACCCACCAAAACTGTTCCCATGAAACCGGACATGGCAGGGCTTCCACAACCTCTGGTTCACCCATTGTATTAAGTGCAGTGTCAAAGTTGTGGTGAATCCGAGCGATTTTATCCACAAAGTAATGAACAAACATGTCACAGCGGGTATTAGATTACTCCAGTTCTAGGCGAAGAGACAGTGGACTGACCAACTCTCTCACCACCTGGAAAAACTCTGTTGGATGAGATTTAGAGGAGGCTTATATGAGCAGGAAAAAACTCTTTTTTGGCTGCGTTTACAGTTACGGCATAAGCACACACGCAAACTGGCTCTATGTCGCAATCTGTCCGCTTCAGGACATGAGTGACGCCACCGTCGCTCCAACTGCTGCCCCTCACTCTTCAACACCCTCAGGCCCTTGGTAAACTACAGCGGCCTGAGGAGCTGTCACCGAGGGAGCGGACACAGATTACTGTCCCTTTACCAAGTGAGGAGGGAGTGCAGATACTCTAGGGTGTACTGAGGCATAACGAGGATATTGCTAAGAGAGCACTCCCCGAATCCAGCTCCCGTTTGTGGGGGGTCAACAACAGAAGCAGCAATGGGAAGGGGAAAGAGAGAGAATGGGCCCTTTCCAATGTGCATTAAAGTGTACTTATGAGTTCGGGTGGTGGAACACACATGCAAATTAGATAATGTTGGAAACACACGCTGTGTATGATTAAAGCTTTTCTGCAAACTTTTCTGCAAGCTTGACTGAGCTGCAAAATCCAGGTCCTTCAGAAGGAACATACTCTCTGCTGTGACTACCTTGTTGGATTTTGGGCCATATTGCCTAGCTAATAGCTATACCCTTTTCCTCCAGTCCCTAGTCTGCTTACAAGGATTGCTGTACCCTGTGCACTAGATGTACATTACATTCCTCTAAGCTACAGTGAGGTGCCTTCTACAAGCCTTGCCTGCAGTGCTGTTCACATGCTGCATTTGTATTCTGGGCACCTGTAAGGATCCTTGGGCTTCAGACCTTCCTAGTACTTCATGGCCTTGCTCCTTCCTATCTTTCTGCACTCATTTCCTTCTAGATCCCACTTGAGAACTTTATTTCTCCCAAGACACTACCCTTGCCCCCTGCCCCCAGGAGCCTCCTGTTTCTTAAACTGTCTTTGCCCCTTTTCCCATGCTACTCCCTCTGTGAAAACATCTATCCTGCTGTCTCCCAACCTTCAGCTCCCTCCTAAAAGCCTCTCTCTCCATTAGACTTTCCTTATCTACTCGCCCACACGAACTTCTTACTAATGTTTCCTCTATGGTCCTCAGCATCCCCTTCTCCTCTGAAACTAAATTAAGCACATGCACATGGAACGTCTCAATATCATGAATGTATCACTGTCTCTGCCTTTGTTCCCCTTTCCCTTGTCTATTTTCTCCTTTCCCTTGTCCATCCTAGATTGTAATCTCCCTGGGGCAGGAACCTGTCTCTACTTAATGATTGTTCTCTACCAGGCACATTGATGGGAATATATAAATAACAAAAAACAAACACTGGCATCTCTGGGGTTCCTGGGCAATGACTGGCTCTGCACCGCACCACTGAAATCCCTTCAAATCTAGGTTGAAATAGGCTTGAGGCCTGCCTCTGCCAGTTGCCCAAGCCACACCCCCTGCTCCTCAGCATTTAAATCCACTCAGTAGATGCAGGAAGCTGGGTACAACAATGCTCTAGTCCTCCTGCCCTTCATTTCTAGCCTTGTTCCACCCTTCTCCTGGCCCCTTTTGGACTGATTTCCTGGCACTTTTTGACTCACCTTTGGACCCTGCATGCTGGATTGCCCTTTAGTTAATGATTCCTGGCTTGATTCTGGTCTGTTACCCAGATACTGTTCTGGGTTTGCACCTGATCCTGTGGCTTTGCCGCTCACAACCTGATGTCTGACAGCATCCTCTCCCCTCATCGTTCATTTGCCTGTGTTACCCAATTTTGTACAATTTTTAATACCTTTTCCCTGTCATAGGGACTCATGGAAAAGTTTCTTTCCAATCAATATGCAATGGGACATAACAGGCCTCAGTTATGTGACAAGTCCTCAAAGTTCAGGCAGCAAGGTCATTGGTTTATAGGTGCTTAGAGCTGTAGTTCCCACTGTCTCACAGAGCATCATGCACCTACCAAGGTCCAGCATAAACTCCAAAGCAGACTGTTTTGGTCCTTACCTGTTAGGAACTGGTCCTTGCCTATCAACAGCTACTTCCAGGGGAAGAGGGTCTGGAGGATGAGCATAATGTGTATGCAGCGTGCGCCGGCAGCAGCTGATGAAAAAATTGAGACAGCAAAGTCAGTGGAACAGCAGCAGCTCCTGAGCAACTGGTTGCAGTCAGTGATGCGGGCTCTCCTGGAGTTCGAAGGGAGCAGTAGTTTTGCAGATGGGTTTGGGACTCTCTCAGGACGTGCCATTTGCTCCTGATTTCTCCAGTGCCAAACCCAGCACTTGATACTCTCAATTTCCCTGGTCAGCAGTCCTCAGGTACATGGGGCACCTAGGGTGAGGGAGGGAGAGAGGGGGAAAGTAGTAGTAGCAATTGATTTATAGCAGGACTGAGCGCACTAATTAGTGTGCTGATTATACCATGAAGGTGTTAATGTGGAGATCAATAGCATAGGCCTGATTAAAGCACATCACATGGAAGTAGGGTGGCCATACCTTCTCTTTAAAAGAGGANAAGGAGGTCGGGAAGGGCTGGTAGATTGCATCCACTACACAGCTGGGTCAGGGACCTGTGAGTGCCTGGTCCCTCTTTGAAGATGGCTGTCAGGGTCCTGTCGGGTTGCCAGATATGCAATTTAAAAGAGGACGCTTATGAAAAATACATGGTGCAGGGCTGCACTGGAACCAATGCAGCCCTGCAACATGTATTTTTCATAAGTGTCCTCTTTTAAAAGGAAGGTATGACCACTGTACATGGAAGGGGGCTGGTGGAGCCAGCATATGTGCCTTGCTGAAGTGAACTGACAGAAGATGTGTGCGCCAAGCCCCAGCGTATGTTCACTGCGACATTGGGTCTTTTCACATGGACGTGGGGGGTGCTTACTCCTGGAGCATGGTCTGGGGGTGTATCCCTGCATCTACCCACTTGCAGCCTGGCCTGGGTTGGGTTTAATTGATACGGCGACTGCTGTAGCCCACAGTCGGCCTATGTGGTGCCCCTTCCTCTGAACCATAGAGTTGTGGGTGGATTGCCTGCAACTCTATGGCATTGCCGCGGCAACCCCCAACTAAGAGCATGGGCTGCCTGCAGTGGCTGTTCACTAAGCAGATGGACAGCAGCCCCTCCTCCGCTGGTGCCCCAGGTTTGGGCTGCCCACTCCACTGGCGGTGCTCCTGGATGTTCCAGAACACCACCAGTGGGGAAGCCCCAGAGCAGGGACAGCCTGCCCCACCTCTGCTCTTCCTACAAATCTGTCAGGTCACCTTTAAATGGATGGCCCGCCCAGGGATGAGGCAGGGCAGAGGCATAGGTGCTGTCTAGATCAAAACACCCATTATGAGGCAGATAGCTTTGGTCTCTACCTGTTGGGAAGAGAATGGTGAAGATGAGTGATGAGAAGAAGGTGGTGTCTTCTCTCCACCCATATCAGTGTTCTGCGAAAGAGCTCCCTGCCGCCTGCACCATTTAGTAACAAACTGATATACCTCGTCCTAGCATTCCCTGTATGTTACATACACTGTTATTCTAGTTTCCTTTCCTCATGGGCCCCGTCCTGAGGCACTGGAGGTTCTCCAGAGCCTTGGGCTCCCTGTGATTGAGACTCTATGGGACTATATGTTCTGCCAGTGCATCTGACACTTCTGATGCCATATCAAGTTTATGAATAGTCTCGATGTACAGGGGCCTTTGGTGGCTGACTGCACAGTCTGTGCTTGTTGGGCTCTGGCTCCAAGGAGTGCTCTATAGAATAAGGACTCTTCCTTTCTCCTAAAGAGAAGGTGCCAGTATCAGAAAATGGAGGAAACTCAGAAAAGAGAAAGAAATGGGGGAAAGGAGAAGAGAAGGAGGAAAGAGGGTCAGACAGGGGAGGGGAAAGGGCTCACTCCATTGGGGGACAGAGGGAATTTTTGATGCTTCTCAAGTGCACTGTGCCTGGCACTGTCAGTGTCAGTGTGCAGGTTTTATGCCCAAGGCAGACATTCGCTGCCCCTTGACGTCCCTGTTATCATAACCCAGTGGGGCAGGAGCAGAGACTTCTAGGATTAAGGGAAAGAGGGTTCTGAGTTCACCAGCGGCAGTAGCCCCAGCCCCAGAGCAGTGGAAATGGATTGTGGAGTTGTTACACAATCACTCCACCTGGCAGTCCCCCCCACCAAAGGGCACTGCAGCTGAACAGTCTGGGGTTTCTTCCAGGAACTTCCAGGCTGGGTTTGTACCTATGTCAGACCTCTGCCCAGGGCAGCTGCACTCTAGTTACAACTCTGCAGCCTTTTACCCACTTCCCACCTCTCTGCCTTGGCCTCAGCATTTTAAGCTTCATTTCCCATTCCTAAACATCCTTCTGCTCCCAGTGTGCACAGGCTAGAATGGCAGCAGTACAGAGGAATGGTGGGAGAGGAGATGCAACGTGCTGGTTTGTCCTTCTGGATTGGCAGGTCTCATCATACAGGGCCAGATTCTGCTGCCCAACAGAGTAGTAGTGTCAGTTTTAGGCTGCCTCTGTAGACGTCCCAGAGCAAAAGATGTTTCAGGCTGCAGGGGAGGGGAAGGATGGAGCAGGATACACTGGAAGAGGTGTAGTTGGCATGGTCCTGAAACCTGGTGAATATGTATTGCTACCAGCCCCATATGGCCTAGGGGAACACAGATGCAAATTGCCCAAGCCTGTGCCAAGAGCCAAACATAGCACCAGTGCAAGAACTTTTGGAAGGGTGAAGTGAAATAGCTCTCTGGGAAGTAGATGGTTGATAAAACTTCCCAGTGGACTTTCCTGTTAGCTGAGTTCTCATCCTGTTAGGAATGAACTCCCTGCAAGTGTCTGGGAAACGTCCCCATCCCTGTTGCTGAGCTCTGGCATTGCTCAAACAGCAGTTCTGCTGGGTGAGCCGACATAATGGTTTTACTGCGTGCTGACCACTCCAGTGCCATTCATCCCGAACTTTTCTCAGCTAAAAGTTGCCTTTGCTTGTGTTGTAGTGCTCAAATATGAAATATGAAAGGGGACAGATTCTCAGCTGTTGTATGCTGGAATCAGTTTCATTGACAATTAGTGAAGGCCAGTTAAAGAGCTGGCTTGTGGCCTTATTCCACCCTGTCCTGCACCTCATACCTGTGAAAAAGGGTGGGAAAATGTCGCCCCTCTTTTTGATACCATTTTAGACTTGTTGTGCACAAGCATTGGATAGTCTGATGTCATGTAAAGCACTAGGTACATTGCTGTCACTATACAAATATTTAATAAAATAATAATAATAATAAATAAATTATTATAATATAAATGTATAATGTACAAACAATATTCAGTAGCAAAATGCCCAGTCCATACATAGCTTTTCATTACTTGGCAGAAAACACTGTTGTCCAGTTTCTCACTAGAGAAACATTTATTTATTTTGCTTACACAACATTCCAATACTTTGCATCTATGCTCAAAAGATGGCTCCCTTTTCTCCTTTGAAAGTGACAGGCTTTGAGTGACTTTGGCAAACTGTTAATTAAAATGCAACTGTTTTCATTATTTTCTAATTCTTTTTAACGTGGTGAAGGCTTAAATCGCTCAGTGTGTGCGCTAAACAATATGGCTGTGATTCACAAGCCACTGCCTCCTCCAGAGGAGCTTCACTAAAGTCCTCTGTCTTTCAATGAGACCACTCTGGAGGAAGTTGTTTGTGGGTCGTGTCCTAGCTCTGTTATTCTACAGCTAGAGAAATCTTGTGAATGGCTGGTAATGACCACGTCACAAATCCTTCCTCTTCAATATTTTTGAAAATAATAATAATAATACATAAGTGCATATAAAAATGAGTGAAAATGATAAGAATATTGCAAAAGTATAACATGCAAAATCCCTCACAACTTTACAGAGCTCACAGGGTATTGGGGTTTTCCCCCCCATAAAGTTTGCATAGATTTAAAGTTGGTTGCTGCCCTCTAGTGTTGAAATATGTTTAATGATTTTCCCCACAGCATTTTAAAAATACAGTTGCTTTGGATTAGCTGTGAGCCAGGCCTAAAATACCAGGCAAATATTTAGATGGTGTGAATCAGTGAAGCCTCAGAACAGCCCATTGCCTTGCATATTCTCACCAAGAGTAGTTGGCCCAATAAGTTATCATCTGAATTACGTTGTCTCCATCTCTACAGAAGGTAATATAAAACCAGACGTGCAAGTGAGAATTTAACAAGACATTGAATTATAATCTTTTGCCTCTTTTCCAGCAGTTTGCTCATGAAATATCTGAATTTATTTTGAATGGCTTTTCCGAGAGGTTCAGCTCTATAGCCTCCTATGAAATCTCATGGGGAAAAATACCTTTCTTTGCGGGACATGGAATGCAGTAATGAGAGCAAGGGGCAGAGAAGTAGGTGGACATTGGATAATCAGTGGCTCAGCCAAAAAAAACCTGAAGAGAAGCCACTTTCCAGATGTCGTGCACTCCCGTGCTTCTTGAGAATGAAAACCAAGCAGAAGGTGACTTCTCATGTGAATTATTAGTACAAGGTCCTTGTACCCTCTGTGTTTGAATCCCACAGCAACCACGGTGTGAGCAAATGTTTTGGAAGCCAAAGATACTCTGGTGTGCATAAGTCCCTTTTTGTGCTATGCAGTTCAGTTGTAAAATTGAACAGCCAAATCTGAGTGTGAATTTTTGTGCTATAAATTATAGAACACAATAACAAGCTTCACAGAAAATTCAAGAAGTGAGTTTTCTTTCATCCCTGAAGAAGACTTACTGTCTTCTTTGGTGATGCTGCTTATCAGCAGACTTCGGTCTCATGCGTGCAGAAGAGGTATATGGTTTTGTAGATAAGGGGCCCACAGTTACAAGATCCTGAAAGCAATGGGAATATTGAGTGAAATAGCCAATGACAAGACAATCAATGTGAGAGGAAGGGGCAGACACCCATGTTTTTGTTTCAAAGAACAAATGGTGGCTGTTAGCAGTACTGAACTTGTTTTTGGAACCAGGATGTAATAAAATGCAGTTATAGCAGAGTTACACAATGGGCATTTTTAGATACACGTTAAAGTTCCGGATGTTTCAGTCTTCTGGGTTTACAAGTCCACAAGTAAGTTCTGGATTCATTTTTCACACCCTGAGGCAGTTCCTGGATGCATTCTTCACACAAACACTGCCCTCAGGCAGCCTAAAGTAGCCGCAGCTGTAAGCGTGACAGGCTGCCACGGAAACCAAGTGACCACAGATGCCTGGAGCAAAGCAGTTTACCAGGAGACTCTTTTACACACAACAGTTCTGGGAGAAGTTTCACACAGAAGTTCAAAGATCTGGACGTTTAAGATCTGGATGAGTGATTTAGACACACAGAACGTTCTGGATGCAAACATCCAGGAGAAATGTGTGTCTAAAAACACCCAGTGAAATATGTTCCCATTTCAGGGACATGGCTCCATTACTTCCACTGAAAATATAAGCTGCTTGTCTAGTCACTATTGTCAAGAGTCCCCCCTTTTCAATAAATATCCTGTCATCAGCATTTTAGGGAGAGCTGTCATTTTGACTTCCCCATTTTGTTGCATTTGCTTTTCAGAAAGAACCTTTGCGTGTTAGGGCCCTGTGAGGCTTTGCAGAGATGCTACCCCCTGAAGAGGCATTGAGGCAAGCCTTCAAAGGCATTATAATGGACTGCGGCTAATGAACCAGTTGAGCGGGCTAATCAATCGCAGCTGATGGTCAGCTAAGAGGAAAGGCCATAGAAGACTGATCTAAGGCTATGAGGAAGAGGCAGGGACTCAGGGCAAGCAAGAGGAACTACTTCAGGAATTGAGAGTTTTTCTAGGGAAGACTGGGGCTTGCCCAAAGCCTTGTTGTGCTGCCTGTGGGTTAGTCGGGGAGAAGCTTGCTCAGAATGAAGGACTGAGATCCTAGGGAGGGGATCAGCAACTGCATGTTTGGCATTGGACTGCTTGTATGTATTTGAAAACTTGGCATCTTAGAAATAAAGACTATCTTCATGGGAGACAATTACAGTGCGAACTACTTAGGGTGTGGCTCCTGTAGGGAATCATGAGGTGGCCAGGCTGCTCCATTATACTTTCTCTGAGAGCAAAGGCTCCACATGTTTGACGTTTGTATGGTTCATAAGCTATGGTGGTGCACTTTGTTTAGCAATGTGCAGTGTAGACATTGTTATATCTGCAAACTTTCACTTGCTTAACTAACTATCTTTCCTTAGGGAAACATTAGGGATTTCAAAATGTTCTTGCATAAAATCTTAGCAATGCAGTAAGTTCAACAAAGTTGAGTCTTATAAAGGTGCGAGAAGACCAGGCCCAAACTATCTCATAGTTACAGGAAAAGACCCATGACATGGAACAGGCATACAACCAGTATTCATAAACATGTCAGTCCCAGAGTACTAAGCCAGCATCCAACAGAAGGGAGAAACTGAAAAGACATATTAGAGGTAGATTGAAAAGTGGCAGCATGAGGAAAATGCAGGAGCCTGTATGAATGGATGCTCTAGGGTAAACTATTCTAGATTAATTTTCCAGTCGTGTATGAATGAGGTCTCAGGAAGAAGACAGATAAGGGCTGAAGGGGCTTCAATGGAACTACTCTGGAGTAAGTGGTTTGTAGCCAGAATAGTTAAGATGAGAACTTTTGTTGGACCAACCTTTGGTCCAAAGGTATGAGAACATCAGGCCTAGATGATTCTTAAAGAAGGTATTCAGACATTAAATTATTCCTGAAGTATTCATACAAATGTCTGACTTCTGGGTTAGCTCTCTTCCTGGAAGAGTTATTCCTGGATAAGCAGGGATAGCTTATCGTATGACAATATCCTGCAGTAACATGTATATGTATAGGTACTTATTTATAAAGCCCTACACAGTCAGTTGCTGGACGGTGTGCCAGTGGCGGCGTCAGCTAGCGCTCTTTCAATACCTTCTGGTTTGTGGTTTTCAGCTGTGAGAAGGTTACAACTCTGCTCTGAAGAATAGCCAAAGAATGTGTGTTTAAGATTTGGGCAGAGTGGGCATCCTGGGAAAGTGGGAATTGATTGTGCCTTTTTTCATCTGGGCACAGGGGCTGGCTGCTGGGGACCGGTTTGGAGTGGGGAGGGGGGGCTCTCAAAAGGCACCAGGCCCTGAACCCCCTGGAGACCATCATTGACTGCCCCCCTCCATTGCAAGAGGGGGTGGGGTGGGGCTAGGGGTTCCGGAGGAACTTCTGAAAGAGAGGCTTCAAACCTCAGCCCGGGGCTGCTGCACAAAAGGGCCCTTGGGCGAGGCCCTTAGTGGGATCGGGGGGGATGGGAGGGGTATCCCCATCTGGTGGAGGAGTAAAGGCAGTTGGTTGTTTTAGTTGGGTGGTTCTGGTTGAGGGTGGGGATTTGAGGAAGAGGGGGGTATCATTTGTGAGGGGGTTAGTGGGAATGCCTCCAACCCCAGTGAGACTGGGGGAGGTGGGAACTGGGTTAGGGAGGTGAGCGTTGTCTCCCCTGGTATGAGGGGGGATATGACCCTCTGGTGGAATGTGCACCCCCAGTGAGAGCGGGTGGTGAGGGGGAATTGGGGGGGTGGGGATCTTCCTTGCCATTGGTGGAGTGGGACAGCTGGGGGGTGGGGTTTTAGGGGCTGTGCTGACTGGGGACAGTTCCTTTGCCATTGGGGTCATGATGGGGCAGGGGAGATATGGTCCCTGGGAGGGGTGTTGTGTGAGCAAAGAGGCAGAACAGGTGCTTGGTGCCGGTTCCACGTACCACCCCCCTGGTGGTTGGTGTGGTGGATCACGCTCAGGGGGGCCCTGGCCTGAAGCTGGTGGTGTTAAATGCCAGGTCGGTTGTCAATAAATCATCGATTATTTGGGGGTGATATTGGACTCTACGCCCGACCTTGTGTGTATCACAGAGACCTGTCTGGACAATGAATCAGGACTGGTATGGGCTGACTTTGTCCCAGTGAGGTACTCCGTGCAGCATCAGCCACGGCCAGGGTGTGTGTGTGCAGTATAGCCATTATTTTTAGAGAGACATGGTCCGTTAGGAGGTTTCCAGTGCAGTTGGAATCGGGTTGTGAGGGACTCTATCTTGTGATTGATTTGGCAGGAGACAGATTAGGGATGCTCCTTGTATACCGTGCACCTACCTGTACAGCAGCATCCCTACATGCTCTGATGGCGGTGGTGTCGGAGGTGGTGTTGTGAACTCCGAAGACATTAGTCTTGGGGGATCTCAACGTCCACGCTGACACCAGTCTTGGTGGGGTGGAGCGTGAATGCATGACTGCCATGACAACCCTGGATCTGTCCCAAGTTGTCATTGGCCCTACACACGATGGAGGGCATACCTTGGACCTGATTTTTCTGCACCGACCTTGAGACGGGGGATCTGTTAGTGGGGGAGGTATTAGCTGAGCCCTTGTCGTGAACAGATCATTACCTCCTGAGGGCCTGCCTCTCAGCACATGTCTTCCTCTTGGAATGGTGTGGAACCAGTTCAGTTGGTTCCTCCCCAGAGATTAATGGAACCAGGAAAGTTCCAGAATGCTCTTGAGGAATTGCCCTCTGATTCAGATGGCCGACCACTTAATGACCTCGTGGCTTTTTGGAACACCTTGCTTTCTGAGGCCATTGACCGGATGGCTTCTAGGTGTCCGCTCCCAAAGCATGGGCATCACCAGCCCCCATGGTTTACGGAGGGCTTGCGATTGCTGAAGCAGGAAGGATGGCGGTTAGAGCGACGGTGGCAGCAGTCTCATGCTGAAGTCGACAGATTGCGGCATAGAGCTAGTCTGTGAGCCTATGCCATGGTGGTCAAGGCAGCAAAGAAGGGTTTTCTTGCTGCCTTGATAGCATCTGCAAAGTCTCATCCAGCAGAGCTTTTTTGGGTAGTGCGGGGGCTGGTCGGTCCAGCCTCCCTCCGCCTGGAACCAGAAATATCAGTGGTCCACTGTGACATGTTTGTTGATTACTTTGTCAGTAAAATCGCTCAAATTCACCATGACTTCGACTCCGCATTTTTGGCATTAGGCAAACCAGACGCTGTGGAAGCCCCGTCTTTTCTGGTTTTATGGGATGAGTTTTAGTGGGTGTCGGCCACTGGGGCAGGGGATGTCTTTGGGGCTGTTAGAGTGACCTTTTGTTGTTATTATTATTATTATTATTAACAAACATTTATATAGCGCCAGCAGTGTACCTGGCACTTTACAGTAATAAAATAGACACGGTCCCTGCCCCTAGGGCTTACAATCTGAGAGACAGGCGCTGGGGGAGAGACTTAGGAAGGGGAACAGAGGGAGAAACAAAGGGTCTAACATTCATGAAGATGCGAGGTCTCAAGTGCACGTACTTGGCTTGGTTACGATGAGAATAACAGCAAGCAGGTCCATGTGGCAAGGATAAGGGTAAACCGATCATAGGTATAGGAATAGTGGCTCAGCAGGATAAAGAGTCAGGCANATGACAGCAGGCAGGTCCATGTTGCAAGGATAAGGGTAAACCGATCATAGGTATAGGAATAGTGGCTCAGCAGGATAAAGAGTCAGACAGAGCAGAGCGAAAGAGGTGAGTTTTAAGGAGAGATTTGAAGGCAAGGCGGATGTGGACAGGGAGGGAGTTCCAGGCATGGGGGGGACAAATCAAGTTTTGTGAACTTGATCCATGCCCATCCTGGGAGATGTTGGGGCCTTTGCTGGCTGGGGTGGTCAACGCCTCCCTTTGGGAGGGCAGGGTGCTGAGCTGCCTCAAAGTCGGTGGTGCAGCCCCTGCTCAAGAAACCATCTCTTGACGTTGACTCCCTTGCCAGTTATCAGCCAGTCTCTCACCTCCCCCTTTTTAGGGAAGTGTGAGCGGGGTGGGGGGAATTAGGGAAGCAAGTACACTGACCCACACATTACCAAGGCTGATTTCCAAGAAGGGGGGCACACGCTGTACACGAAGAATGCCCGTCGGGATAGAATGTGGGTCTTCACCTCTACTTAAAGAGAACAGACCCCTATCATCATAGGGCATGGTAAACACTGGGAAGCCAAGGTCTGCCCCTACAGTCCTGATCGCACACACCCGGGGTAAGGAGGAGGGTAAGGGGCAATGTGGGGTATTGTGCCGGGGGGATAGGGAAGGGAGTCCCACAGGGGAAGGGAAGAAGGGGAAACTCACGCAGGGAAGGAGAAGGCAGCCCAGGGAGGGGGGAGGGGAAACAGGGGAACACACACTTAATTCAGGCAAGCCAATCCTTCGCACTCACAGACGTCATCCGGATTCCAGGGGAGGGAGGTCCAAGCACACAACTCTAAAGGCCAAGGGTTCCAGAAGCAGAGCAACAAGCAGCAGTTCAAGTGGGGGGCCGGTCTCTCAGAAATCACCAGTGGCCCCAGGCCCCGCCGCTGTGCGTGCTTTCAGGCACTCTGAGCGCTGCAGCAGGGGCTGGGGAAGTCCCAAGGTGTGTCCTGATGTCGGGGCATGGCCACCAGTCCAAGCCCTGACTCAGCGGCCGGCGGCCCTGCCGAGCACTCTGGAACCTACGGCCCCAAAGGGGGTGGGGGCGGGGAACCCCCAGCCTGTTCCTGCTGCTGCCGAGGGGGATTCCCTTGAGGGTAAGCCCTCCTATGGGCAGCAGTCCTGACAGGAAGGTTATTGAACGGGTGGTGGCTCAGCAGCTGCAAGGGCATTTGGACTGCATTGATTTTCTGGATCCTTCACAGTCTGGCTTTTGTCTGAATTACGGCACTGAGGCTGCGCTTGTGGCTTTGATCAATGACCTTCGCTGTCGTTTGACCCTGCTGATGATGTTAGATCTCTCAGCTGCTTTTGATACCGTTGATCATGAGATGTTGGTGGCCTGCTTGTGGGACCATGCCGGGGTGGGCGGGATTGTTCCTGATTGGTTCCACTCCTTCCTGGCTGGCCTGGGAGAACTCCACATGTGGTGCTTGGGGACTGTTCATCAGTTTCTCAGAGCCTCTTGTATGGCGTCCAGCAGAGTTTTATACTGTCCCCTCTCCTGTTCATCATGTATATGCAGCCACTGGATGAAATCATGAGGGGGTTTGGGGTACAGTGTCATCAAGAGACCCATGGGTCTCTTTTTCATCTGACCCAGACCCGGAAGTCTCGGTGCTTACCCGGTGTCTGGCGGCTGTGGGGGACTGGATGTGGGCAAGCTGACTGAGGCTGAATTTTGACAAGACAGAGGTGATGCTGGTGGGTAAAATGGTGGGAGTGGTGTCCCCCCTCATTGATGGGGTTTGCCCCACTGGTTTTCCAGGTTCAGAGTTTGGGAGTGCGCCTCGGTCTGCAGCTCCGCCTGGATGTCCAGGTGGGAGCTGTAGCTAGAGGGGCATTTTGCCAATTCCATCTGGTGTGGTGGCTTAGACCATATCTCTCAGACTCCAATCTGGCCACCATCATCCATGCCTTCATTACCTCGAGATTGGACTATCGCAATGCACCCTATGTGGGGCTACCCTTGGTGATGGTTCGGAGACTGCAGCTGGTGCAGAATGCAGTGCCCCGCCTTCTTACAGGGGCGGGCCGCCATGGGCACATTACACCAGTGCTCTGTGCTCTGTACTGGTTGCCAACAGTCTTCCAGGCCAGATTCAAGGTGTTGGTTCTTACCTATAAAGCCCTAAATGGCCTGGGCCCCACCTACCGGAGGGATTGCCTCGCTCTCCGTGTCCTGGTCCGTGTCCTGGTCCTCTCTGCCGTCTGCCAGGAGCTCCCTTCTTGAGGTCCCCCAGGTCACTTGGGGGGTGATGATGGAGAGGGCGTTCTCGGTGGCCACTCCTAGACTTTGGAACTCCTTCCTGGCAGAGGTCTGGTGGCCCCGGACCTCACCTCCTTTCTTTGTAGTTGTAAGACTTGACTCTTCTGCTGGGTGTTTGGTGAGGGGGATGGGCAGGGTGGGCTGGGGGGGAGGGTTATTTTGTTTTCTGTGGCACCTCTGTTAGTTTTACTGGGTATTGTATTTGGGTTTTTAATGTTTTACTGTACTTTGTTGGTTTAAAATGTTTTTATTTGTAAGCCGCCTCAAGCTGCTTGATTACTGGAGAGTTGGGGTATACACATTTATAATAAATAAATATTTTATATTTATATTTTTTAGCCACTCCAAGCTGCCTGTGCAGGATGGGTTTCAAGGCATTATTTTATTTTATTTATTTATTTTTTAAACATTTCTGAGTCACGCGCCCATGCCTACGGCATCTCAGGGTGATGTACAGCCTCATAAAACAATCAATAAAAACATTTTAAAAACAGCACAATAAATTTAAACTTAAAACAGGATTGGGAAACAAAAAAGTAAAGGTAGGGGAGAGCCAACACCCTAACCCACCCCTCTTCCCTCCTCCCCAAAGGCTTGGGCGAACAGCCAGGTTTTACAAGCCCACCAGAATGTCAAAAGGCTTGGGGCATTAAATTCAAATAAATAAATAAAATAAATATTACTCAGCATTGTGTGGATGCACTGGCAGTTTCCCCTGGAATGAGCCCAGCAGTTTATAGGTGACTCGTACAGGAGAATTGGGGGGGGGGGATTGTGCCCCCCAGATTTCAAGAAGTCTTATCTAGACCCCTTGCCCAGCTCTTGCTCCTACCGCCTCCCCCTAGAGCCCCACAGCCGTCCCCGAATCCCCACTATTGACAATTGCTGCTTGTCTATGCAGCAGTGCAGTTGGAGTCTTCTGTGCTCTTGGAGGCCTGCAAACTGCGGTCCCCTTTGCCGTTCCCAAGCCACTAACATGCAAGGACTTGAACAGGCCTCCTTTAATTAATGCTTCTGCAAAGCACCATTGCATGGAGTGTTTCTAACCTCCGGCTGTCTGGATGGAACAGAACTTTGAGGGAGCAATTGTAGCAAAATTTTAAATGACACTCCTGGGATCCCAGCACTGTAAGGCAGGATGTGCAGGGTTCATAGATCTTGCCATTTTCTCATGATTTGAGGTGTTTTTAACTGAAGTTCCAACTGTTGAAATCAAAACCCTCAGCTTGAATTTAAAAAAGCAAATTGCTAGCTGTTATGACTGGGGGGGAAATGTTTGGAACTGAGACCACAGAACTAAACACTCAACTAAAATTACCAATTGAAAAAGGCCCAACTGTAGTATTTTTAAAAATATAGAAATTTTCAAGCAAGTCTTATGATTCTTGGGAGTCTGAGTCATGGTTTTTGAACAGGTGGGGTACTGCACCCCCAGAATGAGGGGTGGGAAAAGGACCAGAGGAGAAAGGGGGAAGCTGTTGAAAAGTTGAGGGAATGACTCCAATTTTGGAGGGAGAGGGAGAAGGGTGGAGAAGTTGGAACTCATTGTTAACTAATGCTAATGCAAATAAAAGTTAATTCTTTGTATATGAATGCTTCTAACCAATTCTTACTGCTTCACTTGAACGTTGGCAACCCCATACAAAAAAAGTTAGTTAAGAAATTTGGGTGCCTGCTCTAACATATCTAACTTGCTCAATGTTTGCACAAGAACACACCCACCCCGTCCAAACAGCAGAGCACACAAGGCAAATCAAACAGAAGACACCAGGACACCTCTCCCTGGAGCTGGCAGGATCAAAACCCGACTGCATCCTCTGTACACACACTCCCCTTTAGGAAGGAAGAGGGAATGATGTGGTTGAGCAGGTGAACAATGGACTCTCCTGTATGTTACACATGGGGCACAGAAAAGAATTGTTCCTAGATTTTAAAATTAATACAACTTACTGGCTTCACAGTTAAGCATTAAAATCCCACTTGGAGAGACCGTTCCAGTATTGCAGAAAAACAGCGAGAGACAAAAATCAGATCTCTTGCTTAACATGTTATCCCCTCACTGCCAGTGCTGATTCAAAAATGTCCTTCCAACACCGACCAAAGGGTAGTACTCAAAGCCAGACACAAATATGGGGTGACCAAGAGAAGATTTTGCAAGGTTCCATTTGGATACTGGTACCTTAAAGATGAGATACACAAGCTTTGATTGGCGGAATATCCCGGGGTGCAGCCACATGACCTGGGGCAGGCCCAATCCCCATGCGGCTTGTGGCGGGCAGTCACTGCCGCCATGCTTTGGAGCTGGTGCAGAGAGCAGGGTAGACAGTCTGCCTCCCCATGGGAAGGCTGGGCGGGCAGTCCACTAACGGAGGTCCCACCATCCCCCTGGGCCAGCTGCCCAGCCCTGCCCCTCTCCCCCAGTATACCCACTCTCCCACTTCTGGCCATGATGTGACCATGAGGGAATGGAGGCAGCACCTGCCACTCAAAGCTCCTCAGTTGACCTTGTTGTGTGGCAGGGCAGATGGGGACAAAAAGGCATCCTTTAAAAAATGGAAAGTTAATCCCAACAAGGTAAATACTGGGGTGGGACTACCGGATCTTCCGGTATCCGTTACTGCTGGTATTTGGTGTCCCGGCAGTATCAGATTAAACCCGGTAATCCAGATAATTTACCGGATTCCCCTGTACCAGATTTTTTACATTGCGGCCATTCAAATGAATGGCCTCAATGTAAAAAAAAACACAACCCCCCCACACTTTCCCTCCCCAGTCCAGGCTGTGTGGGTAGAAGGGGGGACACCTCCCACCCACCCTGCCCAGCCTGGCTTTAAAAAAAATTTTTTTCCCCCCGAAGTCCCTGCTAGTGCGGGCTCCGGGCCACCGCCGGCGACCCAGAGCCCGCACCAGTAGGTAGGTACGCGTAGGTTCGGTTGTACTAGGGTGATCCCTGGGGTGGGGGGTGGTTTACCACCCCCCACCCCAGGGATCACCCTAGTACCTGCTGGTGCGGGCTCCGGGTCACCGGTGGCAGCCCGGAGCCCGCACTAGTAGGGACTTAGGGTTAAAAAAAAAAAATTTTAATCCAGGCTGGGCAGGGTGGGTGGAGGGTGCCCCCCCTTCCACCCGCACAGTCTAGGAGGGGGAGGGGGGAGGTTTTTTGTTTTGTTTTTCATTGATTTCAATGGAACAGATCCGGTACCGGTAAACTGGTACAAATCCAGCAATCTGTTTTTTTGGAATCCGGTAACCGGTAAATCCGGTAGCCGGTAATTGCCCTGATGTCCCACCCCAGGGAAGAGCATAAGCATTGCCAAAGCAGATGTAAAAAGTTAATAAGGCAGGCCAAGAGGGAATTTCAGGAGTGACTTGCTAAAGATGCCAAAACTAATAATAAAAACCTTTTCAAGTACATCAGAAACAAAAAGCCTGCTAGAGAGTCATTTCGGCCATTAGATAACCAGGGAATAAAAGGGGCGTTAAGGGAGGAGAAGACCATTGCAGAGAAGCTGAATGAGTTCTTTGCTTTAGTCTTTGCTGCAGAGGGTATGTTGGAGAAATACCCACACCGGAACTGTTCTTTGTAGGTAATAGGTCAGAACTGTTGAATGACTCTGGAGAGGTTATAGAGCAAAATGACAAACTAAACAGTAACAAATCACCGAGACCAGATGTTAGACACCTCAGAGTTCTGAATGAACTCAAATATGAAATTGCAGATCTACTATTGGTATTTTGTAATCTATTGCTAAAAACTACCACTGAGGACTGGAGAGTAGCAAATGTAATGCTGATATTTTAAAAGAGTTCCAGGGGCAAACTACAGACTGGTGAGCCTGACCTCGGTGCTCGGTAAAATGGTGGAAATGAATAATTAATTAATTATTATTTATTTAATTACATTTTTACACCACACCCTCCTGCCAATAGCAGCTCTTGGTGGCTTACAAATCCATACAATGAACAATATAAAATACAATAAAAATTTAAGAACAACAATAAAACCCATACTGGGGCATCACAGAGTATAACAAAAATATCCCTCCCTAACCCTCAACCCCCCACCCTACCCATCTTCCTCACTGAAAATCTGGTGGGACAGCCAGGTTTTACACAAACATTGGAAGGAGGAGAGGTCCGGGGCTACACGGGCCTCTGCTGGGATGGAGTTCCACAACCTCAGTGCAGGCAGTGGCCACCAAGAACGCCCTCTCCATAGTGGCCCGCCCACAATACCGAGGGGACTTCGAGAAAGGCACCCCTGGTAGACTGCAGAGGCTGATCCAGAGCCTGGGGAGTGATGTGGTCCCGCAAATAGGTAGGGCCCGGGCCGTGGGGGCTCTATAGGTAAGCACCAACACCTTGAATTGGGCCTGGAAGACTATAGGCAGCCAGTGCAAAGAACGGAGCACTGAGGTAATGTGCTCACGGTGACTCGTCCCCGTAAGGAGGCGGGCTTCCGTGTTCTGCACCAGCTGCAGCCTCCGAACCCTCACCATGGGTGGCCCCATGTAGAACACATTACAATAGTCTAGCCTTGAGGTAATTAATGCATGGATGATGGTGGCCAGGTCAGAGTCTGAGACATACAGCCGAAGCTGCCATACCACATGTAATTGGCAAAATGTGCTTGTCGCTACAGCCTCCACCTGGATATCCAGGTGGAGCTGGGAATCAAGGAGCACCCCCAGACTACAAACCTGAGGGAGCAGTGGAGGACGAACCCAATGAAGGGAGATGCCAACCCCACCACCCTTTCCACCAGTATCACCTTCATCTTGTCAGGATTCAGCTTCAGATGGCTCACCCTCATCCAGCTCCCCACAGCTGCCAGTCACCGGGTAAGCACCGAGACTGCTGGGTCTGGGTCGGATGAAAAGGAGAGGTAGAGTTGGGTGTCATCAGCATATTGATGACACTGAACATCAAACCCTCTCATGAACTCACCCAATGGCTGCATATACACATTGAACAGGAGAGGGGACAGAATGTGCGGGACTCCACACAAGAGGTTAAAGGGGGGGGGGGGGGGGATGAAGAACAATCACACAGCACCACCCACTGAGTTCTTCCAACCAGGAAAGAGCAGAACCATTAAGAAGAGATTTACTGGGCATATTGATAAACATGGCTTAATGGGGAAGAGTCAACATGGATTTAGCAAACAGAAGTCATGCCTCTCATTGGAATTTTTTGAGGGTGTAATTAAACATGTGGATAAAGGGGAGCCGGTTGATGCAGTACACCTGGATTTTCAGAAAGTGTTTGATAATGTCCCTCATGAGAGACTCTTGAGGAAATTAAGAAGTCATGGGATAGGAAGCAGTGTGCTATTGTGGACTGGTAGCTGGTTAAAGGATAGGAAACAAAGAGTACAACTAAATGGTCAGTTTTCACAATGAAGGGAAGCAAATAGTGGTGCGCCCCAGGGATCTCTACTGGAACTGGTGCTGTTTAATGCATTCATTGATCTGGAAAAGGGAGTAAAGAGTGAAGTGATCAAATTTGCAGATGACACAAAGTTATTCAAGGTAGTTAAAACATGAGTGGACTGTGAGAAATTGCAGGAGGATCTTGTGAGACTGGGACACTGGGCATCAAAATGGGAGATGAAATTTAATGTGGACAAGTGCAAAGTGATGCACATAGGGAAGAAATCCAAACTGTATGTACACAATGATGGGTTCTAAATTAGGAGTTACCACTCAGGAAAAAGACCTTTGAGTCATTGTGGACAATACACTGAAATCCTCAACTCAATGTGTGGCCGTGGTCAAAAAAGCAAACAGAATGTTGGGAATTATTTGGAAAGAGAGAATAAAACTGAAAATATCATAATGCCTCTATATAAATCTATGGTGCAACCACACCTCGAATATTGTGTGCAGTTCTGGTTGTCCCATCTCAAAAAAGATATAGTTGAAATAGAAAAGGTACAGAGAAGGGCAACAAAAATGATAAAGGGCATGGACTGGCTCTTCTATGAAGACAGGCTAGACATGTTGGGGCTCTTCAGCTTGGAGAAGAGACGACTGAAAGGGGATATGATAGAAGATTATAAAATCATGAGTGGTGTGGAACAAGTAAATAGGGAATGGTTATTCACTCTCTCAAATACTAATAGAACTAGGGGACACTCTATGAAACTAGCAAGAAGCAGATTTAAAACAAATAAAATAAAGTATTTTTTCACTCAACTCACAATTAAGTTGTGGGGAGGTGCGCTGAGTCAGACAGTGAGAGGTCAGGGTTGTAGGCTCAGTTGGAGATTTTGTGCTCTTTTTGCTGACAGGGCTATAGTTGGGCGGGTTAGGCAGGCTCCTGACTGGTGTGTTGTTTTAGTTGGAGGGTGTTTCTCTTTGAGAGTCAGCTGTGGTTAGCGAGCAATGATTGGGCACCATTGACAGCTGCCTGGGAGCGGCGCTGACTTACTTCTGGGGGGTGGGGTTATAGCTGCGGCGTCTGCCTATGGCTGCGCCATGGGTGTACACTGTTAGGCATCACACCTAAGAGCTGCGTGTACAAGGGCGCACTCTTGTGTGCGCGGCCTTAGGTGCTGGCCGCAAGGTGGCCACCCTTGTGTATTTGTATATTTATTTTAGGTTGCCTGGCGGAGTAGAGTTAGACTATGGCCAGGTAGGCCCTTGGTCTCCATAGACGTCCAGGAGTTTTTTTCTGACTATTGTAGGTAGTAAGGGAACTCCTTCTGGCCGTTTGTCCAGGTGAGCCTTTTTAAGGAGGTGATCTTTCTATTTTTTCGCGTTAGTCTTACTCTCGTTATAACATGACCAAATGGAGGAGGAGAGTAGCAGGTGATCAGCTGGAGCTGCAACCTTTGCAGAAACAGTTCCGTTTAGATACCTTTATGATCAATCCCCCTATAGTTACCAATAGTGATCTGCCCTCGCCAGTGTCAAAGATACAGTCGGTGCGCCCTAAGGAGGCCCGGCGTGTTACCCATCTTCCATTGGATTTGGCTGTATTTAATTGATCAGAAGAGAGTTGCTCCTTTTGTAGCGACCCTACATCTAAATGTCCAAATTTAATTGAAATGCTGGGTTCACAATGCTTTATTATAGGAGGCATGGTGAAGCAACTGATTGCACAGCTGGTCAAAATTACCAATTTACTTGACACTCAGAAAACCCAGCTTCAAGTGGTCACTGATTTTGTTTCGGCAGTTAGGGCAGGGGAACTGTTGCAGCCAAAGGATCAGACTTCTCCCCTTTTGGCAAATAATCCTCTTCATCAATGGCCAAAGTCTCTATCTTCCCACCTTTCACAAGCAGTACCCTTGGGTACTGGAATTGCCCATACTGGGCAAGATTTTGCTGAGGCTCCTTCTGGGACGATCCCTCGTGGAGATCTACAGGTTAATGATAAGGCAATTTCCCTAAAAGTTTTCCCTTTGCCCAATGGATTCTTTCCAAGCTGGAACACCAAGTTTTTGGCCCAGAGACATCTGACTGATATTTTGGGATACAGAATTCCTCTCTGGCAGATTTCTCATTTCCAGAAATTTCCTTACCGAAACAGGACCCAATGATTGATTTTGTATTTAAAATCTCCCAATTTGGTACAGAGGATTTTGGAGGACTTCCCCTTGCTTCAATTATGGGGGGTTATTTGTCATGAGGTTTTTTTCAACTGTCCTTCTCCTTATAAATTTGGGTTGTGCCCTGTTGCTGATCCAACCCTTCCTTCAACTAAGCACACATTTTATCATCCCCCTAGAGATCGGGAATCGAGAGAGCGGCAATCTGGGATGTTAAGGTCTAAGACTAATAGTATCAATGACAACAATGCTAGTCAGTCTTTGTGACCAGTTGCTCAGCGACTGCTGGATTTAGCCATGGAGCCTAGCCCCTTGGCATGCCTTCCGAAGAGTGCAGACTCTGTTTTATCTCCGCAGGAAATGGAAATATGGAGGGGGATGGTAAGGGCAGAGGCGAACACTAACCCCAATCTGATGTCTTTTCTGGCTGAACCCTTGATGATTGAGGGCAAGCAACAAGGTAGTTTCCCTGAGGGGAATATGCTGAAGGTGGGCTTGAGTGTTTCTCCGTCGCTCACAGGTCGAGACGGAGTAGAGGGAGTGGTTAACCAGCAGCAGCAAGTGGAGGATTGTCCTCCAAACGGTCTTGCTGGGGAAGCTTTGGTGGAAGGGGCTGTAGGTGTGACCCGCTGACATACCAGGGCAACAGAGCAGGAAATTTTCCTTCTCAGCTTGTGCTCTTGGAATATAGCAGGATGGTCAAATTCTATTAATGATCATTTATTTGTAACAGCTTTGAGCAAGCACCACATTATCCTCTTACAGGAAACCTGGATGAGGGAGCCCCTTGTGTTAGGGGGTTATTTCTCTTATGCAGTTCCTGCGTGAGTCAGTAAATCTAGAGGTCGCCCTAATGGGGGAGTGACTTGTCTAGTCTCAGAAAGTTTGGGGGTCCTTGTCTTAGAGAAGCTGGAACTCCCCCCATAGCTGCGGGTTTAGTACTTAAAATAAAGGATTATATTTTTATATTATTTTTGGTCTATATTCCACCTGTAAATGTTGGTACTTTTGATAAGGCTTTTTGGTCCAAATTAGAAAAATTTGGGGGGAATTTGCTTTTGAAGTATTCTAGCACTGCCTTTATCATTGCAGGTGATTTTAATGAGAGAATGGGGACCTGCAATGAGAATCTTATACCTTATTGTAATATACCTTATCCATTGAGATCTAGACTCACTATGGATACCCATATTTATGAAAATGGTATTTGCTTGGCCAATCTATTAGTGAGTTTAAACTTACAGGTGCTAAACGGCTCCCTTCCTAATGATTATCCAGGCACTTTTACCTTCATTGGCCATCAAGGGGTGAGTTTTAACGATTATATAGTGGTTTCACCAAACCTTTTTCTTTCATTTCGGACTTTAGGGTTAAACCTTTATTCCATAATGACCACCACCTACCTCTTTTATTGTGGTTACAGTTACAAGGACCTCTAAGGTCTGGAACCCCAGTTTTCCCTCAGGAATCTTCCATTCATATCGAAACCAATAATATTAAGAAGCCTTGGACTGAAGGTTTGGCACAACAATTGGATGTAGTCCTGAAATCCTTGCTCTGTGAGGACTTGAGATCATGGATACTAGCCCCTGGTTCTGCGGCTCTTGTGATAGATGCCTTTGGGCATCTTATTATATCCTTGCGCCCTTGGCTGGAAGGCAATCCGTTGAGATCTCAATTGGATCGCTTGGATGCCAGGCCAAGGGCTTGGTTCAATATGGAATGCAGAGCCTGGAAAAAGGGAATACAGAGATTACTTAAGGAAGCTTGGTCTCAGGGTGCCTTTGTTCCCCTCAAAATCTTTTATGAACACAAAAGCCATTATAAGAAATTGCTTCAGGCTAAGAAGCGTGACTTTGAAAAAGCTAAATGGGATAGGCTAATCTGGGCAGTAGATATTGGAGATTCTGCCTCTTTTTGGAAGATGGTTAATGGGTCAGTTCATGGGGATTTGATATGGAGGGTGTTTCCAATTCCGCCTAGCTCCTGGGAGAGTTATTTTGGGGAATTGTTCTCCGGAATCCAAGGACTTAGTTACGATGATTCCTCTTCCATGGGCATCCATGGTATTGGGGAGAATTGGGCCCCTGTTACTCCAGAAGAGGTATTCGCCCTGATAGAGTCTGGCTGGAATAAGAAAGCTCCAGGCTTTGATCTAGTTTCATTGGATTTTATTAAGAGATTCAAAGATTGGTGGGTCCCAATTCTGGTAGCGCTTTTTAATGTAATTAACAACTCCAGAACTATTCCAGCTGGATGGGAAAAGGCAGTGGTTATACCAATATTTTAAAAGGGTGACAGGGGGATTCCAGAGAACTACCATCCTATTAGTTTGCTCCCTGTTATTAGCAAACTTTATGCTAAATATCTGTTATCGCGTCTTTCCAGATGGATGGCGGCCCATCACATCATACATCCAGAGCAAGCTGGATTTCAGGCTGATTGTTTGACGATCGACAATTACCTTGTTTTAAGTCACCTTATTACCAAATATATTCATCAGAACCAGAAACTGTACTTGGCATTTATAGATCTATGAGCAGCCTTCGATCTCATTGATAGGAGCCTATTATGGGGGAAATTGGAAAGGGCGCACATAGACCCTCGCCTTCTCTGTCTGATTAAAGCCTCGTATTCAAATACATGGTTGGCTATCAGATATGATGAGGTGGGTCATTTGACAAATGACATCCCCTCGAAGTTGGGTGTCAGACAGGGTTGTGTGCTGGCTCCCTCTCTTTTCATTTTTTTTTTGTTAATGATCTAATTCCTGCCATGGCAGCAAGGGAATTTTTCCCTCCTAAATTGGCTGCCCGCCACATAGGCTGCATGTTGCATGCCGATGATGCGGTTCTGTTGTCCCAGACCAGGGTGGGGCTGAGGAGACAGCTGGAGGCTCTGGCAAATTACTGCAACAATAATCGCTTGGTGATTAATTATGATAAATCTAAAGTTGTGGTTTTTGCCCAGGCTGCCTCCTACTCTCGGTGGTATATTAAGGGGCATTTACTCGAGCAAGTCAAGTCATACAAATATCTGGGGTTGATTTTTTGCTCAAACGGGAGTTGGAATTTACACTTGCAATCTGCCCTATTAAGATCTAAAGGGCCATCATCAGCTATTCTTTGCTTTTTTCATGATACCAAAAGAGGAGTTTGGGTCCCTGCTATTAGGGTTTTTAATGCCAAGGTGATGGCCCAATTAATCTACGGGGCAGCAGTTTGGGCTTACTCTTTTGAAGTCAAATTGGAGGTGGTCCAAGCAAAATTTCTTCAGGCTTTACTTAGACCTATAAAATGCATACCTACGGTGGCACTGAGGCTCGAATTGGGCCTGCGTTCTATAAAATGTAAGGTTTGGAAAATGATGCTTCATCTGTGGCTTAGGTCTATACAAACATCCCCTGAAGGGCTGCTGGATTCCTATAACAGTCCCTGGAGGAAGTCTGTTATCCAAGTCTTGAACCGCTCAGGTTTCTCTGCCCTTTATTTTGCCAACAAATCTCTTGCTGCAGCAAGAGCAGAGATTTCCCTGCTGCTGGAGGATATTGATAGCCAGGAGGATCTTGCTCGAGCGGCCAATTTTGGTTCCTTGAACAATTACATATGTTTGGCTCCCCCAAAAGGATCCATGGCCATGTATCTCCAGGGACCTTTATCGTACCGGATGAGACAATTATTTTTTTTTGCAAGAGTGAATGCTCTGCCATCTAAGATATTGGAGGGACGTCTGACTGCTGAACCCTTCTTTATGAGACTGTGCCCTTTTGATCATGAACAGGTGGAAACGGTGGGTCATATATTGATTGAATGCAGAATGTATACCAAATTAAGAGAACTTTGGCTTATTAAGTTCTTGCAGAGGTGGCCGGACAGATCCACTTTTGAGTTAGAAAAGTTACCTGTTAGAGGATCGCTCAAGTGAAATTTCCACTGCAAGAGACAATTTTTTACTACAGGCCTTCGCTCTTAGAAAGACGTTTTGGCAATTCCAGTCCATCTCTTTGGACGATAGGACCTAGGTATGACATTGGCTTGCTTTTGGATGGTATGTTTAATTCATTCTGTTAAGCCCCCATATAAAATGGTTAGGGATTTATTTCTTAAGTATGTACTTTTGCTGGGGCTCATATGCGAAATGGAAGGAGTGGATGGATGAGATCTGCGTTGAAAATACTTTTGTATGACTTTGGTGACTGATGGATGGAAAGGAGTGGGCACGATGACTAACAGCTGAAGATGACGGCAGTTCCCTGATAAGTCCTTCTATCATCAAGAGCCCCATTGTGTTGGACTAAATCTTGCGGATGATGACGCCCTCTTGCTGGGAATGTTATGGTCTCCTTGGGATTGAGTTTTTATAGGTTGGTTTTATCGAGATTGGGGAGTATGATTTAGGTTGGGACATGGATTCTGGGGTTGTTAAGAGTTGTTTTTTTCCTTTAGGGTGGAATTATTGCTATTATTAATGTGTATTGCTGATTTACCTACTATCAGAGCAAGAGCGATGTCTGTACTGAGCGTTGGGTGGGGAATAAACGCCTGATCCAAGTTATTTTTAGGAGGGTCATTTGTTAACATCAGATAAAAGGTGAGTAATGCTCCCCCTACCAGCTATAACAGCGCCAACTCGGTGCTTATGTTTTTGTCTACTCCCGGATTCGGGTGGTATTTGTCATTATTTTGTTGGTTTTTGGGGGGTTTTTTATGATAATTTTGTTTGACATTTTAATCTAATATTATAGGTTATATTAATTGGAATATTTATTAGTTTCATGTTTATATCTATTGTTATGTTGTACAGTTTGTATCATTTTAAATTTTATGGCTATGTCCTCTGGATACGTCACAAATAAATTGAAATTGAATTAAGTTGTGGAATTTGTTCCCAGAAGATGTGGTCAAGGCCAGTAGTATAGCTGGGTTTAAAGCAGGATGAGACAGGTTTCTGGAGGATCGGTCCATTAGCAGCTATTAGCTGGGTAGGTTTGGGGAATGTAACCTCTTACTGTCAGGAGCTGGGAGTAAACAACAGCGAATGGATCGCCCCATTGTGACCTGTTGGGTGCTTCTTCCAAGCGACTGTGATTGGTCACTGTCGGAGACAGGATGCTGGGCTCGATGGACCACTGGTCTGACCCAGTATGGCTCTTCTTATGTTCTTACTTATTGGGTTATCATTTAAGTACCTAACACAGGATTCTGAAAGGCTGCCGACGGAGTTGGACACAGTGGCAGAGCGACCATGGTGTGAAGGGGCTCAGTTGAACTTGGGCCCTATGCTCTTGCAAGCAGTATGAGTGCTGCTAAGAAATTTTCAGAATGGGCGGGAGTGGGGCCAGCACTCCACCCCCAACTCCTCTGAAAATTTCCTATCTGTGCTTAGGCTGCTTCCAAAGGGCCCCGCCACTAAGGAAGTTTTCAGAGTGGATGGGGGTGGGTTGATGGTCCTCCCCCTTAGAAAACTCGGATGGAATTGCTGCTGCTCTGGGGGTGGGTGGGGCTGCTGGGAATGGTGGGGTGCCACCTTCAGTGGGGGATGAGACTGGCCAGAAACCACTTGGGATGGCTGCCATTGCTTGGAGGGAGTGGGGGTCACCTGAGAGCCCTGTTATAGACTGCCCACTCCTGAGGCTTGTGGCAGCAGTGACCTGCAGCAGGGCTTCTGCCAGGTGTCTCTGCCTGTCCCATCCCAAAGGCAGTGGCGGCCTGCCATGGCTCCTGGCTGCCCCCATTCGGCGGCATCCCTCAGCAGACCCCCCCAGAGGGGCAGCATGGCTCTCCCCAATGTCTGCTCCACGCAGCGGCAGCTTGCAGGAGGGGTTCCAGCTGGAGCCCCTCTGGGGCAGTGGCCAGAGCCTGAAGGAGGACTCTTGCCCCACCAAGGTAAGCCTCACTCCTCACCCTGGAGACCCCACCTCCTTATCCTTATGGGACCCATGACTGGGACCTGAGCCTAGGCCTTGCACAGCCTTGCGATACGCTGCCCTGGTTGGGCAGTAGGTTCCCATTAATAGTCAATGGAAATTGGAGACCTAACTCCATTAGGCCTCTTTCAGCATCCCAGTCTTAATACTTACCGAGACAGAATAGGAATGAAATGGACAGATTACTTTTGATTTTAGTCTGTGCTCGCAATCCTCAAACCACTTACTAAGGTGTGGCTATGGAAGATTTAAAGAGTTCTCCATATTACAGCGCCCAGAGACGGACCATATGCCCTTGATAGTCTATCTCCAAAAATCTTTGAATGCTCAAGTTTCTTGTAGTAAGGGGGCGGAAACAGGGACACCGCAGAGAATAAGAGTACAGTGGAGTACGTCACTGGCTATCCAGGCTATAGAGTATTTGCAAGGCAGTGAGTTAGCAAAATTGGGTGAGATGGGGGAAAGAGAGGAGAATGAGGTTTTGGAAGAAGCAAAACAAAGTGTACTTTTGGTCGTTGGGAAATTGGGGAAGGACATGCTCTCCTGTGTGGATAAAGATAGGCCCATAAGGCAGAATAAGTGGTATAATAATGAATGCCGGGACATGAAAAGGAAATTAAACAAAAAACATAAAGTATGGCTGAAATTTCCATCAGAAACAACAAGACAGGATTTAGTGGAGGCTCGAACAATATATAAGAAGCTTTTGTGGGAAAAGGAACAGCAGCATGAAAACTGGTTGTGGATAAAACTTAAGGTAGCCTCAGAACTGGGTAATGATAGACAATTTTGGTCTATAATAAGATCTTTAGGGGGAAATAAAAGCGTAATTAAACCCTCAAATTTGAGACCGAAGGATTGGCAGGTCTTTTTTGGGACACTGCTGGCTGATAATATGGCCAATGATGAGAATGTATTAGAGGGGAGAAGGGAATGTAATACAAAGGGAGATGCGCTTGTTAATGTCCAGGGGTTTTCTGTGAAGGTAGAGGAAGAGGAAATTTTGCAAGTTATCAGTAGTCTAAAAGCTAATAAAGCACCGGGGCATGACTTTGTATGTCCCGAAGTGTTTAAAATGATCCCAGAATGGTGGGCACCAATCTTGTCGAAAATTTTCTCCTATATTAACCGGACAAGGTCTATTCCGGAGGAATGGGGTATTAGTATAATAGTCCCCTTGTTTAAAAAAGGAGATGCAAATGACCCTGCCTGCTATAGACCAATTTCCCTGCTCCCAATTTTGGGTAAGCTATATGGGAAAATGCTTATGATTCGGCTAGATAGATGGGCAAGAGCGTATGACCTAATACCAAGGGTCCAGTTTGGATTCCAGGCAGGCTGTTCACTAAGTAATGGATAGTTGTTTTACGATGGCCCATTTGGTCCACAAGTATGTGACTATCCGCAAAACCCACCTTTTGCTGGCTTTTGTGGATTACAAGAAAGCCTTTGATTCTGTCCAAAGAAAGAAGCTATGGGAAAAGCTGATCCAAATGGGTACTGACAGGGACTTGTTGGACCTAATAATTCAATTACATGAGGGTAACGTGGCAAGAGTCAGAATGCCTGGGAGTACAAGCCCTATAAGGGTGAATAAGGGGGTACGCCAGGGTTGTGTACTCGCGCCACTGTTATTCAACCTGTACACAAGTGACCTGAATACCCTAATGTTAAAACAAGACCACTGTGCACCAAAAATCAAGTTCTGTGTCGTACCTCTCCTCCAATATGCAGATGACACTGTACTTTTATCCCAGACGAGAAGAGGATTAAAAACATTGTTAGATGCATGTGGGGAGTATTGCATTAGCAAATAACTAGAGATAAATGTAAATAAAACAAAGATCATGATGGTAGGTAAGAGATCTAAAAAGTATAAATGGTATCTGCAGGGGCATTCGCTGGAACAAGTGAGCTCTTTTTGCTATCTGGGGATAATTTTCAGTGAGAATGGGACATGGCATAATAAATATATAGCAGGAAAGGTAAAGGTCCCTGCAAGGGCTATTACATCAATGGCAAGGTGCTCCACAGCAATCAATACATCTAGGATACTGAAGATCTATGAGATCAAAATTAGATCAGTCCTGTTATATGGGCAGGAAATTATACCAGAAGAAAAAGTAACAGAATTAGAGATTGTCCAAAATAAATTTCTTAGGCAGCTCATAGGGGTACCTCAAGCAATTCCAGGATGTGTTATGAGGGCAGAAACTGGTATGGTCTCAATGGGGTCCCTAAAAAGGCAGGTATTGGTAAATATGTGGTTGCGTATTCTTGGCCAAACTGAGGAGGCATTGCCGCACCTATGTCTAGTTGAAATGCTGGAAAATACTGGTGGGCCAGTGTACCCATGGTTAAGTTCTCTCCTAAACTTCTTAGCTAAAGCTGGCCTTTCAGGACAGATGATTGGGCAGTTGCCACTAGCACAACAGAAAAGGTTGGTGAGAGAAAGGATGTAGGAAAGCAGGAAGACATGGCTGATATAAGGTGCTGGAGGGCAGCACCATGGTACGGCCATGTCAAAGAAACTTTTGGACTAGAAGTTTATCTGGAAGTCCTAAGTACTAAGGAGATGTGCAGAAATTATGCTAGGCTCCTGTTTCAACTCATTGAGATAGCAGTTACCCATGTCCGGTATAATGCACTATCCAAGGACAAATGTGAATGTATCTGCAAACATGGGGAAAAGGAAACGATAGTGCCTTGTATAAAAATCTAAGGTAGGCTTGGATTATGCCTCTGATGCAGGGGAAAGAATATTGGGATGTGGAGTACAAGATAAAATATATGTTGAATTTGGTTAAGGCAGAGGACTTGATTGCTACAGCTACTTTTGTGCATCTTGTGGCAAAAATTAGATTAAAGGAGTTGTGAAACTCCCCTCATTAGGTATAAATGGAGACTGCTTTTGTACCATGACCCAGGAAGGGAGTCTTGTTAAATGGCTAATTAGGGCAACTGGATGGGTCCATAGGCCTGCAACCAAAATAAGTAACTAATAGCTCTAAATGGGGTATATTATATATTTTGTACTCCTGAGCTTTATGAGCATTACCAGAGTTTACCGTTGGGGGTTGAGTGTGAGTGCTATAATCCCCAAGAAGTATGAGTCACTAATGAGTCTGGGTCTATGCAATTATACAGTAAAATAGGAATGCAAGTAAAGTATATTATATTATATTTTAGATTATATTTTATTTTTTATTATTTCTTTATATTTGTCAATATTTGTGCAACAAATCAAATGGTTATATTCATTTGAGGGTATAGGGGGGATGTGTTATTGGATGTGCCCATTGAAATGTGAGAAATGTGAGAGATGTATTTGTTGACATTTTGTTGATGTTATGTTAATGAGGTTCTTTTATTTGTTGACCATGGCGAAAGCTTGAGCTTAATAAACTATTTATTATTATTATTATTACTAAGGTGTGGGACAATTTTAAAAAGTTAATGGTTTGAGGACTAGAGTCACCATTTAGTGTTAGGTTCTTACTTAACCTATTATAAACTGAAGATGGAACTCTCTAGACATGGGGTATTTTCAGACGTTACGAGATCACAGGGTACTTTCAGACATGACGCTAACCACCCTTTAACCACCCTTGGTGGTTATTTATGCATGTTGCAGGGCTGTATTGGTGCCCTATGTAGCCCTGTAACATGCATAAATAACCACCAAGGGTGGTTAAAGGGTGGTTAGCGTCATGTCTGAAAGTACCCACAGTCAACCACGCTCAATTCCGGGTGGTGGCTGTGATTTTGGCACGTCTGTTGGGGGAAACGGATGTTTTCCCCCAGATGTTACCACGGCGTGGAATTACATTCACCATGCGAGCGGCCGAAGCGGAGGGACCGGCAGCCGCCGCGTGTTGATTGTAATTCCACGCCGGGGTGAACCCCGGCGTCTCATCTGGTCGGGCGCCACGGCCCGGGATCACCGGCGGTATCCTGGGCCATGGCGAATCCGGTCCCACGCAGCGGCCTCATTGGCCCCGCTGCCCGCCCGTCTCCCCGGAGGGCAGGCGGCGGGGTGCGTGGAGGGGCCGGGGCCGTGTGGCTGCACGTTGCGCCGTGCGGCCCCACCCCCTCCCAGATTCCCTGCCGGGATCCCCCCGACACGTCTGATACGGCGTGACGGGGTGATCCCGGCGGGGAATGAATTGGGTGATTTCGGTACGGGGCCAATGGGCCCTGTAACGTCTGAAATCACCCATGGTCAGTTCTTAGCTGAAAGGATACCAAGAATGAAGTCTAGCTGGTTTTCTGTCCTATGGAACCCTCAGGCTCCTCTTTCAACTTGTCCCCATCACAGCTTGGGTGGGCATGTTAGCAACAATTGCTTTGTTAGTTCAGCTCTTACCATGTAATTTTGACTCTAGGTGTCTGCTCCAGCTCATCCCTCAGGTATGACTTGCTATTCAGGAACCAGAAAAATGGAAATGATAAAATTATATCAAAGACATAAATCAGACTAAAACAATCAAAGCACCCACCTAAAAAATTAAGAGTGGAGCCAGACAGGTTCCTTTTTAAAAGGTAAGAAGAACATCTAATGCTGCCTCATTGTCAAGATACCCTTGACTCAGGAGAATTTACTTATAAGGAGGTTTACTAAATTAAATGTACACAGTTTTAGTAATGTGCACTTTACTAAATATAGACATTAAATAAAGAATGTAACTAATATGAAAGGATCTTCAGACCTACTCAAATTAATGCCTCTATCTTTTACCACTCTTTCTCCCACTCCTGTTCAGTCTCTCCAGCACCTAGCTGACCCGATATACCTTGAAGCATACCCTGCAGGGCAACAAAGATTTTAAATTTAGGAAATTTCAGAGTTCAAGTTAAAACACAAAATGTACCTGATGCTCTTCTGACTTTGATATGAGCCACAGACTGCAGCACCTCTAGATTATCCTCCACGTATACACAGCAAAACCCTGCTCCTTGCTCATGGCAGTATAGCTATGCTCATGTACACAGAACACTTTGGGAGGTTTTACTGTCCAAGATTTTTGAAGGCCTGTTGAAATGTTGTAGACAGCATCCAGTCAGTGTCTTTATAGGTTTTCAACATATCTTGGTCACCAATGGAATACTTATCAGTTACACAGGACACATTTCCAAGAAAGCATCTACCAGCATAAAGTTATTCTGTGGGTATGTCACACCATTGTCTGTCATGAGAATGGGTGTTTTTAGATGGACACAGGACTGCCCACCCTCCAGGGGTGTGCCCCCATATTTGCCCACTCCCAGTCACATCTAGGTCCACTTCAGATGGACCCAGTGGGTTCCCCGGGCCACGGTCTGCCCACGCGGTGCCCTTCTCACCACACCATAGAGTTGTGGGTGATCGCCCAATGCTCTAGATTGGTGCCTACAACTCTAAAGTGTTGCACCAGACAACGGTCAGCTGGAAGCAGAGATGCAGTGTGGGTCTGCGCATCAGATGGACAGCTGCTCTGCTTCATCAGTGCTTTGGGTTTGGCCAGCCCACTCTGCTGGCAGTGCTCCAAGATGTTCCAGAGTCACTGGCAAGGCTGCCCTATCTGACGGGGGCACCTTTAGACAGACGGGCCACCTGGAGGTGAATCAGGCCGGTGCCGTCATCACTGGGGCAGCCCATCTGTCTGAAAACACCCAACGAAATTAATATTCTGCCTGCCCCGATATGGGCCGACATTCAATTGGCTTACCTTTTCCTGAATTCCTATCAGCCACCCAAGCGATATTGCCAGAAAATTTTTGAGACATGATTTTATTTTATTTTTTTATAGCAGTGGTGGGGAATCTCTGGCCCCTGGGCCAAATCTGACCCATGGCAGATCTTTATTTGACCCTTTCCCAAATCTTGAATCTAGCCTGTGGATCTAGTTCTTGCCCTCAAGCATTGAAAGAGTGAGCCCAGAGGAAGGGAGCTGAGGTGAGGGCATACACTCAAGGATAGGGGATGGAGCCATGGCAGAAATCCATGATCTGGACCCTCCTTTTCCTATCCCTGTTCTGAGCCCACCCACCCATTAACCATCCCTGTGCCCAGCTCCTACCGGACCTGTAGATAGAGTTGCCACCTGTGCACATTTTTAAGGAACACTCATGAAAAATTCATGTTGCAGGGCCTGCATTGGCGCCAATGCAGGCCCTGCAACATGTATTTTTCCTAAGTGTTCCTTAAAAATTTGTATAAGTGGCAATCCTACTTGTAGAAGCTGTACTCATTTTCCAGTAGCCAATGAGGGGGAGAAGGTTCCGCACCTCTGTTTGCATAGTATTGCTTTCCTTCACTTTTAGGGAAGAGAAGTTTGGTGGGAATGACTCTATCTGGCCTTATTTCTGTTCTGGAGGTACAGATTCTTGCAATGGTTCTCTCGTCTCCTCTCCCCTCTCTTTCTGATTACTCTTCTGAGACACTAACATCACAGTCTTAACCAAGCAATTGCTGGTTGATCTGTCACTACTGTTGTTGTTGCTAGCAGCACAGGGAGCATTTGTGTTAAACTTTCCAGATTTGCTTTGGCAGCTCTTTAAGCCAGTGATTCCCAAAAATTTGGCCTGCATGACCCCATTTTGAGACTTTTATATAATCTGCATGGCCCCATGCCCACATGATCCTATTTTATTTTATTTTAAAGTATTTAATTGTATAATTAAATAAATGATTTAATAAAATTAATTAATTTTATTAATATTGCACAAAATATATTGTGTGATATATATATATATATATATATATATATATATATATATATATATATATATAGCACAGTGCTTACTCAGGATACCACATGACCCTTTCCCTTTGACAGCAACAAAGACATGCAGAGTCTATGAAATATCCATCAGGTCTGTGACCGACCTTATCCACAGATGACATACTCCCATTCCTTTGAGGTCCTGACCCACAGTTTGGGACCTCTAGCTTAAGTGTTTTACTTTCTTGAGACAGTGGAAACTTCTGTAATTGTATCCTGCTGTCCTGGTTCTCTTGTGCCATGGATTTCTCAGGGTCATGTACTCAAAACACTGCTATTCTAGCCAGTGGGTCCTCAGATTGTTCTCTGTGGGTTAAAACAGACATGCATGCAACTCTGCTTTAACACCGCTTTAACATTTCTTATGCATGTTGCAGGGCTGTATTGGCACCCTATGCAGCCCTGCAACATGCATAAGAAATGTTAAAGCGGAGTTATTGTGCATGTCTGTTTTCACACTATGGCTGCTAAATGACTTCTTTACCTATCCTTTCACTAGGTTTGAAACCATCTCTGGGGACCGTTTTCCCTACAATTTTGCCTTGTGTAGATAGTCACACCTATACCATGCAGAACATGGTATACTGATACACCCATACCAAAGTAGAATATGTGCTTTTGCTGGCGTCAGGATTTCACCTTATCGGTCTATAGGGAAAATCAGATTATGCTCACACAGCCTGTTCTCATCCTTGATACAATCTTCCAAATAGTAGGCATCTGGCTCTCGCTTCTTCAAAATAAAAACTCCTGGAGTGTTATCTCTGTGCCACATCAAAGCACACCCAGCTCCAGGGAGTCAATATCAGCATTAAATCTGTGGGATATCATGCTCTGTGCTTGAGACCGCCTCCAAACGTTCTTGGATGGAGCCCAGTAGGAATACATGCCAAATTTTCCCAAGCAGGTTTGTCTAGGCTGACAAACTTAGCATGCTATCTGTGTGATTTCATCTCCTGCTTTAGACGAGTTTCTTCAGATTCCCCTGTGCTCCCACCATGTGCACCTTGTTGTTGTGGTTTATTAAACAATGTATTAATAACCATTAATAATTTGTTGTTAATAATAACCATTAATAAACAGTTAAATGTTATTAATTTACAGCTACTTTTCTCTATTTCTTTTCTACTGTATTTCCTCCTCCTATCTTACTCACTAACATGTCTGCCCTATTTTCTCACCTTTTCTTTCCCTCCTCCCCTTCTCCTCTTCCTGTCCATCTTTTTCTCCCTCTACTTTTCTCCCCCCAGCTTCTTCCTCCCCCCAACCGATCACCACTCTCTAACCTCCCCCATACATCCTTTGCTCCCTTGGCTACTTTCTCTCATTGCTCCCCTTCCACTCCTGTCTCTAGCCTTCCTCGATGCTCCCCTTCTCCCAATCTTATCCCTATTCCTCCTGTCTCTAGCCTACCACGACGCTCCCCTTCTCCCAATCTTATCCCTATTCCTTGCCTCCCCCCTCATCAACTACCATTTTTCTGCTCCCTCTGGAACTGTCGCTCATCTATCAGTAAAGCTCCCTATATCCATGATCTTTTCCTCTCTCGCTCCCTCCAGCTCCTTGCCCTTACTGAAACTTGGATCACTCCCTCGGACTCTGTCACGCCTGCTACCCTCTCCTGTGGGGGTCTCTCCTTCTCTCACCAACCCCGCCCTGAAGGACGGGGTGGTGGGGTGGGCCTCCTTCTTGCTAAATCCTGTCAGTTCCAACCAATTTCTCCTCCCCCCTCTCTCTCCTTCCATACCTTTGAGGCTCACTCCGTGCGCCTCTACTCCCCCCTCCATCTACGTGTTGCTGTCATCTACCGTCCCCCTGGTCCTCTCTCTTCCTTTCTTTCTGACTTTGAGTCCTGGCTCACTTTCTTCCTCTCTGTTGATATCCCCACTCTCATCCTTGGTGACTTCAACATTCATGTT
Organism: Sphenodon punctatus; assembly: GCA_003113815.1. Taxonomy (NCBI): domain Eukaryota; kingdom Metazoa; phylum Chordata; class Lepidosauria; order Sphenodontia; family Sphenodontidae; genus Sphenodon; species Sphenodon punctatus. The sequence continues at coordinate 1,680,728 of QEPC01001717.1, read as the reverse complement.
GATGACCCATCTCAGCCCTCAGTCTCTCGCTTCCTCTCCCTAGCCTCCTCCTTCAACCTCCACCTTTGGACCAACTCCCCCACCCATACTAATGGCCATTCTCTTGATCTTGTCCTCTCTAGAAACTGCTCTGTCGCTGATCTCTCCTTCGATCCTCATCCTATATCAGACCACTTCCTTGCCTCTTTCAACATTTCCCACTGTCCCCCCTCCTCTTCCCCTTCTCTACGCCCCTTCCGTGACCTTCAAGCTATTGATCCCCTGGACTTTGCCTCCTCTCTCTCTCCCCTTCTTCCTACAGTCTTCTCTTCCTCCTCCCCTGACTCCGCTGTCTCTGCTCTCAACGCCTCTCTCTCCTCCACACTTGACTCCCATGCCCCTCTCTCTTCCCGCCCTGCCTTCTCCCACAACCCCCGTCCTTGGCTCACCCCTAGTATCCGCCACCTCCGTTCTTGCACTCGTGCTGCTGAACGACTCTGGCGCAAATCCCATTCTCACGCTGACTTCCTTCACTTCAAATTCTGTCTCTCCACCCTTACTTCTGCTATCTCCCTTGCTAGACAACACTACTATGCCTCCCGCATTGAGTCCTGTTCTCGGGACCCTCGCCGCCTGTTCTCTACCTTTGACTCCCTCCTCAAGCCTCCCTGTCCTCCCCCTCCTTCTTCCCTTTCTGCTCAGGATCTTGCCTCCTTCTTCACCTCCAAGATAGACAAGATCCGCCTCGACATCGCTTCCCACTCCTCTCTTCCCACTCCCACCCCTCTCCCTCCTCCCCCTCCTTCTCTCATGTCCTCCTTCTCCCCTGCCTCCCTTAAGGAAATCTCCTCTCTGCTCTCCTCCTCCAACCCTTCCACTTGCCCCCTTGATCCCATTCCTTCCCGCCTCCTCACCTCCATTACTCCCACTGTCGCCCCTTCCTTCCTGCACATCATCAACCTCTCCCTCTCTACTGGCTCTTTCCCTTCTGCCTTCAAACATGCCACAGTCTCTCCTATTCTCAAAAAGTCCACTCTTGACCCCTCTGACCCTTCTAGCTATCGTCCTGTCTCACTCCTTCCTTTTGCTTCCAAGCTGCTTGAACGTGTTGTCTACTCCCGCTGCCTTGACTTCCTATCCTCCAACTCCTCCCTTGACCCCCTCCAATCTGGCTTCCGCCCCCTTCATTCTACTGAAACTGCTCTCGCTAAGATCACCAACGATCTTCTGGTGGCTAAATCTAAACGTCTCTATTCCATTCTTGTCCTCCTTGATCTCTCTGCTGCCTTCGATACTGTTGACCACTCACTCTTGCTGGATTCCCTTCACTCCCTTGGCTTTTGTGGCTCTGTCCATAACTGGTTCTCCTCCTACCTCTCTGACCGCTCCTTTAATGTGTCTCTCTCCAACTCCGCCTCCTCCTCCTTCCCCCTCTCAGTTGGTGTTCCTCAAGGCTCTGTTCTTGGCCCTCTCCTCTTCTCGATCTATACCTCATCCTTAGGCAAACTCATTGCCTCCCATGGCTTCCAATACCACCTCTATGCTGATGACACTCAACTCTATCTCTCTACTCCCTCTCTCTCTCCCTCTGTTCAAGCTCGTCTCATCAACTGTCTCTCTGACATCTCTACCTGGATGTCTCAACGTCAACTCAAACTCAACATGGCTAAAACTGAACTCCTTATCTTCCCCCCTCATCCTTCCTCTCCTTCCTCACTGTCAATAACTATTGATGGAGTCACCATCCTGCCTGTCCCCCAAGCCCGTAGCCTAGGCTTCATCTTTGACTCAGCCCTTTCTTTTAAACCCTACATTGACTCTGTTGCTAAATCCTGTCGCTTCTCCCTCCATAACATTGCTAAGATTCGCCCTTTTCTCTCTGTCTCGTCTGCCAAAACTCTTGTTCATGCTCTGGTCATCTCTCGCCTCGATTACTGTAACCTCCTTCTCACTGGCCTTCCCCGGTCTCACCTTTCTCCCCTCATCTCTGTCCAAAACTCTGCTGCCAGGGTCATCTACCTCGCCAGTCGCTTCGACCATGTGCAGCCCCTCCTCTCTTCGCTTCACTGGCTTCCCCTTCCTGAACGAATCCTGCACAAGCTCCTAGTCTTCACCTATAAAGCTCTTCACAACCTTGCTCCCCCCTACCTCTCTGCACTTATCGCCCTCCATACTCCAGCCCGTGCACTTCGCTCCTCCTCTGTCCCTTCTCTCACCCTTCCACGCCTTCCCTGCTCCCCTAAGCGCCTTCGTCCCTTCTCACTTGCTGCCCCCCATGCCTGGAACTCCCTCCCTGTCCACATCCGCCTTGCCCCCTCCCTTCATACCTTCAAATCTCTCCTTAAAACTCACCTCTTTCGCTCTGCTCTGTCTGACTCTTTATCCTGCTGAGCCACTATTCCTATACCTACGATCGGTTTACCCTTATCCTTGCAACATGGACCTGCCTGCTGTCATTCTCATCGTAACCAAGCCAAGTACGTGCACTTGAGACCTCGCATCTTCATGAATGTTAGACCCCTTGTCTCTCCCTCTGTTCCCCTTCCTAAGTCTCTCCCCCAGCTCCTGTCTCTCAGATTGTAAGCCCTAGGGGCAGGGACCGTGTCTATTTTATTACTTTGTAAAGTGCCAGGTACACTGCTGGCGCTATATAAATGTTTGTTAATAATAATAATAATAATAATAATAAATTATTTATTTATTTATTATTTCATCAGCAATGAACCTGGTGCTTCACAGTTGAGATTAGCGAGAGATCCCTGCCCCCAGGGTCTTACCATGTAGGATGGACAAGGGATGTGAGACAAGTGATGGGGTACATCGGGAGAGATAAGGGGGGGGAATGCATTCATAAAGTTGAGAAGTTCATTACAAGGGAGGAGAGAAATCGGAAAGAGAAGACGTATAAGCAGAAGCATAAACAAGTGAACTAGGAGAGGAGGAGCATTCTTCCCTAACATCATCTGTCAAGAGACCAAATGAAATGGCCACATTGGGTACTTTCATCACTTGCGTCACTAAAGGAAGGCATCAAGGGGAAAATTTGCAAAGGCCAAATGTCACTTTGAAACATAACTTGTACTGAAAGCCATTTGGTGTTGGGCCCCCAAGTGTCTCCCCCCCTCCCCTTTCTTAAACTTTTTACCCAAATATCTATGTACTCTGGAAGTCATTTGCACTGTGCCTTTCCCCCACCCACCCCAGGTTCTAAGTATGCTGCATGCAATTGTAGGGCCTGATTAACCCACTAAAATCAAAGGAAGTAAAGGTCTTACATCTCTTCCAAAAGGTGAGCAGGCTCGATGTTAGGCAGACAGGGTGAGAGAGTTCCATAGTTGTGTGGAGCAGCCACTGAGAACGCCTCTGTGTGCCCATGCTGTACAAACCTCATGGACAGTTGGTACTTGCAAGAGGGTGTCCTTGGCTGACCTCAGAAGTCACGATGGAACATACAGGAAGAGGCAGTCTTTCAGATACCTGGGGTCCAGGCTGTTAAGGGCTTTAAAGATCAAACCCCAAAATTAATGACATTACTATGCTCATATAGCAGGTGGAACAGACATTTATGATGCTGCTCATTAATCATTAATGATTATGTATTTATATAGTGCCAGCAATGTACCTGGTACTTTACAACTGTTGAAAGTAGACATGGTCCCTGAATCAGGTGGTGTACAATCTCAGAGAGATAAGGGAGGGGAGTCAACAGGTAGGAGTAACAGAGGGAGAAATGAGGATACCTTCACAAAGATGTGAGAGTGCAGGTGCGCGTGCTTAGCATAGTTACACAGGGGAAGGTGATATTGGGAAAATCAAAAAGGGGGTCTAATGGGATGAGGAACTAGGGAAGGCCTGTTGGAAGAGGTAGGTTTTCGGGGGGGATTTGAAGGTTGGGAGGAGGGAAGAGGAGTAAATGTGTTTGGGGGGAGGGGAGAGGGGAGTTTCAAGCATGGGGACAGCAAGGGGGAACAGGTGAATATGCTTTGAGGAGAAGGGGAGTTGTAAGCAGGCGAGGGTGGTGGAAGAGAAGGAGTGGAACTTTTGAACAGGAGCATAGCGAGAGACGAGTGTAGAGAGATGGGGGGTGGGATGGGCAAGGCCATGAATAGCTTTATAGGTAAAGACAAGAAATTTGTGCTGAATGTGTTTAGGTAGAGGGACCCAGTGAAGAGAGGAGAGGTGGGGCTGCGTGTGAGCAAAGCAGCAGGCAAGGTGGATGATCTTGGCAGCAGAGTTTTGAATAGATGAGAGGGGGACAAGGTGAGAGCAGGGAAGGCAAGGTCAGTGAGAAGGAGATTGCAATAGTCAAGGTGAGAGATAACCAGAGCATGGACTACGGTTTTAGCAGTGGAGACAGTGGGGAAAGGATGGATCTTAGTGATGCTGAACAGGGAGAGCTGACAGGACTTAACAACAGATTCGATTTGTGGTTTACAGGAGAGAAAGGAGTCAAAGATGAACCCCAGGCTGTTTGCCTGAGACACAGGCTGAATGGTGTCCCCATCAATTGAAATTGAGATGGAAGAGGACAATGAAAGCTCGGGGGAGGGAGATAAGGAGTTCAGTTTTGGACATATTAAGTTTGAGTTGATGGTGAGACATTATTATTATTATTATTATTATTAACAAACATTTATATAGCGCCAGCAGTGTACCTGGCACTTTACAAAGTAATAAAATAGACACGGTCCCTGCCCCTAGGGCTTACAATCTGAGAGACAGGAGCTGGGGGAGAGACTTAGGAAGGGGAACAGAGGGAGAGACAAGGGGTCTAACATTCATGAAGATGCGAGGTCTCAAGTGCACGTACTTGGCTTGGTTACGATGAGAATGACAGCAGGCAGGTCCATGTTGCAAGAATAAGGGTAAACCGATCGTAGGTATAGGAATAGTGGCTCAGCAGAATAAAGAGTCAGACAGAGCAGAGCGAAAGAGATGAGTTTTAAGGAGAGATTTGAAGGTATGAAGGGAGGGTGCAAGGCGGATGTGGACAGGGAGGGAGTTCCAGGCATGGGGGGCAGCAAGTGAGAAGGGACGAAGGTGCTTAGGCGAGCAGGGAAGGCGTGGAAGGGCGAGAGAGGGGACAGAGGAGGAGCGAAGTGCATGGGCTGGAGTATGGAGGGCGATAAGTGCAGAGAGGTAGCAGGGAGCAAGGTTGTGAAGAGCTTTATAGGTGAAGACTAGGAGCTTGTGCAGGATTCGTTCAGGAAGGGGAAGCCAGTGAAGCAAAGAGAGGAGGGGCTGCACATGGTCGAAGTGACTGGCAAGGTAGATGACCCTGGCAGCAGAGTTTTGGACAGAGATGAGGGGAGAAAGGTGAGACCGGGGAAGGCCAGTGAGAAGGAGGTTACAGTAATCGAGGCGAGAGATGACCAGAGCATGAACAAGAGTTTTGGCAGACGAGACAGAGAGAAAAGGGCGAATCTTAGCAATGTTATGGAGGGAGAAGCGACAGGATTTAGCAACAGAGTCAATGTAGGGTTTAAAAGAAAGGGGTGAGTCAAAGATGAAGCCTAGGCTATGGGCTTGGGGGACAGGCAGGATGGTGACTCCATCAATAGACATCCAAGCAGAGATGTCAGAGAGACAGTTTGTAACACAAGATTAGATAGAGGGAAAGAGCAGGGGTGTGTGGAGAACAAAAGGGTGTTTTTAAACACGACGCCTCCATGCTTGGTCCCCCACCGTCCATGTGGCAAACCGCTCATTTGAATCGGGGTGTGGGGAGGCATGGTCCTGTGACCCACATAGTGGCCACCATGGCTACACACGGAGCACTCCTGAAAAATTCAGAGTGCCCCGTTCGGGCCAGGGTGGTCACCTCCATGGACACAGCAGCCATGTGGGTAGCTCTCCATGCACGTCCCGTGCATGAACGCCCCGCTCCCATCCCCTTCCCACCTCACTAATTTTAAAACACCCATAGTTGAGTGTTGTCAGCATAGAGGTGATATTGGAAGCCATGTGATTCAATGAATTTATCCAGGGACACAGCATAGAGAGAGAAGAGAAGCAGGCTGAGGACAGAGCCCTGGAGAACTTCAACTGAGAGGGAAAGTGACATGGAGGAGGTTACCAGCATGAGGAACATTGATGGAGCAGTTAGAGAGGCAGAAAGAGAACCAATCAAGAACTGAGCCCTGGAAACCAAGGAAGTGGAGTGAGTCAAGAAGAAATGTATGGTCAACAGCGTCAAAGGTAGCAGAGAGGTCAAGCAGGACAAGAACGGAGTAGAGGTGGTTGGATTTAGCTAAGAGAAGATCATTAGCGATTTTAGCGAGAGCAGTCTCAGTTGAGTGGAGGACACAAGCCAGATTAGAGAAGATCAAGGGAAGAGTTGGTTGAAAGTCAAGACAGCAGGTGTAGACAACATGCTCCAAGAACTTGGAGGCAAAGGGAAGGAGAGAGGTTGGGTAGTAATTAGAGGAGGTCAGAGGGGCCAAGCGAGGACTTCTTTAGGACAGGGGAGACAGTGGCATGTTTGAAGATGGAGGGAAAGGAGCCAGTAGAGAGGGAGAGATTGACAATGTGCAGCAGAGATGGTGAGACAGTGGGGACAATAGAGGTCAGAAGGTGGGAGAGGATAGGGTCAAGAGGACAGGTAGAGAGGTTGGATGTGGAGAGCAGGGAGGTGGTGGAAAGGAGGTGAGGGGGAGGTAAATGGGGGGGTGGAGAGAGTGGGAAGCAATACCTTGGCAGATATTATCAATCTTGTTAGTGAAAAAGGAGGAGAGATCCTGAGCAGCAAGGAAAGGGGGTTGGGTGGGGTGGGGTGGGGGGAGACAGGGGCATGTGACAAGGGAGTTGAAGGTAGAACAGAGACAACAGGGGTTGCGAGGATGTGATTCAATGCAGGTGGCAAAGTAGTGCTGCTTGGCAAGACTTGTTTGAGCATTTGCCATTGTCTTTTCCTACTAGTTATTCCTGGAAATGATAGCCTCCTGATGGACTGGGCTTGTCAGACATGAGTTGCATTATGGCCTGTTTGCTTGATGTGCCGTACACTGTAGGGTGTTTTTTTAGACCCATCACACATATTGCAGGGCTGCATACATAGAGTGCCAAAGTGGCCCTGCAACATACATGCATGATGGGTGGGTGATGTGTGAGGAGGTGCTTGTCTAAAAACAGCCATTGGCACCTGCACACTTGGGATGGGGGCAGGTGAAATAAATAAATAAGTAGAAGGCCATCTGAACTAGGGTTGCGGTGGGTTTTTTTCCCCTGACACTCCCATAAGCCAAAATGGAAGTTTCAGGTAAAAAACAACCAAATATGGCATCCCTAATCTGAACCTTGCATCCAGCAAAGCTTGTACACCTTACATTGGTCTCCATTTGCAGTTTCCCCCCCATCCTCACCTGTTTGTTGCTATAACTAGCTGATGCAAAACTACTTTTACTGACTTCTTTCCATTCTTTTTTTAAAATCAGTGCTTCATGCATAATTCACCCTTCCTACTGTCAGGGGACAGGGTGCAAGGAGGGCAATGGCCAGTAGGGGGCACAGGACAGCTAGCTCAAGGCAACTAGGAGGGGCTATAGTGAGGGAATAATGTGACAAGAGAAACCGAGGAGCATTAGAACACAGGGACGTACCTATGGCAGCCCGGCACTGGGTTAACAATAGCCCTCAGGATGTTATAGCTGGCAAACGCCCCTAGGGGACAGCCAATAGCTCCTCATTTGTCACAGAATTATCGGGCACGGTCAGCCAGACACCAGAACAGACTAGAGAGAACCAGAAACAAAATTATAGACAAACTACAATGAAGAGGTTGAGAGAGAAGGCAGTGGAGGCTAGAGCTTGGAAGGAAGAGAACAAGGCACCAGAACAGTAACCAGAGCAGGGACTCGAGGAAGAGGATCAAGGAGGACTAGATACAAGGCAATATTAGGACGGGAGTGCTGACCTGTACAGACACAGTGATAGAGGGTGCACAACTGGGACAAGAAAGAGACCAGGGAAACTAGAAGTGGCACAAAAGGCAGCTGCTAAGACAGTGGCAGGGGAAGAGCAGGGAGAGAGGATCTAGTAAGGCAAGAGCTACAGGGAAGCAGGATAAAACAACAAGGTTAAGCAAGAGCCAGAGGGTGAATTTACTAGGACTAGAGAGATCAGAAGCACAACCACACTATCCGAGAGGGGACACAATCTGAAGGGGAGACAAGGAAGGCACTAACCTGAGTCACAGCAACACAAGAGAACAAGAGACACAGAACACAGGAATAGGGATGGGGAATATAGCTAGACAAGGACTGGGGGCACAAACAATCTATACCAGACAAGGGCTCAGGAACCTAGAGGGGGATACAGGAATCTCAGAGGGACAACAACCTAGCTAGGCTCCTAGAAAGGACCTATACTCAGAGAACTAGGCCAACATGGGCCAAGGATAAGCAGGAGAACAGTAATCAAGGGGAGCAGGCCTTAGAATCCTATACAACCATGGACAGAAGCAAGGCTGCTATTAGGAAACCAGAGACAAGCAGGGAGCAAGACAGAGGGAACAGAATATCAGAAAGGGGAGTAGACCTTAGAGAGAAGGGGGGGGGCGGGATTCCTACACAAGAGCAAGACCACAGTAAAGCAAACCCACAGCAGGTGTAAGAACAAGCTAAGGAACTGCTAATGCAAGACAGGTGTACAGGAATAGGGGCGGCTGGTGGGTTTTGAGGCTGGAGGGGCAGTAAGGCCGGCAGGCGGTGGGCGGAGCCAGGACAACAGTGGGCAGAGCCAGGGCAATGGTGGACGACATAACCCAGCAGCAAGGAGTTCCAAGGGTTAATGTTGGACGGACATTACATTACTTAATCCAGCCATTTCAGTTAGGTTAGGCAAGTTATAATCACCTCCTCTGCCAGGTTGGCTCTTACCTGCTGGCTCCGGCGTGGTCCCCGTCATCCGTCCCAGGCTGCAGGCGGGGTGGGGGGGAGGGTGACTTCAGTTTTGTTTTTTTAAATTGCCCATGTGTCCTGCTCTCCTCTGTGGAGGCAGGACACGTGGGAAATTTAATTTTTTAAAAAAAAAACAACACAAAAAAACCACGTTCCCTGCCTTGCTGCTTCCCCCTCCCTCTCGCCGCTCTGAGCAGCAGATGGGGGGGGGGAGCAGCAAGGGGCAGCAGCAGGGAAGCGACTGGGCTGGTGGCACGATGTTGGTGGTGGAGTTCTCCAACAGTGCACCGGCAGCCATGTTGAGCATGTGAGGCAGGGAGTAGGTGCATGCGCGCTGCTCCCTGCCTCAGTCCCCCAACCCTAGGGATCTCGCCAGGGCTGTTTCAGGGCCCTCCACAGCACGTCCTATACGTGCTGTGGACGGCGGGGCTCAGCCGCCCAAATCGCATTTTCCATAGAAAATGTGGTTTGGGCTTAGCCTTTTTTGTCCCTTGTGGGACCCACTCCTCAGGAGTGGATCCCGGAAGGGAGAACTGACAGCGTCGCAGCAGCCTCTGAAGCAACGTCAGAGGCTGCTGCAGCGCTGTCAGAAGTTGCAGCAGCGGCACGTTGTTTTTTGTTTTTTGTTTTTTAAAAGCAGCAGCGGCTGGCCCTCAGCAGTCCTTGGGGGGCAGTGCCCCAAACTTCCTGGGTAGCCAGCCACCACTGACAGGAATCAAGGGGGCAAGATAACAAAGACTACCAGGAGGGGCAAGGGGGAACAGAGCCAGAGGGAACTAGACAAGGAGCAGGCAAAAGACCAGTTAGACCAAGTGATAAAATTGCTAGACATCAGACAGTGTGCAGGCAGGATCACAGATAAGAGCTGATGTCCCACAACTTTCAATTGCTCCCATCATGCCTTTTATCCTGCTGGGAGCCAATGAGGGATCCAGGGGGGAGGAGTCAAGCAAGGCAAGGCACCAGACATAAAGAGGGATTGTTATAATCAAACTTGGTTACCATATGGTGCTGGGGAAGCTTTTCTACCTGCCAATGTCAGGGTTACAGGTTCAAGCCTGGACCCTGACACCCACCCATATCAGCATCCTGACTATGGAATAGATGTGTCTGGGAAAAATATTTGCAGCATTATGGTACTGTGTGCCTACGTTCGCTGAACAGGCACTGTGCGTTACAGGGATTTAGATGATGGGACAGCAGGTTACAGCTTGTAAGGTCCCAGGTGATGGGACAGCAGGTTTCAGCTAATATAGGCAGGGGTGTTCGGAAAGTACATTTCAGCCTGTACTTGTAATGGCAATGGAACAGCATGTTACAGGTTGGTTCTGAATGTTATTTTCCACACAGGGGCGTAGGTACCAGGAGTGAGGGGGCTCAATTGAGCCTGGGCCCTGGACTTGCTGGGAGGAGCAGGGCATGGATGCAAGGGATCTGAGTGCCGTTAGCAAATTTTCAGTGGTTGGCAGCCAAGGGTTGGCTCCACTCCCTCACACACCCACTCTGAAAATTTCCTAGTGGTGCTAAGGCTGTTTGTGTGTTGGTGTTTGACAGCAGTCTCCCAGCTGGGGCTGCATCAGTTTTGGCAGTCCAAAGTCTTACTCTTCCAAGGTAAGCCCCACTTCACCCTAGAGATACCACCATCTTGCCCTTATGTGGAGGCATCATTGGGACATAAGCCTGGGTCTGCCACAGCCAGGACTGACCTTAGAATTTGTGGAGCCCAGAAGACAAAATATGGGTGCCTGGTGGCCCTTTCTGTTCCCAGTGCCCCTGATTCCTCAGAAACACCCTCTGTGGGGTCTAGAGGTGGTCATGTTTGGGGCCCCACTGGGAGGGAGGGGGATCCTGCATCCTGCCCTGGTGAAAACAGGGGCCACTGTAGGGTCCCAAAAGTAAAGAAAATAGCAGGGCCCAGAGTAGTTGCCCTAGGTCACCCTGTAGGGTGACCCTGGTCACAGCCTTGCTAGGCCACTGTTCCCACTTCTTCTGTAGCCATGCAGTGACTGGACAACAAGCACAGCATGGGTCGGGCAGCAAAGGCTCATGAAGTTGGTGAATCAAAAAATGTTTACTCTTCCAGTGGTGATGCGGCTGAAAACCACCCCCACACACCAGTAAAAGATGGAATCTGATTCAACAAAGTATTTGAGCAGGGCTTTATGCGGCTGAACAAGAACACTGCGGAGGCGAGCAGGAGAGTGGCTATGGGCGGCGGGATCCTAGTCGTAGCCGCTGCCGGCTTATAGCAGTAGCTGGGCGTTTGGCTTTCAAGAGGGGCATGACACTGTGCAGCATGTGACTGGACAGAGCTGTCTCAACCGGCAATAGGTCCCAGGTGTCAGTAAGTCTCCCGGATTTGTCGGGGAGCCCCGCCTACCACCTTTGGCAGCAGTGCTTGCTTTATACGCCAGCTGGTGGCTGGGGCTGTGCCACAGGCGCACACCAAAGGGCGTAGTGCCTAAGGGATGCGTGCACAAGGGCGCCACCTTGTGCGTGCGGCCTTAGGTGACGGCTTAGCGATGGCTGTGGACAGGCCACCCAACTAATTATTTTGCTGAGAACAAGGATCGATCCTGGCAGAAGTATAGTCAACTATAAGACAGTCCTTGAACGCAAGGTTATTCTCCAGGAACCGAATCCAATTGCTGTTAGTGTTTCAAACCTTGGCTGGTGTGCTATATAATAATATATGGTACCAGAGACTATGGGTTAACCTTGCTGGGCTGATCGTCGATATAGCGTGGGCCTGAAGGTTTGTGCTTGCTATATTGTATGTTTTTTGGGTTCCTGGGACAACATAGAAAGACCAGTTAAAATGTCACGCAAAAGGGACAGACAGGGCCCTATTGACCAGCTAGACCAGCCAATGAGATCCAAACAACTAAAACTGGATGCTTTTGTGACCAACTTAGATAAGCCTATAACAGATACCGCCCAGCAGATGGGAGGAAGTGGTGAGGAGTTAGTTAGAGAACGCGACCACGGTGTTCAACTTAGATTGCCTGGTCCTGGTGATGAAGCCAATATAAGTGGTATACCTGCCAAATCACTATTTTCTGATTCTAGCCCATATGAAATGTTAGCAACCCAATGCTACCTGATAGGAGATTTGGTAAAGAAATTGATTTCTCAACTTTCTGGTATTACGAACATTTTAGAGCAACAGAGGGACCAAATAAAAACAAGCATCGATTATACAATAAAAGTAGAGGAGGGAGATAAGAGAAGGTCCTTCATTCATCCCACTTCAAGTAACTTCAATAGGGGTAATATAACACCTCTGCCCATAAGTAATGATAGGTCCTGTCAGATCCAGAGTGAGGCCACGTTGCAGTAATCTAGAAGACTGGTACAGGATAAACAGCCAGGGCAGGCCGAAACAGGGAGGGATTCTATCTATAAAATTAATCCCCTGAAATTTGTGATTAACAACAAGGCAATTGCCTTCAAGATACTCCCTCTGCCTTAATGGACATTTACCTTATTGATTTTCAAAAGTAGCAATACAGTCTCATTTAAATGAACTATTACATTTGGAATTTCTACCTTAGCAGATAATTTCTTATCAGAAACTCCCTTCTAGAGGTAGGCAGATTAGACTGATAATCACATTTAGGAATCCAGCAATAATAAGGAAAAAAATTTCAAAACTTCTGCACTCATGGGGGATATATGTTAATGAAGACTTTTTTACGTCTAATTCCACATCCTTATTGTCTAGCCCATCTGTTCAAGGCCGGACCAATACTGGGTTGGGCAGGGCAGGTCCAAACCAGCCTGTAGTCCGACCACGAACCTCAGTCTCTAACTCTAAAGAGCCCACTCCCATAATATCAAAGAGAAGTGAGGGATGTGGAGATTCAATAAACCAGCAGTTGTAATAAATATAGTCCTGGAATCAGTTTCCTTGATGGACATAAATGAGATGGTTTCAACACAGGTAGTAGATCATATATGTTCTGGAAACCCAGACACAGATGAGTCCATTTTGCAGATGATGCTAGATGAACTGGTCCCTGAACAAACTTTCCCAATTATAGTGTTTCCTAAGGGTGTTAGGAACCTTCCTTTACCACCAGACCAGGATATTTTTTACCTGTGCCAGGATGTAGGGATACGGACGGTCCCAGATGATTCTGCTGAACACACAAACCTTTGAGGGTCCAGGGAGGTAGTTGTCAATTGTGTTCAAGGTACCCTCCCAAACCAATTAGATCATAAAGGGGACAAAGATGCTAGAACTAGTTAATGGTGACCAAGGCGCTTGCCAACTGTAGTGTCAATATGTTCATGGAACATCGCTGGATGGAGATCTTGTTTAAAAGATGCCACCTTTTTTCATGTCTAAGGGGTTTTGATATTTTGTTGCTCCAAGAAACTTGGAGCAAGGAGCCATTTGAACTTGTGGGATTTAAGTTCATCTCGACCCCTGCAGTTTCATTTTATGCTAAGGGGCGGCCATGTGGTGAGGTAGTCTGTTTTATCTTGGAGGACCTGACAGCAGAAATTATACAGCATGTCAATTTGTCTCCAATAGTAGCCGGAGTGGTGCTAAAAGTCGGGTTATTGCATTTAATCTGAATCTCTATGTATATACCTCCCATTAATGCCCATAGCTTTGAGACACCTCTGTAGTCCCGGTTGGAGAATCTTGTTGGTGAATTACAGACCACTTTTCCCTTGGCTAAATTGGTCATGGCAGGAGACTTACACACGCAGATAGGTCCTAGCGATGAAATTCTTGCCCCAGTTAGCATTCTTCAGACAGTAGGTAATGCTTATAGCCTTTTGTCAAGATGATCAAAAGGTGAATGCTTCAGTTATTGCTATGGCAAATTTTCTTGCTAGAACAAAGCTGTTAGTCTTAAATGGCTCCATTGAACGCGATCTTGATGGGAAATATAAGTTCATTTCTCACCAGGGATCCCGTGTCGTGGACTATGTGATAATCACACCTTGCTTGATTCCCTACATAAGTAAATTTAGAGTGGGCTCAGCTATTGATAGTGACCATTTCCCCCTGACAGTATCTTTAAAAGTTACAGAGAGTGTAAAACATGTTGAAATTGACACTTTTCCTGGAGTAGCTCCTGTCTCGTTGGAGTCCTTTATTAGGATCCGTTGGTCCCAAGAGTTGTCAGACAAGTTGACTGAGATTTTGAACAATCAGGAGTGTAATAGGTCCAAAATGGTAATAATTGATACTCTTCCATCTAGTATGGTGGTTAAGGAATACGAGAGTCTGATAAAACTCCTGCAACCCTATCTATCAAAGCATAGTACCAGCATAAATACCAAGGGGCTATATAGTAGTAAGAACAAACCATGGTACGATGCGGAATGTAGGGAGATCAAATGTAGGATGCGGGTACTTTAGCAATCATATAGGTCTGGAATAGTGTCTAAAATCCCTAACAAATTTTTTTATCTCAAAAAATCGTATAGGAAGTTGGTGCAGGTAAAAAAAGGGAATATGTATCTGGTCAGTGGAAGGTACTAGTGTCAGCGGCCCAACAAGGAGAAGCTAAGGTCTTTTGGGGAATTATAAATGGTGTTACCGGGAGGGATGGGAATGTTGTCATCTCACCAGTGCCTATAGATGCCTGGGAGACCCAGGACCTGCAGCCTCTGACCAATTTTGATTTTCCTGTATGGTCAGCGGTAACAGCGCAGGAAATAGTTGACGTAATATGTGAACTTAAACCAAATAAGGTGCCGGGGGGCGGGGGGGGCGGTTATCCCACCTGAACTGCTTAAGTCCCACTTTGAATGGTGGTCACCGCTGTTGGCAGCCCTTTTTACATATATAGACCAGACAGGTTGCATCCCAGAGGGATGGGGGGAACACAATAGTGCTGCCCATTTATAAAAGTGGCCATGGAACCTGTCCCAGAAACTACCGGCCAATCAGTTTATTAAGTATTACCAGCAAATTGTATGGGAAACACCTCCAGAAATGACTGGCAACCTGGCTCTCGGAGAATAAGATAATTTTCCCAGAGCAAGCGGGTTTTCGGAAAGACCGCTCTATAACCAACCACTGTCTGCTGCTGACCCATTTGGCAGAGAAGTATATAAAGCTGAATAAAAGGCTCTTCTGTGTTTTTGTAGATCTATGAGCAGCCTTTGATGTAATCGATAGAGAACTCCTATGGGCCAAGTTGGAAAATACAACAATTGACAAACGCCTTCTTGGGCTGATAAAAATTCTGCATTCAAAAGCAACTTTGGTGGTCAGAGTTGACTGGTCAGGACGACTAACAAAGTGAATAGATGTGTACACTGGCGTGCGCCAGGGTTGTGTCAGCCCCAGCCTTGTTCAATTGCTTTGTTAATGATATGATTCCCAATAAGTCAAGGGACACCTTTTTTCCACCCAAAATTGGGATGCATGCAACTGGTTGCTTACTCTATGTGGATGATGCCGTTATTTTGTCTCAGACCAGAATTGGTCTGCAAAGGCAATTGGTAGTCCTGGCAGACTATTGTGAGACAAATAAATTGCAAATAAATTATTCAAAGACCAAGGTCCTGATATTTGGTAATGAGAAGTGGACCTATAAGTGGGCCATAAACGGACACACTATTTCCCAGGTCCGTTCATATAAGTATCTTGGCCTGCTATTTCAGTCCTCTCTTAAGTGGGGCTATCACTTTAATTTAGCCAGCGCCCGGGTGACTGGTAGCTTTATGGCCATTCAGCGGTACTTTAGTAAAAAAGAGGACGGATATTTGATACCGGCCCTGAGAGTAATAAATGCTAAATCCAGGGCCCAACTTTTTTATGTTGCAGCCATTTGGGCCACCCAATGCTCCTTCAATCTAGATACTTTACAATCTAAAATTATGAGACAATTGCTGAATGTCCCCAGGGGTGTGCCAACAGCGACAGTATGCCTGGAGCTAGGTCAAACTTCATGGAATCATGAAGCCTGGAAGCTGGCCATTGGATTATGGCTGCGCATAATCTCATATCAGGAATCAGGCCTTGGTTTATTTTCTTATATGAAGGAAGATACTCATCTAAGTCTATGGAGTAAGCAGGTAGAGTCTAAGATCAGTTTAATGGGATTTGCGATACCAATTTTGTTGTCCAAGGGCCAGAAAGCCGCCAAAGCAGAGATATCGGTTAGGCTTGACGACTTCAGCAGATAGGAGGATTGTGCAGCAATTTCCTCCTATGAGTCGCTAGCTGGTTATAGAGAAACTGGTCCCTGACCTGGGTTGTATTGCTAATTACCTGACCACCCAATACTCTTTCACAAAAATTATATTTTTTTTATGTGTGCCAGGTTCAACGCACTACCCACAAGAGTGCTGACGGGTAGATGCACTGGGCTTCCATATCATCTCAGGTTATGCCCATTTGATAATTTAGAGGTAGAATTTGCTGGGCACATTCTGTGTTATTGTCATCTTTATGATAAATCAAGGGCTATATGGTTGGCTGATATTTTGGACTGTTTACTATTAGGAATTGATTAAGCAATTTGGTTATTATGAATTTATCAGGCAGTATTGGCCATGGTCAGAGACACAGGTTGCATGAGGCCTGAACAAACTCAGTTCAGCTAACTTTAGACATAGGCCTCAGGATGGCACAGACAAAAGAGGCCCATAAGAAGGAGAAGTCATAAATAACTCACACTCTAGCAGGAAGAATGTATTTCTAAGGCCGTACCAACTACCCCAGATGGTCACTATCTCTAATAAAGAAGGCTTGAAAGAGATAGATAACCTCAAAGGGTCAGACCTGCAATTAAGCAGTGGAGAAGGAAAAAACTCCACCAAAGTGAAAGTAGTTTTAATGACTATGCTCCAAATAGTAAAGAGATGAAGTCAGCTTATTTCTGCACCTTGCATGATCAAAAGAGGGGACTCTGCAACATGTATTCATAATAAATAAAACTATAAAAAGGAACGCCCAGACCCCTATCCTTGTCCTTGGTGCTACTAGCTTTGCAGTAAGCCTCGTGGGCCTTGGACCCTAAACGACGCTCTCAAAACTCCAGAGAGACTGCCCAGCTACCTGCTGGGCCCCCTCCCCTTCTCCTCTGAACCAGCCTGCGTCTCGGACTGTGCCTCTGACACGTAAGATATCTTGGGTTACTGGGGTTTGTAACCGAGAACACTGCCATGTCCAGATGTTAAGTGTCTATCCAATAAAAGAGAGTTGTACCCACATACTTTGGCATGTTTATTGGCAACCTTCGATCCCGTTTGGGGTAAATTGAGGCACGCCACCTCATTTATTTCCTAACATTACCTGGCAGAGCCCCTGCCGAGCTCTTGAGTTATCTTCTGTCAGATAGAAAGCCAGTGATAATGCAAGCAGTAGTGTTATTCTTGTATTTAGCATTTTAGGATCAGGAGAAGTTCTTGAATTTTCAATGTGTTTAATTGGTCTTAGGAATTCGAATTGTTTTATCGAATTATATGTTGGATTGTGTATATGTTAGAGGAATACATGTTGGATGGTGTACATGTTTGAGGAACCTGTAATTTGTATTGTTTTAAGTTCTATTTACTATGGCCTCTGACTACGTTAATAAATGAAATAATAACAAAGTACTTAAATATGAACTTGCTGTTAGGTCTGTGGTAATTCTATTTCAGTTGATAAAACATCACATAAAAGTTGGACATGTGTTAAGTGCTTTGCAGGGTTGGGGTTAGAGTACTCAGCACTTTACAGGATCAAACCCCACATGCAACCCCATCAGCTCACTCTACCAATGTAAGAAGCAGACCCTCTGTTACAGTAAATATGTTCCGCCTGTCCCTGCTCTACACAAGACCATAGACACCAAGAAAAAGCTTTTGAGAGTCATTCAGAAAATGGACACCTTTTTCACTGACTGTTGCTCTGATCAGCATTGTGGTAGACACAGTCTTTGCTCCGCCAACATGCAGTTTGCTGTGTTACTATTTTTACCAAGCAGTTAAGCAGTTAAGGAGACCCAGGGCAGCACAACTTGGAGAAGAAAAGGAAATATAGGCTGGAGAGCAGGAGAATTCTCCTGACAATGTCTACCCGATTCTTCCAAAAGAAATGGGCAAGCCCCTTTCTGAGATGCTTTTAAATGGACAGGACAAATCACTGAAGCATATAGAAAAGGCAACAATCCTGTACTGGTAAGGGGGTAAAATGGGCTAACTGAATAGGCCTTTTCCATCTGTGCTTTTTATTATTTGATTAGTCGTAATGGGTTAATATTTAATCATTTATACAGCACTTTCAATTTTTCAAAGTGCTTTACAATCCTTATCCAGTTCATCCGCAAACCAACCCTGTAAAGCAGGCCATCATTATTCCCATTTTACAAATGGGAAACTGAGGTAGTGACTTGTCCAAGGCCACCCAGCAAATTCATGGCTAAACAACAGTTTAAACCCTGGTCTCCCAGGTCCAAGTCCAACACCTTATGCACTAGGCTACACTGGATGTTTTTAGATGGGACGCCTGCTCCGCTCATACTCCGTCCCACCCCTGGGTGGCCTGTCCATGTAGTGGTGGGACACGCTGGGTGAGGCAGAGCACGAGCGAGCAGAGCAAGCACTGTCTGCTCTGATCTAGCTCCACTCACAGTGCTCTGGAATATCCTGGAGCACCACGAGCAGAGCGGGCTGCCAAACCCGGAGGATCAGCTGGGCAGCAGTCCATCTAAAGGATGAACGGCCGCTGCAGCTCTGCTTCTGGCTGTGGCTTGCCCCGGCAATCACCATAGAGCTCTAGCCTAGAGCAGCTGCTAATCCACCTGCAGCTCTATGATGTGGGGGTGGGGGGAGCACGCACGCATGGATTGCCGTGTGTGGCAGTGACGGACTCCATTTCAACTCGCTGGCAGCAGAACAGACCCGGGGGTAGTCAGACCTGGGTCCGTCTGAAAATGTCCTCTGTCTCTTAGTATAGGGGCTGGGCTTTCAGACCGGCTGAAGCCCGTGCATATTCTGGCTGTGCATTCCCTCCCGCAGCCAGAATATGTGCGCGCACGCGGGGGGGGGGGGAGGTGTGAAAGCGACCTCCGACTTGTGTTTACGGTTAAGTATTATTATTATTATTATTATTAAAGTACACAGTTAAGTATTATTATTATTATTATTATTATTTTATTTATCATTTATTATTTTTAATGTATAGCCTGTCCTTTTCCAGAAGGACTCAAGGCAGTTTACAAGTTAAAACATAATATCAAAATACAAATGAAGTCCCTACAAGCAATCTTCCAAAGCCTCTTTCCTTCCCACCACTCCACAGTACAACAAACCTTAAAAAATAAAACATTCCCTTCCCCGCCTCACATACACACCCCTAAATTCCCCCCATGTCTGCACCCCAAACCCTCTCACAAGAGCATTTTTCTTGCTAAATATAAATGGACTTACACTTATGCTATACCAGGGATGGGGAACAGTTTCCCTCCCAGGGGTCATTTTGAAAATTAGTACAAGCTCTGAGGGCTGCACAGAAGTTGTGGATGGGGGAGCTTAAAGGGTGTGGTCAGTATGAGGGAAAGGAGAAGAGGATCTGGATCATGAAACTGTGTCATGGATCCACCCCCTTGTGTTCGTGCCTTCATCTCTGCTCCCTTCCCCTTTAAGTGTTTGGGGATAGGAAGCAGATCCAGGCACAAAATCCAGGAACTAGAAAGGGGCCAATTTTTTTTTTTTTTTTTTAAATGCTCTGGCCACATTTGCTTCCCAAAACTGAGGTTCCCCACCTCTGTGCTACAGGGAGAGGTTTTCAGAAGCACCTAAAGCAGTCAGTAGCTCAAGGTGCAGTCCACAAATCTGCATGCTTCAATGGGACTCCTCGGGAGTAAGTGGTTTGTGGATCCCAGTCCAAGCCTATAGGGAAGCAAATTCTCTTGGGTGGCAACTTGTAGGACCTGGGAGGATCCTAATATCCATAACCACCTCTGAAAATTTCTCTAGCGGTGCTCTGCTTAATTAGCTCCCAGACTGGTTATTTCTCTTTTCTCTGTTGATTGTTAGATCCTTGGAACAGAATCTATGTGAAAGGTGACACAACCTGATCTGTAAACAAACACCATGCTAGGATTTCTTATTTATTTTGTCTTCTTGACAGGCAGGCAATACAAATGAAAGAATCCTGCACAATTAGAAAGACCCTAAAAACAAATCCATTGAGTCAGTGTCCCAGAAATTTTGTGCTTACCATTCTTATTATTTTTTTTTAAATGAGGTTTTGCACTTTTCAGTCATTTGGCTTCGTTTTCAGTCTCTTTTGCAAAAATCAAAATATAATCTCCCCTCATCTCGTGTAGCTCTCCCAAAGGTAAATCAGGATATTTTTAGGTTCCAGTGTTTTCTGTTTGTTTGGGACTTTACTTGACTGTGAGATTTCAATTGACTATAATTTATTCGATTAAATCAGTTTGGATAAAGCTATGGTACAGTAGCTAAACCTGTTTCATAGCTCTCTATTTCCAAGTTAGATACATGGTTGTGGGGGAGGTGTCATCTGTGCCCTTGTTGTGGACAGATCATTATCTCCTGTGGGCCACCCTCCTGGAATATGTCTGCCCCTGGCAGGGTGTGGAACCTATTGGTTTGGTTCACCCCCAGAGACTTATGGAACCAGATCTATTCTGGAATGCTCTGGAGGATGTGCCTTCCAACCCTGATGGCCATTCACTTGATGACCTTGTGACACTTTGGAACAGCTTGCTGACAGAGGTCATTGACTGGATGGCTCCCAGGCATCCGCTCCCTGCGCATAGGCGGTGCAGTGCCCCGTGGTTTATGGAAGACTTGCACCTGCTGAAGCAGAAAGGGAGGCGGTTAGAGTGACGGTGGTGCCGGATCCGTGCTGAAGTCGACTGATTGCGACATAGAGTTGTTTTGAAAACATATGCCGTGGCTATGCGGGCAGAAAAGAGGTCTTTCTTTGCTACCCTCATATTGTCTGCAAAGTCTCATCTAGCTGAGCTTTTCCTGGTGGTGAAGGGGCTGGTCAGTCCGGCTTCTCTCCACCTGGAACTGGAGACATCCAGTGTTCGCTGTGACCAATTTATAGACTTTTTTGCTGACAAAACTGCTTGCATTCACCACTGCTTTATTATTACAAAGTTTTATACCCCACCTCTCCAACAATCAAGCAGCTCGAGGCGGCTTACAAATAAAAACATTTTAAACCAAGAAGGATACAATATAAAAAATCAATACAAAACAAAACCCACTAAACACTACAAATGGGGGTGCCACAGAAAACAGAAGGCCTCACCGAAGGCCTGATGGAACAGTCAGGTCTTACAACTAAGACGAAAGGGGGCAAGGTCCGGGGCCACCTGGGCCTCTGCAGGGAGGGAGTTCTGCAGCCAAGGAGCAGCCACCGAGAACACCCTCTCCATCGTTACCCCCCGAGCAACCCAGTGGACCGCAGAGGCTGATCCAGGACATGGAGAGTGAAGCGATCCCACAGATATATGGGGCCCAGGCCGTTTAGAACCAACACCTTGAATCGGGCCCGGAAGACTACTGGCAGCCAGTGCAGAGCTTGGAGCACTGATGTAATGTGCTCACGGTGGCTGCCCCTGTAAGAAGGTGAACCACTGCATTCTGCACCAGCTTCAGTCTCTGAACCGTCACCAGGGGTAGCCCCATGTAGAGGGCATTGTAGTAGTCCAGTCTCGAGGTAATGAAAGCATGGATGATGGTGGCCAGGTCGGAGTCTGAGACATATGGTCGAAGCCGTCGCACCAAATGTAATTGGCAAAATGCCCCTCTCGCCACAGCCCCAACCTGGACATCCAAATGGATCTGCGGATCAAGGAGGGGGGACACCACCCCCACTGCTTTACCCACCAACATCACCTCCATCTTGTCAGGATTCAGCCTCAGTCGGCTTGCCCGCATCCAGTCCCCAGCAGCTGCCAGACACCGAGTAAGCACCGAGACTGCTAGGTCTGGGTTGGACAAAAAGGAGAGGTGCGATGCCGCACTTGAGGCAGGTAGTGACCTGAGGTACCCTGTCCTGTTTTGTGGGATCATTTTGGGTTGATATTGTCCTCTGATGTGGTGGAGATGCTGGGAGCTATGCGGGTTATGACTTGTGAACTTGATCCATGTCTATCCTGTTTGGCCAAGTCCAGCTGGAAGACTTTGGGGTTGTTGCTGGACAGGGTGGTTAATGCATCCCTTGTTGGAGGGCAGGGTCATGGTGTGCCTGAAGGAGGCTGTGGTGCAGCCCTTTCTCAAGAAGCCAGCTCTTGACACAGATGCCCTTGCCAACTATCGACCTGTCTCTAACCTTCCCTTTAATTTCAGAAGACATATATGTGAACCATTCATGTTTGGTGTAATTTTAATCCTTGTGAAATATGGAGTACAATAATATAAGAATAAGCCTAATCAGACGTAAAAGTTATGGATGTAATTCTGTATTAATTACAGAAGCAGTTTTGTAGCCAGACAGATTAAATTAAGGTGAAATTACAAACCAGCCTGGAAATAATATGGGTTAACCCAGGCAAGGAAGACCAAAACCAATACAAACTGGAGATACCATGTGAGATGCTTCCTACAGAGGTAGGATTTTTTGTCAGCCAACTGGAGCTGGTGACAAACAAACAACAAATTGGATTGCTACTGAAGTGGATTAAGGAATGTGAAAGATATATACACCAAGTTCAAAAATGAACATGGTGTCCACTCTTCTATATCTGCAATGAAGGTTCCCAATCCCATCTCTGACCTAATGGTACTGTGAAAGAACTTTGCTAATAACTGGGCTGGAGGTTGAACTTTTGAGAAAAGAACCTTTCCAGTAAATTTAGGGGTGTTAACCTTTTGTTTTTAATAGCAACTTTCTGTAACTCTAAATCACGTTTCCTTTTGTTAACTTAATTCTTTTTTATCAAGCTTTCTCTTGTTCTAAAGCTGATGTGTGTGCATTTGCTGACTCGGTTACACAATTCTGGGTGAAAATAGATATGCACCTTAACTTGGCTTTAATTCTGCTTTAACACCACTTTGACGTTTCTTACGCATGTTTCAGTGCTGCATGGGGCACCAATACAGCCCTGCAACATGCATGAGAAATGTTACAATGGTGTAAAAGCAGTTATGTGCATGTCTGTTTTCATCCTTTGAAGTACTCCTCTATTTATATACAGAGGTGAGCCTAACACAGTTTTTCTATGATTTGCACTCCAAATTACAGATAGCTAATAGTTTACACTTGTGATTCTGGTTTTGTGTGTCTCTGTGTTTGGCCAACATGTCCTCTTGCAAGTGTGGGTGGAAAGACAGGGTGAAAACAGACATAATACTAACTCTGCTTTTTATGCATATTGTGGGGCTGTATTGGTGCCCTATACAGCCCCGCAACATGCATAGGAAACATTAAAGTGGAGTTAGTGTTATAGCTGTTTTCACCCAAAGACCCCTGGTTGTGACAATAGCCCATGAAGAGCGCGATCCAGCTGCCGCTGAAGTCAATAGCTAAACTCCCATTGACTTGTATGGCGTCGGATTGTGCTCAAAGTGGGGAAACTGAGTTACAGCTGTGTTTGGAGGTGCAGTGGCGTTTTAGTAAAAGAGTTACCTCAAATCGTACTCACAGATTGCTAAGACTGACCACTGATTTTTGTATTTTGAAATCCTAACCATGCCATTATTTATCCCTAATGCTTATCTAAGAGAGTCACCAAAGGAAACAATGTTTTTTTCTCTTTGCAAAGAGATTAAAGGGTTTTTGTTTGTTTGTTTTTTAATCAATGATTTTTAAAGTTTGTTTGCAATAGTGCTTAAAACAGCTTCTGCTCTTTGGACAACCCAGAGGGAACTCAAGTTCAAATTCCTTTTGCAACAGCACAGAGCTCTGTATTTTATAGTCCTAATAATAGCGTCATGCACTGCTTTCAGAAATTGCAGGTCTGTTCTTTACACATGCTCTGACGTAGAAAAAAATTGCCTAAAAACTCACGTACTTGATGAACAATATACATGCATTTCCTCCATGGCATGTTTTAAACATTTTGTGGTTTACAGTAAAGGTGGTTGCTACGGAAATGTCTGTGGGAATAAATAGTGGTTTTATACACCAAAGGGTTGCACATGTGAGTAAAATCTTTGAGACTGATTTTGCACAGACTTGATTTCATTGGGGTTACTTATCTGAGCCTCTGTTTGCAGAATCCTCCCTGCCACATCACTGTGAAAAATAAGCTAGCATTTAACAATACTATTCCCTTTTCCCATATGAATATAGTTTAACATCTTTTTGATGACCCACTCCAATGACATAGAAATATTGTTATTTTTCAGACGGTAAATGAATAGCTCTCAGAGATAGCTCTCAGGGAACCAGCTCATGTTGTACAATGATCAAGAAAACCAGAGAGGCAGTTTTGTAATCTAAAACCTTTTTTTATTAGGTTATCTCTCTCTCCCGCCAGTCTAACCTCTAATTATCTCCACTAATCTGAGTAGAGCAACTGCTATTTTGCCCCTTCAAGGCACACCAGCATTTGTGAATGGTTAACTTTGATCCCAGATAACTACTAGCATGCTTGCAGGAAACCCAAGCAAATGGCATTATTTTAACCTTTTACCTAGATAACTTTTTCAATAACAGCTCTTATAACCACTCCCACCTGTCTTCTCCACACTCTACTACACTATGGAGGAATGTTCTCACACTTAAGATGCATGCATATGTCTGCAAAAATCTTCTTGCACTGTCCCTTTGCAATCTTAGATGTTTGGGAGACCTGCAAATGAGAGTCCTTGGCGTCACTTTTAAGTTATGCTTAGATTAAGTTGGCATCATGGCATATTGTGATATATCAGCACAGGAAACAAGCACATACAGGAAGGCTCAAATCCTTGCAACAATCTAGCAAAATGCTGGTGATTGGTCAGTGCTGTAAAGGCGCACAATTCTTCATCCATTGAAGTGAATAGCTCAGTTCCCATTGACTTTAATGGTGGAGGATTGCACAGTAAAAGTGTTTTATTTTTACCTGTCTTTTAATGTGATGCAGCACCTGGTAAACAGACCAAGTGACCAGCACGTTGAGCTAAAGCCTCTGTAGTTCTGAGGGCAGACAGAGCTCCCACTGCATCTTTTTTAAAAACACACTTTGTATTTCACCTGTAAAAATTCCACTTGTGCCTTTGGGAATATCTGGGAGTGGTTTCTCTTAGACTCTAGTGTGTTTATGCAACATAGGATTTCTGCACTGTTCTTCCAATAAGTGTTGTTGAAGAGACTGTTGTAAAACTGGTTATCCAGAGGGGAAAGGGATGTTTGATTAATTTAGAATAAATAGAAAGAAAACAAATCTTCCTTGAAGCAGAGTCAGTTGTGGACCCCCTCTCACAGAGTCAGACTCTCTGCAGCTGGACTCTTGGGACTGGATAGTTTTGGTCATTGATAGTTACAGCTGACAATGATAAGGAATATTTAATGAAACCCATGCTTCAAGGCGTTAGCATGAAATTCCTTCCCCAACATATTTTCAAATTCAACCATTGTTTTGAGCCAGAGTGATTTAGGTTTTGGCAAAACCTCGAATGCCAGGGAATGTTTTGAAACTACAAACCAAAATGACATCTGGTTTCACTTTTACTCTTGGAATGTATAGAAATATAGAGAATTTGAGACATTCCAACTTTTGCTTCCTCACTTGTGACTGTAAAATTGAAAGTGACTTGGGTTTTCCTTGTAAATAACTCTTGCCCTGGCTCTATAGTTATGCAGGAGTAAGCTAAACAGACAAACCACAACCGGAGGGTTTAATATATATGTGTATAGTGTACCACAATCTCTTTTAGTACAGACAAATATAGAGGAACTCCAGACACAAGATACAGCGTGCAGAAGTACGAGCATGTGGTGTAGTCACCCCAGCCTTTCCTTCCCTTAAAATAGCAGACATCCCCTGCATGCATATAGCTGCCTCCTGTCTTGTCTTTCAAAGACTTCACACTTTGTATCATTTGTATCTTCACACTTTGTATCATTCTCTGTTTCAGGGAAGGAGGCCTGGTTGCCTTTCTCCACTTTTTGCATCATCACCCTAAAATGTATTTCCTAAAACACTAAATCAGCTTCCATATTTAGGGAAGGTTATTGAACAGGTGGTTGCCTCACAGCTCCAGGCGTATCTTGATGCTATCGGATTCCTGGACCCCTGTGCTGTGGAATTCGCTCCCAGAGGAGGCTCAGTTGGCTCCCACTCTCCTGCTGTTTCAGCGTGTATGTAAGACCTGGCTGTTCTGTCAGGCTTTTGGCGAGGTAGGGGGGTGGGGGTTCCCCACATTGTATTGTATTTTTAAATTTAAAAAAAAAAATTAAAAAAATTACTGAGTTTTGTTCGCTGCCCCGGGCTGCTCTGTAGGCAGGAGGGGCAGGATATAAATTTAAACAAAATTTTTTTAAAAATAAAAAATGTCAGCAGGGTTTTCATCCTGGGCATGGCACTGAGACTGTGCTTGTGGCCTTCGTTAACGATCTCCGCTTGGAAATTGACAGGGGAAATTGTACCCTGTTGATTTTGTTTGATCTTTCAGTGGCCTTTGATACAGTTGATCATGGTGTGTTGTTGAAACAACTGTGGACCTGGTGGGGGTGCATGGAACTGTTCTTGAGTGGTTCCTTTCATTCCTGAATGGGAGGACCCAGAGACTGGTGATGGGTGGTGGCATGTCATCCTCTTGGGAGATCCCTCGTGGGGTGCCACAGTGTTCCATCTTGTCCCCAGTCCTGCTCAATGTGTATCTGAGTCCACTTGGTGAGATCGTTAGGAGGTTTGGAGTGAAGTGCCATCAGTATGTTGATGGCACCCAACTCTGTATCTCTTTTTCATCTGACCCAGGTCCTGCAGTCTTGGTGCTTACCAGGTGCCTGCTTTCCATAACATGCATTACCAGGTGCCTGGTTTCCATAAAATGCATTCCCAGGTTCCTGGCTTCCATTGGACGCGGGCAAGTCAACTGAAGCTGAATCCAGACAAGACCTAGCTGATGATGGCTGGTCAGCCATTTGACCTGGGAGACATAGGGAACCCTCTTACTGATGGGGTTCAGCCTCTTTTGGTTGCTCAAGTTCACAGCCTTGGTGTCCTCCTGGATTTGTTGCTGCACCTGGTTGACCAGATTGCGGCGGTGGCCAGGAGTGCTTTTCACCAACTTCATCTAGTGAGAAGGCTGCAACCTTTTCTCTCAGACTTGGACTTGGCTACCATAATCCATGCCTTTGCAACCTTGAGGCTAGACTATTGCAACGTGGTCTATGTGGGGCTGCCCTTGATGACAATTCAGAGACTGCAGTTGGTGCAGAACACGGTGGCCCACCTTCTGTCAGGGGTTGGTCACCAGGAGCACGTTACACTGATGCTCCGGAATCTGCACTGGTTGCCAATAGCTTTCTGGGCAGAATCCAAAGTGTTGGTTTTGACTTATAAATCCCTAAATGGTTTGGACCCCAGATATCTTAAAAAAACACACCTTTTCTAGGGGTGGGACTACCGGATGATCCGGTATCTGATACTGCCGGTTTTTGGGTGTACCAGCAGTATCGGATTACCCCGGTAATCGGGGGAATTTACCGGATTCCCCCTGTGCCGGATTTTTTTACATTGCAGCCTGGCCGCAATGTAAAAAAAAAAAAACAGAAAAAAAGCAAACACTTTCCCTCCCCCATCCAGGCTGTGTGGGTGGAAGGGGGGGACACACACACCCACCCTGCACCTGTCTCTTATACACATCTAGATGTGTATAAGAGACAGGTGTGGGTGGAAGGGGGGGACACACACACCCACCCTGCCCAGCCTGGATTTTTTTTTAAAAAAAATTTTTCCCTAAGTCCCTGGGCTCCGGGCTGCCGCTGGCGACCCAGAGCCCGCACCAGCAGCACGTAAGTGTACCGGTACTGTTGATCCCTGGAGTGGGGGGTGGTTTAACACACACCCCCACCCCAGGGATCACCCTACCTCACCCACCCAGGGATCACCCTACCTTGCCTTCAGCTCTGGACAGCGGTGGCGGTGGTCCGGCGGCCGGCTTCAGCTCTGCTGTGGCTTCCGGCTTCAGCACGCTAGTGATGCGTACTAGGCCTTCTGGGGAACTTCCGGGAACTGCAGAGTGAAAACACTTGTAGGAGAAGCTTGAACTGTATGCGGAAGCGGATGGGGAGCCAGTGTAGTGACTTGAGGAGAGGGGTCACATGGTCGTAACAGTGTGCAAGGAAGATGAGGCTCACAACTGAATTTTGTATAGACTGTAGTGAAATAAGTGGCTCAGTGGTAGACCCCTGTGAGAAGCAGGTTGCAGTAGTCTAAGCGGGATGTGATGAGGGAATGGATTAGGATTTTGGTAGTTCTTGTGTTCAGAAAGAACGGGATGGATTTTTGTGATATTATAAAGAAACGACAAGTTTTGGAAGTGTTTTGGATGTGAGCAAAGAAGGAGATAGAGGGGTCAAGGTGACCCCAGGGTTACTGGCTGAGGGTACTGAAAGGATGACAGTGTTCTCTACAGAGATGGAGAGAGGGGGGAGGGTAGAAGTTGGTTCAGGAGAAAAAATAAGAACTTCTGTCTTGGCCGTATTAAGTTTAAGGTGATGGTGAGACATTCAGGCAGTGATGTCAGATGGGCAGGCTGAGATTTGGGACTGGATTCTGGGTGAGAGTTCTGGTGCAGAGAGGAAGATCTGAGAATCATTGGCATAACGGTGATACTGAAAGCCATGGAAGCAGATCAGAGCACCAAGGAACAGGTATAGGGAGAGAAAACAGGGCCAGTCTTAAGATCTATGGGGCCCAGGGCGGGGGAGAAATGCGGGGTCCCAATCTCCTGCTGGCGGCTTTGCCGCCGGCAGCCGACAAGCCTACAGGCATTCCCCAGCTCAGGGGGGCACTACCAAGCTCGATTGGGGGCGCTACCCAGGCCTGGGCTCAGGGATGGGTGGAGGGGCACTCCCCTTCGCCCATCCCCAAGCCCAGCCATTTTTGGGGTGGCACTTACCTTCCACATCCGTCACTGTGGCATCGCCCCTTGCCATGCTGGGCCCTGTGCTGGGCCCACTCGCTGGAGCGGCTCCCTGCGGCGGGCTCCAGCGGTGGGCACATCAGCGGCAGATTAAATCTGCTGCCACACTGCCTGCCGCCACCAGACGTTGTAGGGAATGTGGGAGAGGCAGGGCCTCTGCCTTTCCCTCACTTCCGCTGGTGACTGCCTCCCCGCCCCCCACTGCCTGGCTGTCTCAGCCAGGAGGAATGAGGGAGAGGCAGAGGTCCCGCCTTTCCCACATTTCCCCTGGCCGAGACTGACAGGCAGCGGCGGGGGGGGGGGAAGGGGCACGGCGTGTGGGAAAGGCAGGGCCTCTGCCTCTCCCTCATTCTGTGCCCCCCCCCCGCTGCCTGTCAGGGGAGATGTGGACCGACCAGTCAGTCGGCCAGGGCGGGCCCCACGCCGGGTCCCCAGCTCCGGTCCGCTGAGAGAAAAGAAGAGGGCCCAGGACTCGGCCCTGGAGCACACCAACTGGTAATGGGATAGCAGTGGAGGAGGATCCACCAAAGGATACACTAAATGTGCAGTGAGAGAAGTAAGAGAAGAGAACCAAGATAGGACAGAGTCCCAAAATCTAAGGGAGGACAGAGCATCAAGGAGCAGATGGTGGTCAATGGTGTCAAAAGCAGAAAATAGATCAAGGAGGATGAGGATAGAGTAATGGCCTTGGCCATGAAGAGATTTGGAGACAAGGAGCAGATGGTGGTCAATGGTGTCAAAAGCAGAAAATAGATCAAGGAGGATGAGGATAGAGTAATGGCCTTGGCCATGAAGAGATTTGGAGACAAGGAGCAGATGGTGGTCAATGGTGTCAAAAGCAGAAAATAGATCAAGGAGGATGAGGATAGAGTAATGGCCTTGGCCATGAAGAGATTTGGAGACAAGGAGCAGATGGTGGTCAATGGTGTCAAAAGCAGAAAATAGATCAAGGAGGATGAGGATAGAGTAATGGCCTTGGCCATGAAGAGATTTGGAGACTTTGACAAGGGCTGTCTACATGGAATGTAGAGGGTGGAAGCCAGATTGGAGTGGATCAAGAATGGACTGAGTTGAGAGAAAGTCAAGGCAGCGGACATGAACAGCACACTCAAGCAGTTTGGATGCAAAGAGGAGGAAAGAGATGGGATGAGCCACAATAGTTAGCAGGGCAACCCATAAAGGTTTTTTGAGGAGTTGTGTGACCACAGCATGTTTCAAGGTGACAGGAACGGTTGCAGTAAATAATAAATAATAATATTTATTGCGGCCAAAGCCAGGAACACATAAAAATGTAAGACATACAACATGAAAACAACAATCTACATCTAAAGAAATACAATCATAAGGAAAAAGAAAACAACCCGGGCCAGCCTATATAACTAATTTCCCCAGCAACCAGAACCCAATTGCACTAATTGCCAAATATCCAATTTCCTCATTGACTGACTAAAAAAAGATACCAGATAATAATAATAATTTTGACCATCTGCCAGTAAGACTCCTAATACAGGCCCAAGGCTAACCGTCAATAGGCTGCTTGAAGTTTACAAACAAAGTCCGCAATTTAAATGCTCGCATCAGAAAGTGAGCCACCACTGTTGTAATTGCAGGATCCATATCTGCCAAGGCAAATAATTGGAGGCTCCACTCAGTTCTCCCTGGGAGCCTCCGGAAAACCGGGGCAAGGAGCTCTGTGCGAATAACGTCATAAAGATGACAATTGCATAATATATGGTGGACCGTCTCCACACTTTCAGCATCAAAGGGACACAATCGATCAGCAAAAGGTATAGCCCTCAAACGCCCCTCATAGAGGGCAGAGGGTAGGGCATTTAGCCTCGCGCACATAAATAGGTACCTCCCCCTAAAAGGAATATCCGCAGAGAGATAGGCCGGCCTCTCCAAGGGGGATTTCAAAAGGGGGAGGTAACCCACCATATGGGCCGAAGCTCTAATTTGCGCCATCTCCTCCTGGAGGCTCTGGTCCCACAATCTCCTCAGTATAATATGCAAGGAAACTCCCAAATCCTTACCAGCAAAAAAGGAGGGGGCAAAGCCTAATTTACAGAGAGCCCGCTCCACTGCCCGCTGCCACTGACTCCTATAGGAGTCCTCCCTCCAGTATTTAATTAACCCCTTCCTCTGTGGCACATAAAGCTTGGCCCAAAACTTCATCACCAGAGCCCAAGCTTCCACAGACCAACGACACTGACCACACTCTACCCTGATTGCCGCAGACGGGGTACCCCCAGGTACCCTCAGAAGTCTTTGGAGGAAGCCCGTCTGGAGACTATTTAATTTCCCAGACCATCTCGGAAGGAGAAGAGGCATCCAGACCTCCGCCCCATATAAAGCCTGGGCACGAACCCTGGCATTTAAAACCTTGAGTGCAGGTACTACAGCACGCTTCCCTGAATGAACAAGGAGCCTAGCAAGAGCAAATGCAGAGCCCCTTGCCTTCACCATTGCACCCTCTACATGCCTGCTCCATGACCCACCTGCCTGGAAAAGGAGGCCCAAATAGCGGTAAGTACTTACTTGCCTGATCGTATGTCTACCTACCCTCCAATGAAAGACACGTCTTGAGCTGGAAAAAACCACAACCTGGGACTTATCATAATTGATCTCAAGCTTATTTTGAGAGCAAAAATCAGAAAAACACTGTAACTGTCGCCTTAGACCCACCCTTGTCTGTGACATAACTGCTACGGTTGCAGTAGAAAGTGATACATTGAGGATGTGACGGATGGAGGGGATAATTTCAGGGAAGATAGAGCTGCGGAGGTGGGTGGGGATAGGGTCAGATGAACAAGTGGTGAGTTTGGAGGAGAGTAGTAGATGGGCAATTCCCTCCTCTGTAATTTCAGAAAAAGAAAAAGAGAGGGCAACAGGGGCTAATGAAGGTAAGAGGGATGAAAGAGGGGAAGTGGAGGGGGCTTGGAAGAGAACTCAAGGTGAAATTGTGTGAATCTTGTCATAGAAGAAATCAGCTAGAGCCTGGACAAGATCAATGAGGTGGGGAGAGGAGATGGGAGATGAGTATGGCAAAGAGATTGTGGGGGCTGGAGGCAAAGGAATCTGTTAGACAGACATAGTAAGCTTGCTTAGCAAGGGCAAGAGCTGAACTGAAGGAGGTGAGCATGAATTTGAATTGCAGGAAGTCAGCACAGGAGCAGGCTTTTAGCCAGAGATACTCAACAGAATGGGCATAAGAGCGTAGGAAGCGAATTTGGGGAATAAGCCAAGGTTGGGGTTTACCATGAACGAGATGATGGGGGAGGGTTGGGGCAAGAGTATCCCAAGCTGCTGCTGACAACAGGGAGCACATCACTTCCGGCAGCGCGGGGAGCATGTAAACACTCCCCGTGCGGCTTTTCTTTCAACACGGGACTCAGAAGGCACTTTTCAGCGCCTCGTATAAAAGCGACCTAAGTGTAAATGTTAGCAGATGATGGTCAGAGAGGGGAAGAATAGGGGTGGAGAGGCCTGAGAGAGGGCAGTTGGATGAAAAGACCAGATCAAGGCAGTGACCATGCTGATGAGTAGAGGAGGTAGAGCATAGCTGGAGGCCAAATAAGGAGGTTAGGGCAAGAAGCTTGGAGACATAAGAGTCAGCAGGGTCACCGACATGGAAGTTAAGGTCCTCAAGAATAAGGGAAGGGGAATATGGGGCAAGGAAGAAGGAAAGCCAGGAATCAAAGTTGGTGAGGAAGGAGGAGGGGGTTTCTAAATGACAGCTACCCAGAGAGATAGGGGGTGAAGAGGTGGATGGAGTGGAACTCAAAGGAGGAAAAGAAGTGGGATGGAGGAGGTAAAAGGGCTCCAAACCTGCAGGGGAGAGAAGCAGCCCAATGCTGTCACCACAGCCTACAGAGCGAGGTGTGTGAGAGAAGAGAGAACCTCCATGACAGAGGAGGAAAACTGAAGCAGAGTCCTCAGGGGAAAGCCAGGCCTCAGTCAGAGCAAGAAGATGGAGAGAATGCGAGATGAAGAGGTCATGAACAGGGGCGGTGGGCCCTCTAGGGTAGGAGGGGCAATGCCCCTTCTGGCCCCCCAGGGCTCTCCTGGTCGGCGGCAGCTGCCGCAGCTTTAAAAAAATTAAAAAATTTAAACGGCCCCGTCAGCATCGCACTGAATGTGCGGAGCCACCTTGAAGAATCTTGTTCAGCAGACCTTCTGAAGGTCTCTTCCTTGCTAAACAAGGTTCTTCAAGGTGGCTCTGCACATTCTCACCGGTTGTGTGCATGCGCACGCGCACAACTGGTGACTCACCCACCCCCCTGAAGGCTTCCTAAAGAAACCTTCAGGGTCAAAAGAGAGGTGTTCTCCCTTTATGAGGAGTGGATGGCTAGAAGAGCCGTCCATTCCACATAAAGGGACCCTGTAATGCAAGAGTGCCGCAAGGGGCACTATTTCATTGCAGGGGCTGGGCAGGAGGAAAGTTCATACAGGGGCGCCCAATAGAGGTGCCCCCGGTATGAACTAAGAACTGCGCGCACATCAGTAGCAGAGCTCCCAGCCTGTGCAGGGGGCTGGGAGCTGCTGATGCCCGCGCAGCTCTTAGCCTCCCCAAGTCCCTTCCTCCCTCCCTGCTGGATTCCAGCAGGGAGGGAGGAAGGGACTCGGGGAGGCAAAGAGCTGGATGCAGTTCTCCCTAGTCCCTCCCTGGATGCAGGCGGCGGCGCTGAGGATGAGGAGGGGGGTAAGTAAATT
>QEPC01001717.1:1620934-1639080 GCA_003113815.1 Sphenodon punctatus | reverse complement strand
CTCCTCCACCTCCTGGCCCGCCACTGTCGCTGTCT
Source organism: Sphenodon punctatus (assembly GCA_003113815.1). Taxonomy (NCBI): domain Eukaryota; kingdom Metazoa; phylum Chordata; class Lepidosauria; order Sphenodontia; family Sphenodontidae; genus Sphenodon; species Sphenodon punctatus. The sequence continues at coordinate 1,639,045 of QEPC01001717.1, read as the reverse complement.
GTGCCTCCGCTCTCTTCCGCCTCCCTCCTCGCTCCATCCTGCCACGCTTTGTCTGCTGAACCTGGTACAAACCTTACATGGCAGGGAGCTCTGTACAAGGTAACAAAATCCGTTATTGTGCTGGGCAAAAAGTTGGAGAGTATGCCATTCTCATTCTGCTCCTCCCAGCACTACAGAATTTAGTCAAAAAAGATAACCCAGCTGAGGACAGAATTAACTTCTATATGGAAATTGCCTGGGGTTATGGAAAGTTGTGGTCAGCTGAAGTTACTGGCAATAATGTCATCATGGGCCAGATCAGGTGCAGAAGTATGCCTGTCCCTGGCCTCTGACAGGTTCTGGAGGCTTGGGGATAGGTCTCACAATTTGCTCCTCATGGGGAAGATCTATTTGCGCCGGGAGAAACTCAACAAGAGGCTCAATCCCTGTAAAGACAGCACCCAGCTAGTTTATTTTATTTATTTATTTAAAAACTTATACCCCACCCCCTCCAGCCCTAAGGGAGGTCGGGGCAACTCACAACATCTTAAAATCATTGAAAACAATACAAAAAGGGTTACTAAAACAATAAATTCATCATTAAAACAATAAAGGAGATAAACCCCACCACCACCACTCTCCTCCAAAGGCCCAGACAAAAACCAGGTCTTACAGGCCTGACAAAAGGCCAACAAGCTGGGAGTCAGGCGAGCTTCCTCTGGGAGGGAGTTACACAGTCGTGGTGTGACCACCGAGAATGCCCGCTCCATCGTGGCCCCCCAGTTCACTCGGGGGACCTCCAAGAAGGTGCCCCCAGTAGATCGCAGAGGTCGCTCCAGGGCCCAGGGAGTGAGGGAGTCTGTCAGATAGGATGGGCTGAGACTGTGTAGGGCTTTAAAGGTCAAAACCAGCACGCTATATGCAGCCAGTGCAGAGTCCGGAGCACAGGTGTAATGTGCTCCCTATGGCCTGTCCCCCTCAGGAGACGGGCTGCTGCATTCTGCACCAGCTGCAGCTTCTGAGTCCTCATCAAGGGCAACCCCATGTAGAGAGTGTTGCAGTAATTTAGCCTTGAGGCTGCATGGATGAGGGTGGCCAGGTCAGAGCTTGAGACATATGACTGGATCCTACGCACAAGATGTAATTGGCGAAAGGCTCTCTTTGCCACCGCCTCCACCTGATGATCCAAGCGGAGGCCAGGGTCCAACAGGAACCCCAAACTCCGTACCTCCATGAGGGTGGCCATCACCTCCGCCACCCGACCCACCAACATCATCTCCGTCTTGTCGGGATTCAACTTGTCTTCTCTGCCTCATCCAATTGCTTACTGCTAGCAAACATTGGGAAAGCACTGAGACTGCAGGGCCTGGGTTTGTTGAAAAAGAGAGGTACAACTGGGTGTCATCGGCATACTGGTGGCAATGCACACCAAACCGTCTCATGACCTCCCCCTGGGGTTGCATGTAGATGTTAAATAACAGTGGAGACAGAATCAAACCTTGCGGTATGCGACAAGCGAGATCCCGTGGGGTCAGATGTTTCTTCCCCCAGCACCACCCACTGGCTCCTCCCTGAGAGGAATGAGCGGAACCATCCCAAGACAGTCCCGTCCACTCCCCCCAGTGTCCGCAGCCATCTCAACAGCTACCCATGGTCCACTGTTTGAAACACTGCCGAGAGATCTAATAGAATGTTCGTCGCCCTGCTGCCCTCCTCAGTACGGGGAGTGGCTCATGGGCGGTGCCTATTGTCCCTCCCCCGCCTCTAGCCGAAAGGAGGACACGTGTAGGGCGGAGGGGCGCATGGCACAACACCTGGTGGTGCGAAGCGAGCTCTTGCGAGAGCAGGAGCTTGCAGCCGCCATTTTGACCCAGGCGCGGATCCTGCCATTCCGCGCCTGGGCAGCATCAAAGGAGCACCCTCCCACCCTCCCTTTTGCACTGTGGGTAGTAATGGTCGCTGAGCTTGGGTTCAGGGCCTGGAAGGAATTTTGGCCACCAGGATGATTGGCTCAGGTTCTGGTTGGGTTTTTTTCCGCCTTCCTCACAGTGTTGATTCTTGATTGACTTCCGGTGGGAAGGGGACATGTAAGGTTAATAACTGTTGCACCACAGGGGTCCTGCGAGTTAGTAAAGTTAGACGGTAGGGATAGTCTGCTGCCAGGTCATCTCCTTACGAGATGGGGTCCATGTGAATGCTAGAGCTTGCCCGGCCAGCGTCACGTAGGACCCAGGAAGGGGTGGGCCAGGTCGCGGGGCCCTAGGACAAGGGCGGTCCAGGGTCCTCGTGGGCTGCCCTCACTTCCTTCCTTGGGTCATGGTAGGCAATGGCCTCCTGATTCGGCTGGGGGCGGCTGGGCAGGCGTGACATTGCAGCAGCTATAGTTAGCAATGTTGCAGTACTGAGGAACTTCAGACCGCCTAGTTTACGCTACCTGAGTTATGAGTTAATAGTTAAGGTTGACAGGATCCAGAGGGGCATAGCCCCCTCCTCCCCTGACTGGGGTAATAAAGTTTGGTACAGCCTAATTTACCCCACAAAATGGTGTCTGTGTCTTCTTTTCGGGGTGGGGTACAACCAAAAGTGTAGAATGTCCTAAATCCATCTCTCGGCGGAGGTCGTCTACCAAGGCCACCAATGCAGTCTCAGTGCCATATCCTGGATGAAAACCTGTTTGAAAAGGGTCCAGGAAATGGATGCTATCCAGATGTCCCTGGAGCTGCTGGGCCACCACCTGTTCAATAACCTTCCCTAAAAAGGAAAGTTTAGAGACAGGCCGGTAGCTAGCGAGCAAAGATGGTTTCTTGAGAAGAGGCCGCACTACCACCTCCTTGAGGCAGTCTGGCACCCTGCCCTCCCAAAGGGAGGCATTGATCACAGCTGCCAGCATTGGCCCCAAAATCTCCCTGGAGGCTTTCACCAACGAGGACAGGCATATATATAATTCACAAAAAGCTGCCCTAACAGACCCCAGGGCCCCCTCAGCATCAGCTGGCATCTCTTCCTGAAACCGATCCCACAAAAATGGACCAAACGGGGCATCTATTACCTGTCATGGTACCTACATCAGTAGGTAGTAGGTACAGTGGGAGGAACTAATCCATTCGTTCCTCCTGTCATTCAAAGGAGCACAATGGCCTTTAGCCTACTTTCGAAAGAGGGAAGGACTGAATGATTGCATCAGTTTTGAATCACAGTTGTGAGCAATAGCAGGCTTTAAATTTCCTAGAAGCAGTTGTACAACAGTGCAGTTATGCAACTGACAATTTAGTGCAAATCAGAATATAGTCAAGGGACTCACAAGAGCTTTACAAACTTATGTCAGACACTAACTTAATTGGTTGTGAATTAATCCAATTATAATGAAAACATTTGCCCTTTATATGCTTAGCTTAAGAGGGGAATGAGAAGTTCAGTCCCTCTGAAACTCAGAACAATAATAATAATAATAATTTAGAGCTGTTTAGATAATTTGAAATTATTTATTTTGCAGCTACACACAGTAGTAGAAATCCTCTAAAGATTACAGCCAAAGTGTATAGAACACACAAGATAGATACATGTGACCCAGAAGAGCTATTTCTCTAATATGAGTGACCCTAGAATGCTTTGGAAAAGATTGCTCCATGCCTGGACTGTGGGTTAAGATCAGGGCAATGGAGAAATCTGTAAAAATGTGTTGGCAATAGGGGAAACACAGTGAACCCAGATTCCACGTTAAAACTCAACATAGATTGCCTATTATACTGAGATTGAGGCTGCCAGTAGATGATTTACATAGACAGGAGTCCATTTCTATTTCCAGCTTTGATGTTTCCCCTGAAATCCTAATCTCAAATCAAATACAATGTGTATAGAAATTAGAGTTACCAGATAAAAATTTAAAAAATAATTCTACCCTGGACAGAGGAGTCCACAGGAATCCTAGAGTTAGCTAATGATGAGTTCATGAGCTACTGTTGTCAGTCTGCACACATTAAAAAACTACCCTGGCTGGTCAAGCATTTCTTGTGCAGCTGTTACAAACTAGGCCTAGTGTTTTATTTAATTTTTAACTTCCTTTTCCCCAGTTTTTATGGAATGTTGCCATCCCTGACATTAGTTGGCTTTTATACCTCCACACTTTCATTGGGTGAAAAATAAACATGCACGCCAGCTACACTGGGAGGGTGGGGGCGGGGGGTCAGCTTTGGCTCAGGTCAGGACATGGAGCTGACATGCAGCTGATACTGAGATGGCTGATGGAACAAATGCGTGACTCGGTGCCCCTGCCCAGGGAGCGCCCCCAACACTGCCCTGCCATGGTGGCCAGTCAAGGTGGCCCCCGCACTGTGGCAGAGACGTTGATGTGAACAAACGCACAGCCCTGCTATGGCCTGCCTGGGCGACCCTTGGTCCAAGCTGTGGGCCTGAGATCATCTGGGGGACCACATCTGGGCCAGTTGCCTATACAGGCTGGGGCAGCATCAGGTCCACATCTAGCTGCCAAACTGATGTGATGGTGAGTTCCTGGCATAGGTGGGTCATAGTGAGCCCTCATCACATTTGGTTTCACCCATTGTTTCCTGACTTCACTGTGTAGAATATAATCACTGATGTAGGTACCATGATTAATGTTTCTCTGAGTGTTACCAGGTGTCCTTTCTTCTAAGGGAACATCCCTCATTTCAGAATCCCACTCCATGGTATCCCTTGATTTTGAAACTTTTATTATTATTGTTGTTATTATTATTATTATTTTATTAGCATTTGTATAGCGCCAGCTATGTACCTGGCGCCTTACAGAGCAATAAGATAGACGAGGTCCCTGTCTACGGCTTACAATCTAATAGACACGGAGGGGGGAGACAAGGAGAGGGGACATAGGGAGAGACACGGGAGCACTAATCGGGCAGCACTAATCTCTATGCACATTCTGTTACATTTTATTATACATGTTGCAGGGCACCCATAGAGCACACATGCAGCCCTGCAACACGAATAATAACATGTAACACCCATTGTATCAGTGTTGGAGTGTCAGTGTGAAAAGGGCCAATGTGCAGAGCTGACATACCTGGCATGAGCAGGTACATGGTCCAACCTTCCTGGTTCCCCCGGACACACACTTACTGATTCACCAACTAGTAAAAGGAAAATGTTCTGTTCAGTAAAATACACCATCCCCTTTATGGCCTGGGTCTCTACGTTGCATGGCCTGAGGGCCCATATGTTATGTGTGTTGTGTTGTTGTTTGTAATCGATTCATGGGTCGTGTGTGTTGGAGGCCTCCTCGTGAATCGCTGCAGGGGCAGTGCAGCAGGCCCTCCAAAGGCTGGACTCTGTGTTTGAGACCCCGCCCTAGGGTGGCCATACCTCCCCTTTAAAAGAGGACGCTTATGAAAAATATATGGTGCAAAGCTGCACTGGAGCCAATGCAGCCCTGCAATATGTATTTTTAATAAACAGCCTCTTTTAAAGGGGAGGTATGGCCACCCTACTCTGCCCCCATGGCCTGCATTTTATTCCAGTGCTTATTCTGGGTAAGTATGTCGCTAGCTAGCTATTCATTCAGCATGTTTCAGGTAAGAGCTTCATTTCAAATCCGTTAAGAACCCAGATTTTTCAAAAGAGCTGATATGCATCTACATGACTTATAAATTGTGAATGAAAACTGCCTTAATAATACAGCAAAGCACAAATGTAATCCTTAATTAAACACAGAGCAGCTGACTGGAAACAGTTTCCAAAGGGGAAAAGGGGCTTGATTTGATGTGAATAATAGGCTTGATTTCCAGGCTTCTCATCACCACATCCCTTTTTAGTTATTAGTTAGTTAAACTTTCCTGCTCGCTTCCTGTCTAGAAAGCAGATTTCATGGCAAAACAATTCCAAGACTTTGGCTCTCATCCAAGCATACATTGAGCTGCAGCATCCCAGCCCATCAGTTAAACCTCTTTTAACTTTGCTGTCATGCAGCCAGGCTCCTCTTAACTGCTATAGAGATCTCTGCATGAAGATAATCCACAATCCAGCCTTGCAGTGTAAAGGTGACTTTTCCTTAGAAATGTGAGAGCACCGAGGTTTATGAAATGAGTGCTATGTTGGCCTTTTAGTAAATATGGGGTTTGGGTAATGATCACCACAGCCCAGGAAATTGCTTCATCAGACGCTGACTGGTAATTAAGTTCTGCCTAAAACTGCTGACTGACTGATTTCTCAGACATTTCTTTAGAACCTTCATTTCCAAAAGCAAAGCATGGGCAGCTTCCTACTCTGCAGCTCTTAGGTATGTGAGCAGTCCCACTGAACTCAACAGGACATAATGGTGACTCCATGGGGATTTTCACATGGACGGATGATATGCACCCCCACATCTGCCCACTTGCAGCCTCACCTGGGTCTCTTTTTAAATGACCCAGTGGCTGCTGAGACCCATGGTCGGCCTACATAGCGCCCCTCTCCCACACCATAGTGTTTTGGTCACCTCTGGACACTGCCCTGGGGCTGGACTGCCTGCTCTGCTGGTGGTGTTCCAGGATGTTCTGAAGCACCACTGGCGGGGCAGCCCCAGAACAGGGACAGCCTGCCCCGCCTCTGCTCTGCCTGCACATCTGGCAGGCCATCATTAACCAGATGGCCCGCTGACGAGGTGGGGCAGGTGTTCATTTGAAGATGCCCTATGTCTTAAAATCTGCCTTTAATCTGAAGAAGGTTTTTTGAAATTAGCACATCACCCGAGAACTTGTAGACTTGGGACTTTGCTGGATGTTGTTGGATTACTTTAGGAATATATTGATCATAGTGGGATCTTCCTTAGGCACCATTCCAGGATCTTTCTAGGACTTTAATCATGTGGAATTGTTTAGTCCCAGTATACCTTTGACACACACATATATAGTTTTGTTCTGTTATGATCAATTGTTTACAATTAATGGATTAGTATTTATATTGTATGTTCATAAGCGTATTCATAATACAGAGTTTATTTTGTATATGTATACACATTAAATGTTTTAATCTTATATTGCTAGATAGCCTTGCCTTTCAGTCCTTGTGGTTTGGTTTGGTTCTATCTCTTTTGTGACTGTTCCCCTCTTTTTTTTTACTTCCTTTAGTCAAAAATGCTTTATTGTAGGGGCCGGGGGTGCTAGTGAGTATGTGAGAGGAGTAGCATGGTTAGCTTGTGCTCCACCTAGACCTTCTCCAAAGACAGGGTTTTTTTAAAGTAAGACCTTCCAAAATCCACATTTCTGCTATAAAAATCGCAAGCAGAATGGCCAGGCAATTTAAAGAGGTGAAAGAAACATGATAAAATGCTTCTGTGAGGTACAACCTTCCTCTCAGGTTGATGAGGCTGAGGCTGATGCGACCAGCAACATGGCCGCCACATCTGCTGATGAGGCTGAGCGGGAGACTAACCAGGCTGCTTCAATCATGGTGCTTCTAAAAGAAATAAAGAAAGACCTTTGTGCAAGCTCACAAAGGGAGGGTGAGTTTGAAGGAGGGCACTGGGTTTCTTAAGAGATCCTTTGTGGATCTAAATAAGCACATGGATGGCATTACCGTGCAAGCAGATCAGGCGGAGAGGCATTTAAGTGCAGTGGAGGATTCCAGCTTGAGCTCCAAAAATCAGCTCCATACCCTCCAAACCAGAGTCTCCCAGCTAGCAGCCAAATGTGAGGATCTTGAGAATTGGAACCGTAGGGCTAACTTGCAGTTCCTGGGGATAAAGGAAGACTCCGGATGCAAGAGCCTTTATTGGCAAATTAATTGCAGAGCTGTTTCCCGCCAAGACTTTGCTCCATGGTGCCATTATTGAAAGGGCACATGGCTCCCTCAGGCCCAAGCCGAATGAAGGTGACCTGCTAAGAGAGCTGATAATTAAATTCCTCTCCTACGACAACAAAGAAAGAATCTTCAGACTAGCCTGCAACTCCCCACAGCTGGAATTTATGGGAGACAAGTTTAAAATTTACTCTGACCTGGCCCCAGAGACACAAGCAAAGTGCCAGGAATGGCACAGATACATGGACCTGCGCTAGCAAAAAAAGGTCTGAAGCCCCAGCTGTGGCTGCTAGCTCGGCTAGCTTTCACCTGCAAATGGGCCCAAAAGAATTTTAAAAGATTATTATTTCAACTCAAGAGGGATCTTGCGCACTTGCCTAGTATTCGTAGGTTTGTAATGGCCCGCTCGCAATATAAGCAATTAATTAAAAGCAAGAAGCTAAATTTCAAGCTGGTCCAGTGGGAGAGATTGGAGTTTGCAGTCCAGGATCGGAATGTGATGCAATTTTGGCAGATTATTAGGTCTAGTTGGGCATCTAGTGGGGGTGGTAGGGAAGCCATGGTTCCCAAGGATAGTTGGGAAAAGCATTATGGGATTGTTTTGGGGGGCAGTCCAAGTGACCCTGGAATGTCGTCGGGGATGTTCTCTTTCCCAACTCCCAAATGGGATCCGGTTCCCCCTGAGGCCATTACCAAGGAGATTTTGGACCTCAAGAATAATAAAGCCCCCGGGATCGACTTCGTACTGGCTGAACTTCTGAAGGGCAATGTTGAATGGTGGAGTCAGGCCCTGGCGTCCCTTTTTACCACTATCAATGAAACTGGATTAATTCCAGGGGATTGGATTAAGAGCCTGGTAGTACCTATTTTTAAGACAGGTGATCCTATGGATCCAGGTAACTACAGGCCTATCAGTTTATTATCTATTGTGGGGAAACTCTATGCCAGGACTTTGTTATTTCGTCTGCAGGAATGGATAGTTCAGGGGAATTTGCTGGGGGTCGAACAGGCTGGTTTTCAGGCCGAGGTAGCTACGCTGCATCACATTTTCGTTCTGGATCAGCTTATCTCTGAATATGTTAAATCTAGGGCCCGTTTGCAATTGTATCTATGTTTTATCGACCTGAAAACAGCGTTCGATACCATCAACAGAGAGAAGCTGTGGTCCAAACTTAGAGGGTTTGGGATTGATGAACACCTGTTGGCCCTCTTACAGGCCCTCCATAGAGATATGTCCATGCAGGTCAGAATGAGTAGAGCGGGGAGGGTGACCAAGGAAATTGGGGTGGTGCGGGGGGGTCAAGCAGGGGTGCACATTGGCACTCACCCTCTTCAACCTATATGTGCAGGATGTTGGTCAAGCTTTGGCTTGCTCGGATGGCCATCCCCCTACATTGGGTATGTTGGACATACCAGTATTGCTTTTTGCGGACAACACTGTCCTGCTTTCCCGGACTAGAGTGGGGTTGAAAAGGCTGATGGGGGCCTTTTCGGATTATTGTGTTGCCCAGTACTTGACCATCAATTACAGCAAGACCAAAGTACTGGTGGTTGGTAGAGCTAGGTCTACCCATAAGTGGTCAATGGGGGGTCATGCCATCAAACAAATCAGAGTGTACAAATATTTAGGGGTGCTCATATCCACCACCCCCTCGTGGTCTGCCCAATTAAAAGCTGTTAGAATAAGGGCAAAGGCTACAGGACGGGGCATTGTGAATTTCTATCACACAAAAGGAGGTAGATTGATTAAGCCAGCCATACGTCTTGTGAAATTTAAGTTAATCCCCCAACTTTTATATGGAGTGCAGGTTTGGGGTACTAAGGGAATCCAGGTCCTCGAAACTGAGCAAAATAAAATCTTAAGGTCACTTATTCAGGTCCCCAATTCTACTCCCGCCGCATTAGTGAGGGCCGAGGTAGGAGTATATAGAGTTATAACCAAGGCCGAGTTGGCAGTAATAAAGTTTTGTCTCAAGCTGATTTTTTGGGAGACTGACTCCCTGACCAAACGTGTTCTGCCGGTAGCAGTGGGTGACTGGCCGGGTAAGATTAGGGGAATCCTGCACTCCATGGGTTTTTCCATTGAGTATATCTTGTCATGTCACGTCCGGGACGCCAGGTGTGAGCTGAAATTAAGGCTCGGTCAGCTGATTTGGAATTGCAGTATCTTCACGAGCAAGTGGCCTTTCATAAAATCTCACCAATGTATGGTCTTTTCCAGACTCCAGGCTCAGGTGCTGCTTATCTATGGAATTATTCTTTGGAAAATTATACATGTGCCCTAACTTTGGCTAAGCTGGGGGTTTCCCTTTCTGCTTGGGTCGAAGGGAGATGGCATGGTCTTCCTGTATCTAACCGGCATTGCCGTATATGCTTGAGCATGGGGATGGTATGCATGGACGTCATGTCACATATTTTGTTTGATTGTCCAGCTTATGAGAAACTGTGTACTAAATTTTTGCTCCCCTGGTTGGTGAACCTCCCTCCCGTGGCTAATAAGGAATTGGAATGTCTTAAGGATGCCGACCCGATAATTTCAGGTAGGGTTGCCAAATACCTAACTATAATCCTGAAATTGAGAAGGGCGACGAGTATTGGCAGGCCCCCTGAGAAGCCCCTCTAGTGCTGAGGGCTGGCCCTTAACCTTAGTCGTGGTAATAAGTTGGCGTCCACTCCGCATTTGGGCTAGTTATTCCATTTGGTTTTAGATATTGTGTAAGGGTTTGATACGACGTATTTTATTTTGAGCCCTTATCTTATTTTATTCATTATATTAATTATTGTATTCCAGGTGCTCCCTTTTCTGGATTGTACTGTTTTATTTTATATTGTATGTCATTGTGATGGCTTCGGCTTACAATAAACAATAACTTGACTTGACTAGCTTTCACCTACAAAGTCTCAAAGAGTCTTTTCTGATAAATAAATAAATAAATAAATAAATAAGTGTTTATTTATTGGCACTAGCATTCACTATGGCCAAAGCCACATCATAAAATACAAAACACAATACATAACATACCTAAAAAAAGATTAACTACTGTCCCAGAACAAAAAGGATTACCTTAGTTCATTAAATTAGCCATTTACAATATAAAAGGAACCATTGACATTAACGCACATCTCCCCTCGCTAGAAATGCAAATACACTTGTCAGCAAACGACTATCCACTCATCCCACTGTCATTTAGGCGGTCCCTTTAGTTTTAAACTTATCTTGTTACTGTAAGTCAGAGCTAGATTCCAATTAGTAAGTGATTAGATCTTTCTTACCATAACACTTGAAAATTGGCAGTACTACTTAATTCCAACAATACAATAACAACCGTCGACATCATAAGAGTTTCCACATTCCTATCTCACGATTTACTTTATATAGGGAGAAAAGGAAGCTTAAGGGGAGTACCCCGCCCGGTGTCCCCTAAATAATCAAACACAGCCAACCTTTCTCTCCCTAACACCCCATACATTTCTGCATACGACCCTCTTAATACTATAATTACAGTTTGTCCTGCGGGAAAAAGTTCCCATGTCCTTCCTTAAGTCCTGCCCCTTTCTAAGTGGGATCTTCTTCCTCTTGTCTCAAATGCACACAACCACATCCCAACTCACACTCTTCCTATCAGGTCACTGAGTTCTTTGAACCAAAACTCGGCTACCGAACACTGCCACCATCAATGTTAAGTCCAATGTCCTATAGTTCAGGCATAAACTATATCTATCCAAATGGGGTGCATTCTCCTGAGCCTCCCTCAGGGCTGATGAAAAATCGCCTCTGAGTTTCTCATAGCGAGGGCAGACAAACAGAATGTGGTTGTTGGAGTCTAACTCTTGTAGAGGGCAGAACCTATAGCTTCTTTCCTGCCAAGGAATTCCCAAATAACGACCTTCCAACATCGCCGAAGGAAATACGCCCAGTCTAAGGCGGGTAAATGCCCGTCTTAATTGAAAACTGGGCCAAGCGATCAAGTAACTAGACTCCAAAGCGCACCCCAATGGTGGTTTATAAAGGGGATTTACCCTTTGGGAGTGCAGCATTTCCGCATCTATCTGAATCTGCTGATCTGCCAACCTCTGTTTCACCAGGGGCATTGCTTGTTTAATTCCAAGTGCTACCAGATAATCTGGAGAGAGACCCAGCTTCCCCAAAATAGTTTCCACTTGCTTCTGCCATGGATCTAACATGCCCTCATCGCAGGTTTTTTTTAGCAACGAACTATCACCCTGGGGGAAAGTCATAACCCTTAGCCAAAACTTAATAATAGCCTGAACTGCAAAAATCCTAATAAGGGGGCACCCAGACTCCAGGTGTAAAAAAAATCTGTGGGGTTCCACGCGGGATGCCCAGTATAGCCCTTAGGAACCCATTCTGCAGTGGTTCCAGCAGATCTAAATATTCCAGCCCCCATACGGGAAAGGCGTACAAGAGTTGGCCAATCACCTTAGCCCGAAACAGTCGAAGGGCTGGCAGTAACAATTTACCACCCTTCCCATAATAAAACCCTCGGATGGCACTTGCCGACTGCTTAACACGAGATTTTACCTGAGACCACTGAGCCCCCCATGAGGGGGAACTTGAGAAGACCACACCAAGGTACTTAAAACTGGGGACATGGGTGATCTGATAGTCTGTTATTTGCCATTTGTGAGGCCTTTTTTCCCGCCCCCTGCCTACAATCAGTACCTTGGTCTTCTTGTAGTTTATATTGAGACCCTCCTTTAGATAGTAGTCCCTAACCTGAAGCATCACACGGCACAGCCCAACCCGAGAACGGGCAATGAGCACCGTGTCATCGGCATATAATAGAGATGCAATCCGTCTACCACTGATAGAGGGGGGGTGGGAATTAACTTCAGCCACATAAGCTGGAAGGTCATTCAGGTAGATGCTAAACAGGGCCGGCGCCAAAAGGCAGCCCTGCCTTACCCCTTTAACCACTTTAACCTTTTGGGATAACACTCCCTCCCTGGAGTATCTAACCTGGAGGGTGTTGCCTTCATGCATTTTCATCACCAAGAACAACAATCTCGGTTCGATCTTACGACCCTTCAGTTTAGCCCACAGCCTATCCCTGTTAATTGAGTCAAAGGCCATCCTAAGGTCTACGAAACATAAGTATGCCTTCAGGCCTTGGCTCAAGATCTTCCCTATCAGCTGTGCAAGCACTAGAACATGATCCACCGTGCTGCGGATTTTTTGAAATCCTACCTGCTCCGAGCATATTATCTGGTTTTCATCCAGCCAACTCTGAAGCCTCTCCAGTAAAAGCCTTGAATAGAGCTTCCCCACAATACTGAGGAGACTTATTGGCCGGTAGTTCTCTGGGGCCCCTTGTTCTCCTTTTTTGTATATAGGAGCAATAATGCTATTTGCCCACGATTTAGGCATCTTGCCTGTTGCATCTATTGAAGTGAAGACTGGTGCTAGCAACTTAGCCCACCAGTCCGGGGCTTCCTTCAAAAGTTCTGCTGTAACCAAGTCAGAGCCAGGCGCTTTCCTACTCTTTATCTTTGTGATCAAGTCCCTAACCTCATCTATTTGAACCGGTGGCCAATGGGGGAATGTGTCAGGTTCCTCTAGCGGGATGTGGGGAAAGGGAGAGGACAAATCTGCAAAGACGTCCTCATAAAACTTTTCCCATACCCCTGCCGGAATCTCCACTGAGCCCCTGTACTCATCCCCCTGCCTTAGCTGTCGGATTAGACCCCAGAATTTTTTAGAATCACCACTGCCAGCTGCGCCCTGTAACCGTGCCCACTGCTGCCTCTGAAACCGGGATTTTTTTCCCTCAATCAGATCGCAGTATGGACCTGGGTTTCCATCAAAGAGCTCCTGGCAGATGCAGATGAATGATCTCGTAACTGCTTTGCCTTTCCTCTCATATTCGCCATAGCGAGTGACAGGCGTCATCAAACCAACCCAGAGTTCTCTGGGAACCAGGATGAGTCCGCCCTTTGAATGTTTGGGGCGGAATTATCTGAGCTAATAACTGCTCAAAACCTTCCACTACCTCCACCGCCCCAGAACTAATCTGATTACATAAACTGTCCACTTCAGGGTCAGTGATTTGGGCCAGAAATAATTGTGCGAGGTGATCTGACCAGTAAGGTCTCCTGTATACTGATGTCATATCTGGTAAAGGGGGGGGGGGGGGCGTAACATCTCCTCCTGAAAAAAGGGGAAGGTTTTTTGGGTTCCCCAAGCAGTAGCGATAACACAAAATGAGAGGGCTCAGTACTAGAACATATCTTCATTCTCAAAATTCTTGGCAGGAGAGAAACCGAGACCAAAAAATAGTCTATCGTGCTGGAACCTCGCTGCGAGTGGAAAGTATAATAACCTTCTCTTATCTCCGTCTACCCTTCCATTCAACATGATTAGTTCTAATTCTTCCACCAGGTGCTTCAGAGCCCCAGCATTTGCGTTTTCCGTTTTATCTTGGGTTCTCCGTAAGGGAATTTGAGAGGAGCTTAAACTGCTCCACCCACTGGGTGAACCCTGCCATTCCCCCACCCTTGCCTTAAAATCTCCCCCCAGGATCAGAGCAGCTCCTGGATACATCACTCTCGCCAATTGAGCCTCACTTATAATTACCTCCCACATCTCTTTTCTAAAATAACTAGAAGAGACCGGTGGGATATAAACGTTCCCTACCAATAAGTCTACCCCCGAAAAAAACATACAATGGTAAAGGGCAAAATAAGACTTGTAGCTTTTTATTAGTTTAAAAGAAGCCATGTTAGATGATTTAGGGGACATGAAAGGCAGGCCTCCACTTGACCTCCCAAGAGCCCTGGCAGTAGTTGCTATAACTGAATGGACTCTCATATCCTCGACTTGGATATTCACTCGAGCCCATGTTTCTGCAGCAAGCAGATGTCATGTGTTTTAAATAAGCGGGAAAGTTCATCATCATGCTGACGAGCCTGCCAACCCGAAATGTTCCAGGAAGAAATTTTTATAGTGGAGTTCGCTAATTGTCATAAGGGAGCCTCCTGATGACATGGTCGCATGAACTGGCCGCTTACAGCCCCTGAGTTCCGTTCGCTAACCTCTAGGGCTGTGTTATTAGCTGGTGTAATCATTAAATCTGGGACAGCCTTAACCAATGACGGGATCTCAGGTGACGTGGAAAACAGGGATTGGTGAATTACACTCTCCAACCCACCAATAATTCTACCCCTTAACTGGGGATCAGCTCTTGGGGTGGGGTCCAGTACCCCCTCTCCTAGGTCGCTTCCCCTGGCCAAAGTACCTCCTGGCTCTTTGATTGTACAGCCATTAAAGAGACCCATAGACATTTCCCCATCTCTAGTCTCTGGCACATTACTGACAGTCGATCTCCTCAGTAGAGAGGTTGAATGAGAAATTAACGCTTTCCGGGAGCCCCCCACCTGGGAGGGGATAATAGATTTCTTTCGATATGGAACAATGCAAGTCTTAACCTCAGTCGAATAGGGGCCTGATTTCAATTTAGCCAACTGAACACATAAGAAATCAAGCTTGGCCAGCAAGCTAACCCCCATCCCATCGAGACCCCTCCTCAAGGGGGCACCTGGGCTACTAGGGCCCTGGTTTGATCTTAAAGGATACTGGTCATCTGCCTGGATTCCCGCCGTATTAATCTCCATTGTTTCCCCTCCTCCCTCAGAAGGAGGGGAAGCAATGCCTGTTGCTTCACCTCGGGGATGTTGTGTAGGGACAAAAGCTCCCACTAGGGGAGTCTGATTTCTTTCCCTCCCACAAAGCTCCAAGTTCTTTTGATGTAAAGGACCCGTGCCTACATGGGCTACCTTATTCTCCGAGATCTGAGGAGCATGCCCCCCCACCTGCACAATCTTACCAGTGCTAGTTTTAAATACTTTAGATAAGAAAACAGATCTCTCCTCAAAAGAATGTCTCGCCTCCCAGATGGCAGTCATAATTTCTAGTGATGAGAATGTAATGTTTACCACCTGTCTGTCTCTGGACACTAACAGCTGATCCATGGATACTGCTTGATCAAAAGGCAATACTACCATCACATAGTGGACCTGATCTATTCCTCTCCATTAACCCCAGGTTTACCGGCGGCTCATCCACACCTGCTCTCAAAGGGGCAGAAACCCTGTTCCCAAGAAGCAACTCCTTACTCCCCGAAGACGGGGGTAGCCCCAAACCCCCCTGGTTGCCCTGCAGGGGATTGTACTCTGAGGACCTGTCAGGGAAAACCACGAGATCAAGCTTATCATGAATCTGCTGAACCTGTGAACACAGGAACTTAATAGATTCTGTAGTGACCCTTACATGGGTGGACAAAAACTCAGTCAGAAATTCGTTTCCTTGCCAAGCACCAGTGCTTGGTACACATTGAGGAGACACCGTACTTCTGTCCTGAGTACTGGTGGAGGTTGAATGTCTAGAAGAAGATACTGGATTCCCATATGAAAGGTGGGCAATCTGACGGCAAAAAGAGGCCTCCGTTATAGAGTCATTGTCCTGGGGAGAATCATTTACCTTGCGGGGAAAAAAGGACTCTAATCTGCGTTGTTTCTGGTTCTTGCTACCTGCAGGTGGGGAGACAACAGAGGGCTCCAGGCGTGGCCTTTTACTAGTAGCCATTCTGTGATGGCTATAGATAGTTCGTCCAAAAAGCAGGGGCACCACAACCTCTCCTGATGCTCCTGGCCTGCGCCTAAGGCCGTGCGCACAAGGGCACGCCCTTGCACGCGCAGCCCTTAGGCGTGCTGCCCGGCACATGCCTTTGGTGCTGCCTCCACTGTGACGGTGTCTTTATGGCCCCAGTCAGTTGCTGGCTCCACCCCCGCTCTCATTCCGGGCTGTGGGATGAAATTAACTAGACAGCCAGAATCCCTGCTCACCTCACCATTCAAGCTCCACTGCGCCGGTGTCTTTATGGCCCTGGTCAGTTGCTGGCTCTGCCCCCGCCCTCATTCCGGGCCATGGGATGAAATTAACTAGGCGGCCAGAATCCTCGCTCACTGCTGAGGGCTTCAAAGCCTTTTTGAGAGCTACCCTGGCCCTGAGGAAGGGAGACATGGATGTGGAAGAGTGCTGAAGGAATGTTTATTCATAGCTGTTTGTGGGTTTGCCTAGACTACTGACTCGGGTTATTTTTTATGGCAAAAATATCAAGATCTGTTCATGGTCTCTGTTTAATTGTTATGTAAGCAAGTGCTAAGGTTGTTCAATGACTGCAGAGTGCCTTTTGGTACCAGAACCCAGCTGCTGCTTTGCAGCTCATTGCTTGGGTGGGAGTGGAGCTGCCCTTCTCTATAATGTGGATTCACCTGCTCTTGGGGTGGTTGCTTGCAAGAGCAAGGTGCTGGGAGGGAAGTATAAGGAAGGGGTGTGTGGGGAGGACAAAGGGAGGTGGGTGAGAGAGAGAGAGGTCTCTGTGGGATTTCTTTTAGTTTGTTGGTTCTCTGGTTACTACAAATCTGCAAAAATTCATAGCTTTTGGTTTTGCAATGAGATCTGTGACTTTAAAAATAAAGTGCTGGGCATCCTGGCTAGCTGTAGTGCCCCTGGTGCTGGACAGGTCCTTTGAAAGGAGATGAGTGTAAATTAGTTTAGAGACAGAAACGATTCAGTCATGACTGTGGCTAAGATGAAGACCTTAAAGTTTGTCTCTCTGAATGTCAGAGGGCTCAATAGTCCAATTAAGAGGAGCAGATTAATTTATTTGATTAAGGTCCTATATGCTGACCTATTTTTCTTGCAGAAAACTTATTTATCGAGTCCACACACACACAGGTTAAAAAGTAAACAAATTGAGACCATTTTTTCTCATGTTCATCTTTAAAAAAAGGCTGGAGTAGCTATTGTCTTTTCTTGCCAAATTAGTTTTGAATGTAGACACGCGATCCGGGACACTAAGGGAAGGTACCTCATCCTGACTGGAGAGTTGGAAGGAGAGTTGTTGATGCTTGTAAATTTATATGCTCCTAATGGCAGTTTATTTATTTTATTTATTTATATATTTAAAAATTTATATCCCGCCCCTCCTGCCCACAGGGCAGCCCGGGGTGGTGAACAACAATCAATAAAACAATTTAAAAAATTTTAAACAATTTAAAAATACAATATGGGGGGAAAACCCCCCACCCCTCCCCCTCCCCAAAAGCCTGACAGAACAGCCAAGTCTTACATACACACTAAAATAGCAGGAGAGTGCGAGCCAACCGAGCCTTCTCCAGGAGAGAATTCCACAGCACAGGGATGGCCACTGAAAAGATCTAACATCGGTGGCCACCCGCCTCACCTGGGGAACCTCCAAAAGGCTCCCACGGACGATCTCAAAGGTCGCATGGGGAGTGAGGCGGTCCCGCAGATAAGCAGGACCCAGGCTGTGAAGGGCTTTA
>QEPC01001717.1:1609606-1620834 GCA_003113815.1 Sphenodon punctatus | reverse complement strand
AAGAAGGAACATTACTGATAAGAATGAACAGGATGGGCCTAGGAGTGGAATGGAATGCAAGGAGCAGATAACTTGAGCAGCTAGGGGTGTAATCAAATATACTGTCTTAATTAGAGGAAAGTTTATGATTGAGTCTTTCAAGTGGAAAAACCCAGTTAGATAGCTCTATATGCGCATGTGTAAAGCCCAGTTTTGCATTTTGTATAAAAGCTTGCTGAACAGTCCCAAGAGCAGCAGCACTCCATTGCAGTGTCTGCACAATGCGTTATCTGCTGAATAAACAAATGATAGTTACCCAGACTCTGTGTACAGCTTCTAATTGGTGAGCCCACCTGAACCCAGTGGATTTAGAGGAAAATCCATGACACCACCCTGAGGACGCCGCCCTCAGGGGCAGCTCTGCTTTCTAAAAGATGGTTACCTGCAGGGGGAGGGACAGCAGAGTGGTTTGCAGAGTGGATGCAGGTGGGGAGGATTCCCAGGGCCTTAGCCAGGGAGCCAACGCTCCACCCTCCTTCCCAGTTGTACAGCTTATTACAAAGCGGTATTAAAAATAAAATTAGGGACAAGGCTGAAGGTTACCTCTTGGTCAAGGGAGACTTAAATTTACCTTTGACAAAAAATGACAGGTTTCCTTTAGACAGGTGGCAGACTGCCATTGCTGACTTGATTGAAAACTCTGGCCTGGTTGATATCAGCAGAGTCCTGGATCCAAGCCATCGTGATTACATGTTTTCCCCACAAGACATGGGACTTATTCAAAAATAGATCATACATTGCTAGACTCATGATTCATTTCCAGATTCCAGAAATGTTATGCCTGTGCAGTGACTGTCTGACCATAATGCTGTTATCTTTGAGCTAAATCTCAACAGCTTCAGGGGCATCTGGACCAGGTCGGTTTTCTCGATCCTTCGCAGTCTGGTTTTCATCCTGGTTATGGCATGGAGACACTGCTTGTGGCTTTGGTCTATGACCTACACCGTGAATTGGATCAGGGCAGATCGTTTATTCTGATTCTATTAGGTCTGTCAGCTGCATTTGATACTGTGACCATGAGATGTTAGTGGCTTGACTGCGGGACCGTGTCAGGGTGGGTGGAATTGTTCTTGAATGGTTCCGCTCATTCCTGGCCGGGAGAACTCAATGTGTGGTTCTTGGGGAATGTTCTTCATCTCCCCGAGACCTCATGTGTGGAGTCCCTCAGGTTTCTATTTTGTTCCCCCGCCTGTTCAACGTGTATATGCAGCCTTTGGGTGAGGTTGTGAGAGGGTTTGGCGTGTGCTGTCATCAGTACGCCGATGACACACAACTTTACCTCTTTTTCTGCAGACCCAGACCTGGCAGTCTCGGTGCTTATGCAGTGCTTGGCAGTTGTGAGGGACTGGATGAGGGCGAGCCGTTTGAATTTGAATCCCAACAAGACAGAGATAATGTTGGTGGGTAGGGCTGGGTGTGTGTGGGCCCCCATCATTGATGGGGTCTGCCCCCCTTTGGCCACACAGATCCATAGCCTGGGGGTGCGCCTGGATCTCCAGGTGCAGGCTGTGGCGAGAGGAGCATTTTGCAAGTTTATTTATTTATTTATTTATTTATTTAATCAAATTTCTACCCCGCCCCTCCTAAAACAGCTCGGTTACATCTGGTACGATGGCTGTGGCCATACGTTTCAGACTCGGATCTGGCCACCATCATCCATGCCTTTATTACCTCTAGATTAGACTACTGCAACGCACTCTGTGTGGGGCTGGCCTTGGGGATGGGATGGAGGTTGCAGCTGGTGCAGAATGTGGCGGCCCTTCTCTTAATGGGGACAGGTCACTGCGAGCACATTACACCTGTGCTCCATTCTCTGCACTGGGCTGAGCTTTCAGCTCTGACTCTAACCCCATTTGACACATCATTCCTCTCCCGATGTCTTGCTTTTCTCATTTAGAAAATAAGACAGGATTGCAAAATAATATTGTTACCATCATGCAGAATACACAGTTGCTATGCTATCCCTCTTAGTTTTACAGTCTCTACAATCTTGAGTACTGGAGCAGAAAAAGGATAAGGAACTGTGCAGTCTATTGCTGTGTCATATTAGATGATTATTTGTGATGGGGAGAAGTGACGACCTAGGAGGAAAATTCTAGTAAGTGTGAATACATGTGCTTTGTGAAGCGCATTAGCACATGTTGCAAAGACCAGTCATCAGATAATACTAACTTTAATAATAATTAATAATCAATAAACAATAACGCACATCAGTATTAATGATTCTAAAGTACATGTGAACTGTTGCACTACTTGGAAGTGAAGATGCTTTTCCTGCAAACTAAGAGGTTCTGTGTGAGGTCTGAGATTCTCTCCTTAAAACTCACCTCTTTCGCTCTGCTCTGTCTGACTCTTTTTCCTGCTGAGCCACTATTCCTATACCTACGATCGGTTTACCCTTATCCTTGCAACATCCTGCCTGCTGTCATTCTCACCGTAACCAAGCCAAGTACGTGCACTTGAGACCTCGAATCTTCATGAATGTTAGACCCCTTGTCCCTCCCTCTGTTCCCCTTCCTATGTCTCTCCCCCAGGTCATGTCTCTCAGATTGTAAGCCCTAGGGTCAGGGACCGTGTCTATTTTATTACTTTGTAAAGTGCCAGGTACACTGCTGGCGCTATATAAATGTTTGTTGTTAATAATAATAATAATAATAATAATAACCTGTATCAAGCACTTAAAAGTCCTAATTTTGACATGCAGAAACTTATGGTTTGTAAAAACAGTGGCACTGAGTTATTCAAACTAAATTTATTTTTGTAAAATACTTTCGAAATGGTATCTCTTGCCACTATGTTTGAAACTTAAAATAGTTCTATGGACTCCTGTATGCTGTCTTCAGAAGCAATAAAACATAATGCAATGTTTGCTAATGCTATTGGTTTTCATGTGCTTAATGCTTACAGCCAGTGACTAGTAAGATCAGTGGAGGTTCTTTGACAGGGATGTTTATGTCAAAGCCATCGGCCTATTGCAAGGTGAATGTCAACTATGTGCTGTACCAATGGATTTCTGGAAATCAAGTAGCACAAAGTACCTGATAAAATATACTCTTATGATCACATTTTCCAGTAGGTGTCGAAAGAGTAAAAACAACCATTGTGTACATTTCCTTACAGCAGTATATTTTTACAGAAATATACACCTTTTCACTTGTATATTTCTGAAAAATATACAGCTTAAAAGTTGTACAACAACTGATATATTAATGTTCTCATATATCATATCGCACAAAACCTGGAAATTTACCAAAACAAAAAACTTATCCTCATCAATGTACTATATCAATGTATATATAAATGTACTATATATACTTAATCCCTTACCATACATACTTTTATTCATTTTTATCAATAACTAAACTTTCACATTTTTTCCATTATTAAACTTTAATTTATTATCATAATCTGACAATGAACAATTTTAGAGTGTATTAACTGTCCTTTACATGTATACAAACTGTATACACTTCATATAATAAACTGTTAACAATGTCAGTGTATACAACATTATAGAATTTGTTGTACAGAATGCACGTCTGTAGAAACAGAGTTAATCCACTCTGAACAAATTGTTCATTGTTGAATTACACCCTGCCGCGGGATATACACAGGTGGTACCCACATACGAACATCCAGATTTCTGGGTATTCATGCCTAGGTGCTATGCGTGTAAAAAGGGTCCATGTCTAATTCATTGTAAACTAACCCCACACCAAACCACAGCTGTGGCTGCCGAGGAGAGCTTCTGAGTAATGCATAACTATATATGCATATCTTAATGCATGCATAACTTTAAATACTGCTCCCTAGCCCAGTCTGTCCTCCCTGCTCAACTGTGCATACGTAAGAACTAAAATTTCAACATTTAATAACTCTTTTTAGACTTCAATAAAGATTATCAGTCCATTTAAAGCAAGTGATGGACTGCTCTGGCTACACGCATGTGAATTTGTGATTCAGAATTTGTTGAAATGAGGAAGATATTGCCCCTCATAAAATGGTTGGACTACCAGAAAATTGCATAAACCAATTAACTTTAAAAATCATTTCAACTTTAGATTAGTTTACTCGATCAACTTCAAATTTGGCATGTACCACCCTACCCCCTAAAAGAACACTGTACAATTTGAGAGTGGAAGTTCAACCCCTTTATTCAAGAGACTATTTTAAAGGGTGTGTTCAGACATACAGCATGGTTTAATCTGCTTTTGCGCAAATTAAACTGGGTGCCACAGTTAGGCATGAAGATGCCCACTAGATGTTTGCCCAGTCTGGCTCCCAACTGTGGTGGGGGCTAGCCTAGGCTGTGACTTGGGGAAATCTCTGAGTCACAGCCCAGACTAGCTCCCACCATGGTTGAGATCTGGCTGCTAGTCCTGGAGTAAAGTGGACTTTCATGTCTGAAAGCTTGCCTTACTTACCGTGGTTTGGGGGGTGGCATGGGCCAGACACTATGGCAGCCGTTACTGGCCACCATGGCTGCCCGTCAGTTGTGGGGGCGGGCCAGTCTGCACAGCATGGGGGTGGGGCTGTGCAGATTCATGTCTGTGCATCTCCTTACCATCTCCCCTTCCCAGCCTGGCCATCGTAACATTTGTTTGGCAGCTGGGCTAAGTCCTGGATGGAGTGACAGCTCCCACCACAGCCTGAAGCAGTCTGTGGCCATGCTAAAATCACCCAGTGTTTACAATGGGAGTGTACCCTACCTTTAACTATCCGGCCGCTACTGTGACTGGATAATTAACACTTCTGGCTTACACCCATCACGAGAATCACACCCAGGCCTGCCCTGTCCTGGGTAACTCTCTGTAAATGTGGGGTTGAGGTTGATGGTAAGAAGAGTTTAAAGAGTTTCCCATGACCCCAGGGAGCACTTGGCTGCTGTGTGCAAGAAGCACATGACTGAAGTGACTTACAACAATTTGGAGTGTGCATCTATTTGTGTAAAATAGATATACAAGATATTTTAGAATTCATGTTGCAATTACACCCCTCAGAATTTTGACTCCTTCCTTTCTCTCTTTTTATCAGAAACTCCTTTACCGGCCCTTGGTTTGGGGTCTGGATGCTGCTGCCACCTAGAGAGCAGGGTTCCACGGTGTGCATGGTCCTGATTGTGCTTAGGGCAGTTAGTCAGTGGAGCACTGATGGCTCCTGCTTGAGTGCTTCCCCAATCTCTGACACACACAGGGGATGCTGAGGTGGGAGGAAGCTCTGCTGTAGCTGGGTACTCTGATCAGATTGTGGAAGAGGGCACCATTCCTCCCAACGCATCCATCTTTCACACACTTTTCCTGCTGAGGATGTATGCTGAAGAGGAGTCAAATTCTGGTGTGGCCCAGCTCTGCTGCATGACCGAGGCAGCTGCAAAAGGCTCTGCATCTGGCACTAGCAAGGCTGCATCCATGGGCAGCTAGCAGCCATCTCGCTAGTGTGGAGGGGAATCATTCCATCCAAGAGCACAGGCCCCAGCGCCACCTTCAGGATCCCTAGATAAATGTACTATATTCAAAATTCCTAAGCATTTTAGGGAGGCTTTATTGTGGAGTTACAACTTTATTGGCGGCCCTCTTTATCCACCAGGAAGCATTTGTGTTTCCTTCCATTTTATTGGATAAATTTTCATGCAGTCGTTGTCCTTAAAGAAAGGAATGCAGTCGACCATTATGACATACACAGGAAAGGGCAAAATCCAACCACTGATAAAAATCTCACCCGCACCCACCCTCACTCCCACTCTCATTTATCAGTAGTATGTCCTACTTGGAAACTAATGGATTTGGATTAAGACTGTTTTGTGTGGGCATAACTTTATAATGCTCCAATTATAGCAGTATCCTCCGAGTATACTATGAATTGAGTGAATTTTCTATGCTCATGTTATTTTAACTAGGATTATCACATTGTTTTTCTGTGGAAAACTGAACTGAATGTCAAGCATTCAGAAGAGCTGGCACTGGTCTCCTCTCTAGCCTTATCATCTGTTGATGTGCTACCATCTGACAAGAAGCATGGGTCTTCAGATCCAGGGATGCAAAATTGGATGGGGTGGAAAAGAGCATATAATCCCATGAGACCAAGGTGCAGGAGACAGCCCCCTTCTTAATTTTTATCCCCTTCCTCCCCATGACCAGAGGTGGTTGTCCTTTGCACCTTAGCCTTGGGGGCAGGGAGATTATCCTCTCTATTTCCCCCCTCCTCAGCATTTTTACATGACGGGTCACAGATCTGGAAGTAAAGCTTTGGGGACGCTCCAAACTTCTTCTTTTTTTGAGGGGGTAAAGGGGTTGCAGTGAAGGGGTTGTCACAGCTGGACCTTGCATTCATTAAACATGCATATATAACACATTCTCGAATCAAGTAGGAAATAAGACTAAACAGAGGATTGGTTCTATGAAATACATCATATCTGCATGCCCCTCCCCCCCCCTTTCTGGGGTTGGTGGTGGGGACACAGCACATGCATGCCGCCACATCTCAAACCCTGCAGGACTGAGGTGGGGGGGGGGGGTCGGGGGGAGTGGTGAAGTTGGTCTCTCTGTATGGTCACACTCTACCTTCCTACACCACCACCAGCCAGTTATTCTTTCTCCTGTCTCTCCTCTGAGGCTGCAGGTCATACCTATCTACCCCTGGGCTGACACAAAGGCCCTTTTAAAAGAGCCTTGTAAAGGCTCTTGTGGGGACACCCATTGTCCATGCAGGGAAGCATCTCATGTAAATGAAGATCTCTCTCACCTCTCCCCCTTATCGCAATCCCAAACTCCGCTGCTAAGGTCATTCACTCTGCCCGTTGCTTTGACCATTTGCAGCCTCTCCTCTTCTCTCTCCACTGGCTCCCCATTCCTGAACGTATCCTGTTTAAACTCCTGGTTTTCACGTTCAAAACACTCCACAACCAAGCTCCTCCCTACCTCTCAGACCTAATCTCCGTACGCACTCCTGCTCGTGCTCTTCACTCTTCCTCTNCTCGCGCCCCCCCATGCCTGGAACTCCCTCCCTACCCACATCTGCCTTGCCCCCTCCCTCCGCTCCTTCAAATCCCTCCTCAAGACCCACTTTTTCCTCACCGCCTTTCCCAATGCCTGCTAGTCGTTCCCCATATACTTACTGTCTGCCCTCCTCTGCAGACTGCTGCAACCAACCTGATTGTAACCAAGCCAAGCACACGCACCTGAGACTTTGCATCCGCTTGAATGTTTGTTTGTCTTCTCCCCTGTCTCTCCCACTGTCCCCCTTCCCTGTCTCCCCCTCCTTGGGCGCTTTTAAACGAGACCAAAAAGGCAGCTGATCCTTTGATCAGCTGCCTTTCTTGGCGCTCGTCTAATTGCTGGGGCCGCTTGTTAATCCGCGTCGGAGGGGGGAGGCTCGCCTGCCCCCTCCGACGCGGATTCCCGAAGTGCCGTCTTTACGCCGCACTTCCTGGTTCCCCGGATGAGTGCGCATGCGCAGAAGGGCGCGCATGCGCACTCGCACTCTGCGCCGTGTCTGAACTGCAGACACGGCTCGCAGAGACTGCGTGGGGGGGAAAGCCGGCGTTTGGCGATCCCGCTTGTAAGCGGGATCGTCTATAAACGCCCCTTGTCTTTTAGATTGTAAGCCACAGGCAGGGACCGCGTCTATTGTATGTTTCTGTACAGCACCAAGCTCATGACTGGCGCTATAAAAATGTTTATTATAATAATAATAATAATTAATAATAATAGTATCACAGCTAAGACTGCCATATATGCAATCTTTTTCAGGACACTTATGAAAAATACATGTTGCAGGCCCTGCATTGGCACCTGAGGTGCCTTATGTGCCAATGCGGGGGCTGTAACATGTATTTTTCATAAGTGTTCTGAAAAAATGTGCATATATGGCAACTCTAATCACAGCACAATTCCCACTCCCAAATAAACTCTACCATGGACACAGCTGTTCTTTAAGCAGTAAAGCTTTTCCCACACTCAGACACTTCACCTCTCCTCTTTCTGATAAATGAGATTGTGTGCATTCTCTCATAGCCCATTGACTAACATTAAACCTAGGCTGAATTTTCTTGCAGTAACTTTTTTCAAGTCAAGCAGACTTAAAGAATGAGAGAAATCGCAACAATACAGGACACTTGAGAGCTACACTCTGGGTGCAGATGGGCATTCCACAAGGGCAACGCATGCAGCTTGCCTTCGTTTCTTTTAACAAGTTACAGTGATCTTATTTCCTTTTCTGTGCTCTTCCCAGAACCTGAATTACCCTGGCCTGGCTACTGACATCAAGGCAGGCAACCTCTCACCAGTGATGTAACTTTAGGCACATGTTGGGAGGATGCTGGATCCACCTGTGACCTACAGATGCCCTGGCTCAGAAGCCCCGAACAACACTGAAATCAGCTGAAAATTAAATTCTGAGATATTTGAAACTAGTTTTAAACTGTTATTACTGTGGAAGAGTTTGTTATTCCCACGTTTGCTTGTTCTCTGTCTATTCCGTTTGCAGTGATGACTCAATTAATGGCACCCAGACTCCTAATGTACGAGTAGTGGCCCACCAAGAGCAGACCTATGCTCAGAAATCACACACAGGGCAATTCAGGATCAGCTTCTTTTCTCCTTAAATATTCTCTGCTTCCTCCTGGTAGTATCTTCTTTCCCCAAGATGTCCAAGCAATATGCCTCAGTTCCCCCATTCGTTGAAATAACTCCCATGAAGTTTAAAGTTTTAAATAAGGCAGGAAGAACTCACAGACCTGCTCTGCAAGATCATTTACACAAGAAGGTTTAGCTCAGGAAAGCTGATTGGTACAAAAAGACACCCTTTAAGCTTTAAGCTAGGGTTCTGGGGCTGATCAAGCCTTCTCTCTGGGTGTGAGTTATACCCTCAACCCACAGAATAAACATTACGAGTCTCACAGGCAGTTGCAGAGAGCAAGGTCTAGGGCAGGGCCCAGGACAGGGGGCCCTGGGACAAGCAGGGGCCACATCTGGTAACTGCAGCAGTGCAGCACTGTGCTGCTCTCTTTCCCAGCCCCCTCCCCTCATTGCCCTCTCCTGGAAATGCTTCCTCCCTGCTCACAGAAAGCCAGATCAGAGAAGTGCCACACCATGCTGGGCAAGGAGGGTTGGGGTGGCACCACTGAGTGAGGGTCCCGCTCTCCCTCCACAACCTGCCTTAGTGCAGCACGGCATTCTCATGTCTCCAACTGGGACTTCTGTGAAGAAGGAGGGGTCACTTCCAGGAGAGGACAGCAAGGGGAGGCAGCGCTTCTGGGGGAGAGGACATTTACGGGAGAGAGAAGCACAGTGCTGTGCTGCTGCAACTATCAGCTGCGTGGGGCCCCACTCTGGCCCTCACTCATACCAGGACCTGCCGTTCCATCCTGGACCATTTTGCAGGAGTTCTTTCCCCATGGGGCTGGCCGTACTCAGAGGTGGAGAAAAGAAATTATTATGGTTGTTGTTTATATAGCACAAGCAATGTGCCTGGTGCTGTACAATCATAATTAGAGAAAGTTCCCTGCCCAGAGGCGCTTACAATCTAATCTACTGTTGATGAGTATGCACGAAACCTGTGACGTTCCTGTGGAAGGGCCCTGTGTGACCCAAACACTAGTTGGTCCAATAAAAGCTATCACCGACCAGAACTACTTTGTCTCCATTTCTTCCATTTGGGACCAACCTGGCAATCACTCTCTAGGCTGAGCCTCAGAGGGCAATCATCCCCCATTAAAGTCAACAATGGGAGATGAGCCACTGACTTCCCTGGGAGTGCAACTTTGGCCTCCTTTTCTTGTTGCCCAAACTCCTCGGTCCTGTAAATTAAACCAATTAGCCCAGAGGCAATAAGTGGGTTGCAGGGAGTTGCCTGCTCTGTCTTCATGGTTCTTGCAGTCTGGTTTATCTCTAACCGCTGCTGGGACTGCAAATGAACTTTTGGTGAACTCTCTGAAGCCCTGGGAATTTTGGGATGGAAAGAAAGGAGGGGGAGAGGTGGGGGATACTATTCTGAAAACCCTGCTCCTTGTTGGTGGCTCACCATGATGAAACAGCTCCTGTTTTAGAACATAAGAATGTAAGTAGAGCCATACTGAGTCAGAACAATGGTCTATCGAGCCCAGCACCTGTCTCCAACAGTGACCAAACTCAGTCACTTGGAAGAAGTAACAGGTTGCAGTCAGACAATCCATTCTCTGTTGTTCACACCCAGCTCTCGACAGTAAGAGGTTATGTCCTCCAAAACCTACCCGGCTAATAGCTGCTAATGGACCTATCCTCCAGAAACTTGTCCAATCCTTTTTTAAACTCAGCTGTACTACTGGCCTTGACCACATCTTCTGGGAACAAATTCCACAACTTAATTGTGCATTGAGTGAAAACAAAACAACTTTCTTTTATTTTTTAAAAATTTGCTTCTTGTTAGTTTCATGGAGTGTCCCCTAGTTGTAGTACTATTTGAGAGGGTGAATAATCGTTCCCGATTTACTCATCCCACCCCACTCATAATTTTATAAATTTCTATCATATCCCCTCTCACTCATCTCTTCTCCAAATGTAAGTGTCCTAATTTATCTAGCCTCTCTTCATGGGGAAGCTGTTCCATACCCTTTATAACCCGGCCATGCGTTTATTCCATTCCCCTGGAGGGGTGCAGGGGAGTGCTCGTCGACTGGTCCGGTCGGGCACACATCAGTTCCGTGCCCCCAACCTGACCCCACCAGGGCCACCCCCTCCCCTAAAGCATGTACCCGGCATGCCAACTGCACATTTGGTTTCACCTTTCTGTCACTATTTTTTCTTACTCACTGAAAGGATGTAAACAGAAAGGGCATCTCCAAATCACAGGAAAGGAAATTCAAGAGTGGGCAAATCTGCATGCTACTGTACAATCAGTGACCCAATTGAAGTCTGTACACATTGGGACATTTTGAAATGGAAAGAGGAAGGCTGTGGAAGCCAGACTTGTCTGTTTGTGCACAGGGCGTAGGAGTATTGCCGGCGCACCCCCCCCAATGAGACACAGAAACAGTATTTTGGTTTTCAAAATGGCCGCACTCTTTATTTCCAATCATCATCAAGGCCGGTGGGTATTGCCCAAGCAATCTGGGTCCAGTATGCTAGATTTAACGACTTATTAACACGGGTACTGACAGGGATGTGCCCTCCCTTGCCAGTACCGAACAAGATAACTCCCCCTTTCGACAGCCC
>QEPC01001717.1:1578656-1588687 GCA_003113815.1 Sphenodon punctatus | reverse complement strand
CCCCCCATCATGTCCCCATGTCTCCCCCATGCCCCCACCCCCACTATGTGTCACCCATGTGTCTCCCCCACCTACCACCCAACATGTCCCCTTGTCTGGGGCATGGTGGGTGGGATATGGGGCCCCCACATTCCCCCCACTGTGCCCCGCACCTCACTCCCCTGTCCCCCAGACCAAATCCCCCCAGCCCAGACCACCTTACCTACCTGCTCGCGCTGGCTGCAGCAGGAACGCGTGTGGCCGTCGGCAATGCTGGGAGCGAGTGAGTGAGGTCTGAGAGACCCCGCCCAACCACAAATTTCACGCCTGGCCTGGCACAGCTGCGGTGGAGCCTAGAGGGGCGGCTTTGAGCCGCCCCTCTAGACAATTGAAATAGCTTGGGCTATGTGTTCCATTAGAACCCATTGCCCAAGCTGGCCACGCCCTCCCCCCCAAGCTGTGCGCGCAGCTTTTCTGTAGGTCAGCGGCCTGGATGTCCAGGTGGTGGCTGTGGCTAAGGGCGCGTTCTGCCAATTACATCTGGTACGTTGACTTAGGCTGTATGTCTCGGACTTGAACCTGGCCACAATCATCCATGCTTTTATTACCTCAAGATTGGACTACTGTAACGTGCTCTACATGGGACTACCCCTGGTGCTGGTCTGGAGACTGCAGCTGGTGCAGAATGCGGTGGCTCGTCTCCTTAAGAGGACGAGTCATCACGAGCACATTACTCCAGTGCTCCACTCTCTGCACTGGTTGCCAATAGTCTTCCGGGCCCTATTCAAGGTGTTGGTTTTGACCTTTAAAGCCCTAAATGGTCTGGGCCCCACCTCTCTGCAGGATTGCCTCACTCTTTGGATTCTGGATTGGCCTCTGCAGTCGACTGGGGCCGCCCTCCTTGAGGTCCCCCGTGTTTCTTGGGTGTCATTCATGAGGAGGGCATTCTCGGTGGCCGCTCCGTGGCTGTGGAACTCCCTCCCATTGGAGGTCCACCTGGCCGTAGACCTCCTCTCTTTCCGTAGACAGTGTAAGACCTGGTTGTTCCGCTGGGCTTTTGCCGAGGGAAATGGGATGGGTGGGTTGGGTTAGGGTGAGGGTTTTATTGTTGGGTTATTTTAATGTGGGGTTAAATGTTGACTTTTCAAAATTTTGATGTGTTTTAAAATGCTGATAGCCACCCCAAGATGCTTCTGCAGGAGGGGGCGGCATATAAATGGAAGAAAATAAATAAATAAACTGCCATCTCTCTATTAACAGCATGAAACTCTCATACACATTGTTAGTCTAAAGGCAAGCTAGTCCAGTGGGTAGTAGAAGTATACTGCAGTGGGAGTAAACAGAGTTGATCTTTTATTCCAGTTCTGACACTGACCTACTCATTGACTGTGGGAAAGACATTTCTTGGAGATCAATATTTGAAAAGTAATGGGAAAACTGGATGCAATGAGAGAGGACAAATCACAAAACTAAGGCCCTTTTTAAATGGGCTGTGACTGTGGGGAGGGCATTGGTGTACGTGTGACAGCCTGGGCGGTGCAGGGGGCACGGGGCAGACGGGCGCACACTGATCCCTCCACATCCCCATGCATGGAGCAACTGCCATTTTGACCAATTGCTCCGTGCATGGGCGATGGGTGGAGGTGGGTGGGCATGCGTGTTTCGCAGGAGCGCGTGCATGCATGCCCACCCACCAGCCGCAGCATTCACATGGGAGGCACCATTGCATGCCCATGCAGTGAACCTGCATGGGCATGCGTCGGTGCATCTCATGTAAAAGGGGCCTAAAAAGAGTGCCTCTCTTGTAAAGAGAAATCAGTCCCAGGAATATGTATTTCTTGCTTTCCAAAAGCTTGTCAGATCAGAATGATTTGCAGCCTGATCAGGGTTGTAAACTAGCAGAGCACTTTAAGGATCAGACTGTTGCAAGGAATTTTGATCTTCATTAGGGTTAGGGAGCAGGTTAGCAGTCACAAAATTGAACTTATTAAATGTAAGAATTGCCATATGACTTAGGGTTCTCTCCACTGCTGACATCATGGTGATATACTAGGTCTGGGGTTGTGCATTGCATTAAGATAACTTTGGGAGACATTCAAGCTCCTTGTGGCTATTCAGATAGAAACTAAAGATCTAAAGCAAGTTGCCTTAAAAGAGGAAATGTTAGTCAGGGCATCAAGCTTATTCCTCTACTTTTCTACAGAACACCCACCCTTTGCTGGATTGCTTACTTCCTTATTCATAGCCAGTGCAAATCAGTGTAGCTCCGTGGGCTTCAGTCGAGTCATTGTTCTGTTAAGTGCTGTTGGGGGATGGGAAAGAGGGGACTATATAAAATCAATGTGTATTATAAAAAGTTAAAATGTGTGGCTGAAATTGGGTTGTTTTGTAATTTTAAGGAATGACTCAGAGGGACTTCTGCTAGCAGCATGTGATTAAGCCAGCAGCACAGCTGAGGAAGTTTCCTAACACATCAGAAACCCAGATGCATTGCGCCAAGAGACAAGTCAGAGCTTTCCCTTTTCTATTTATGCATCACATTTGGAAGATGATGATGACGATGATACACTGTGCAACTTTCATAAGAAACACCTCTCTTGTGTGGCATGAAAGTGAACTTCTAAGCTAAGGGCCAGACTGAATTTTCACTAATGTAAATGCAGAATAATTCCACTGTCTTCAAATGAGTGGTTCTGCATTTGTTTGTTTGTTTATTTATTTAAATGTATATCCCACCCTTCCCCAAAGGCTCAGGGCAGCTAACAAAATGTATAAAACATAAGAATCCATAAAAACAAACTAAATCCCCCACCACCACCAAACCCCCAACAATCCCACAACCCTCCCCAGAAAACACCCAACTGACTATATGGTGGGGGGCAGCATAAAGGAGTGCAGTAAATTACTCCCCAATCCCAACAGAACGAAGAACTCCAGGAGTCGCTCTGCATTATGCTTTCCATGCTTCCCTTTGCCCTAGGGATGTTGCCTAGGGATGGGTGAACAGATCACGGTTCGGGTTCGGCCGTTCGGTTCGGATGCGTTCGGTTCTTCCGTTCGGTTCGGCAGTTCGGTTCGGCTGCGTTCGGTTCGTCCGTTCGGTTTGTCCGTTCGGTTCATTCGCCTGGTTCGGGTTCGACTGATCGGTTTGGCTGTTCTGAAAGGCCAAATGGCCGTTTGGTTCGGCCGTTCTGTTCGGCCGTTCGGTTCGGCCGTTCGGGAAATGTTGTTATGGGTGTTTTTGTTGTTTTTTATATGGTTTTTTTATTTATTTATTGGGTTTTATAACTTTTATATGGTTTTCTTTTGTTTTTTATTTGGTTTTTTTGTTTTTATATGTTTTTTTAAATATATTTTATCTAATATTATTTATATCTACACTAAATCTAACTGCTATTAACTATTCAAATTGCTATGAACTAAATGGATTATCTAATAAGTACACAGGCCTACTCCTACAAACATTAAAACTAAATCACTAACGCTATCTCTATCACTAAGCTAACTCTACATCTATCTATCTATCTATCCCCCATCCCATATATATATATACATATATATATATATACGGATATACGGATATATGGATATATATATATATGGATATATATATGGATATATATGGATATATATACATCCCATATATATGGGATAGGGGGGAATCACAAACAGAAGAGGAGTCTGTAGTGAAATACATACATACTCAATGAGTCTGTACAGTGAAATGCATAACAAGGTTTCAGTTTAAAGTTTAAGTTTCATTTCATTACAACACTGAAATGAAACTTAAGTTTTAGCAATCTAAAAATCCTACTCAACGCCTGCTGTTCAGGAACAGTGACTAGCTCAGAAGGTGGGCAGACAATTAGTTTCGTTTCTTGCAAGCCTCTCTCCACCCCTGGTGCCTGGAAGTCTGCTCCTCAGTGACTACACCTCCCTGTCATGTTTGACCTTCCAGTGAACTTTTTTTGCCACCCGAACTCACCTGAACGTGATCCGAACTTACCGAACTGTTCAGCCATTTCGCCGTTCGGTGTTCGGAATGTTTGGTTTGTTCGAGTTCCGGTTCGGGTTCGGTCGTCCGAACAGGCCAAGTTTGTGCCGAACTCCAAACTTCCGAACCGCGTTCGCCCATCCCTAATGTTGCCCTGGCTCCTTCAGGCCATGTCTAAATGGCTTAGTTTGCCCCAAGCCAGCAGTGCCCTCTATTGTCTCAAGGCACAGACACCATCTCCTATTCCTGGTAGTTTTTAATTTCTTTATAATGATGTCCCAAAAGTGGATCCTCCCATCCTGATGGAGATCCTTGGCTACATCCTCAATAAAATACAGTATAATATAAAGTGTAATATACATGTACTAGAAGTAGGGGACACTTCGTGAAACTAACTGGCAGCAGATTTTAAACAAGTTACAGTATCCTCTCCCCCCCCCCCCCCCAAATGTACAATTAACTTGTGGAATGTTTTGCCAGAGGACGTGGTCAAGGCCAGTAGTAGAGCTGGGTTTTAAAAAGGATTAGATCATTTCTTGGAGGGTAGGCCCATTGATGGCTATTAGCCAAGTAGGTTTGGGGGACATAACCTCTGGCTGTTGGGAACTGGGAGTGAACAGCAGGGCATGGTTTACCCCATTGTGACCTGTTGGATATTTCTCTCAAGCAAACAAGATTGACCACTGTTGGTGACAGGATGCTGAACTTGATGGTCTGACCCAGCATGGCACTTCTTATTGTCATATGCAATAAACTATAGGTCCCAGCTACATGACATTAGTACATGGGTGTGACATTGTCGCCAAGATCCACCCGCTGACTTTGGGTGATTAGTGTCCCCAGCCATATTCTAACACTTTAATACTTTTTGGAAAACTTGTAACATTAATTATATTTGTGAAGTGATTTCCTGGCATTGCTAGCATTGCTATTTATCCAACGTTAAGCCTTGCTCATCTCCACACATCAGGCTTTATATATACAGCCTTCATAAAGACATACTTTAAACCTCATGTTTTGCACTGGCCTTGAGGCGGGTGGACCGCTAGTGGGGGAGATATCAGCTCTGCCCCTGTCATGGACGGGCAATTACCTCTTACAGACCTCCCTTCTAGCACATGTCTGCCCCCGGAAGGGTGCAGAGCCTATTAGAATGGTCTGCCCCTGGAGGCTGTTGGATCCAGTGCGGTTTCTAGGCGGTCTGGGGGAGTTACCCTCTGACCTTGATGACCGTCACATCGATGGCCTTGTCAAGCTGTGGAACACCTGTTGATGGAGGCCATCGATTGAACGGCTCCCAGGCGTCTGTTGCCCAAGCGGAGACTCTGCAGACCTCCTTGGTTCTCCAAGGAGCTGCGGATGCTGAAGCAGGAGGGGCAGCGGTTGGAGCCACAGTGGCGTCGTTCTTGGGCTGAAGTCGACAGATTGCAGCATAGAGCTAGTTTGCAAACCTATGCCGTGGTTATGCAGGCAGCAAAGAGGGAAATCTTTGCTGCCCTCATAGCATCCACAAAATCCCGTCTGGCGGAGCTGTTCCAGGTTGTATGGGGGCTGGTCAGTCCAGCCTCCCTCAACCCTGGTGTTGAGTCATCATCTGCCTGCTGTGACCTTTTTGCGGATGATTTTGTGGAGAAAATAGCTCGTATTCACCAAGACCTCGATGCCGCAGTTAACACAGTAGAGGAGGCAGAGGTGGTATAAACCCCGACTTGTCCAATTTTGTGGGATCAATTTCAGTCGGTGACACTCGGTGATGTGGTGGAGGTGCTGGGGGTGGTTCGAGACACCTCTTGTGAACTAGACCCTTGCCCGTCCTGGCTGATTAAGAGCTGCTGGGAGACAGTGGGGCCGTTGCTGGCCGGGGTGGTCAACGCATTCCTATGGGAGGGCAGAGTGCCAGGCTGCCTCAAGGAGTCAGTGGTTCGGCCTCTGCTCAAAAAACCATTGCTTGACGCTGACTCCCCTGCCAGCTATCGGCCTGTCTCTAACCTTCCCTTTTTAGGGAAGGTTATTGAACAGGTAGTGGCTCAGCAGCTCCAAGGGCATCTTGACCAGATTGGTTATCTGGATCCCTTGTAGTCTGGCTTTCGTCCGGGGCATGGCACTGAGACAGCATTGGTGGCTTTGGTCGATGGTCTGTGCCGTGAAAAGGATAAGGGTCGTTCGACCCTTTTGGTCCTGGTTAGATCTGTCGGCTGCATTTGATACCGTTGACCACGAGATGTTGGTGACGCACCTGCAGGGCAGTGTGGGGGTGGGTGGGATCATTTTTGAATGGTTCCGCTCATTCGTGACTGGGAGAACTCAGCGGGTGGTGCTCGGTGATTATTTTTCATCTCACCAAGACCTCTCATGTGGGGTCCCACAGGGTTCTGTTCTGTCCCCTCTCCTGTTCAACATATACATGCAGCCACTCGGTGAGGTGATCAGGGGGTACGGGGTGAGGTGTCATCAGTATGCGGATGACAACCAACTGTAAGTCTCATTTTCAACTGACCCAGGCCTGGCTGTCTCGGTGCTTACCCAGTGCTTGGCAGCTGTGGGGGACTGGATGAGGGCAAATTGACTGCGACTGGATCCTGATAAGACGGAGGTGATGTTAGTGGGTAAGTCGATGGAGTTGATGGCCCCCTCGGTTGAGGGGGTTTGTCTTCCACTGACTTCACAGGTGCGGAACCTGGGGGTGCTCCTCGATGCGCAGCTCTGCCTGGATCTCCAGGTGGAGGCTGTGGTGAACAGTGCCTTCTGCCAGTTACATTTGGTGCGGCGGCTTCGGCCGCTGGTTTTGGTTCTGGATCTGGCCACGATCATCCATGCTTTTATCACATCTTGGTTAAACTATTGTAACGCGTTCTACATAGGGCTACCTATGGTGACGGCTCGGAAGCTGCAGCTGGTGCAGAATACAGCAGCCCGGCTCCTGGTGGGGCTGGGTCACTGGGGGAGCACATTTCACCGGTGCTCCGATCTCTGCACTGGCTGCCAATAGTCTTCCGGGCCCGATTCAAAGTGTTGGTCTGGGCTCTGCCTATTTGTGAGATCGCCTCACTCCCTGGGTTCTGGACTGGCCCCTGCAGTCATCTGGGGGTGCCCTGTTGGAGGTCCCTCGGGTTTCCCGCGGGGCCACGCAGGAAAGGACGTTTCGGTGGCTGCGCCACACCTTTGGAACTCCCGCCCAGTGGAGGCCTGCCTGGCCTTGGACCTCCATGTTTTCCACAGGAAGTGATGGAATTACCAATAGGCCTGAAAAGCCACAATTAATGGAACGGTATCAAGTGGTGTCCTGCAGGGGTTTGAGCCTCTTCAACATTTTTATTAATGATTTGTAGGAGGGAGTGGAGAGTGTGCTCTTCAAATTTGCAAGGGTTGCAAACGCTTTGGAGGACAGGTTTTAAATACAAAATGATCTAAACTAGAGAGCTGGGTCACATGAAACAAACTGAGATGTAACAAAGACAAAGACAAAATACTACGCATAGGGATGAAAAATAAGAAGCTTAATTATAAAATGGGGGACAACTGGGAAGGCAGCAGTAGCACTGGAGAGAAGATTCTGGGAGATATGGTGGATCAAACATACAGGATGCTGTCACAAGAAAGGCAAATGCCATTTTGGGTTACGTTAACAGGTGTGTCATATCTAAGACACAGAAGGTGGTGCTGCTGCTTTACTTGTTGCTTAATGAAACCATAGCTGGAATATTGTTTTGGACACCTCACTTCAAGGATGTAGACAATTCAGAGGAGAGCAACTAAGATGATAAAGGGGCTGGAAGACAAGGAAAGGGTGAAAGAACTGGGTATGTTCAGCCTATAGAAAAGAAGACTAAAGGGGGGACACGATAGCGGTTTCCAAATATCTTAAAAGATGCTGCCCAAAAAAGATGGTGAACATTTGTTCTCCACTGACACAGGCAAAAGAATGAGAGGTAATGGGTATTTTGGCTGGATATTTGGAAAAACTTCCTAACAGTAAGAACTGTTGGGCAATGGAATAAGCTGTCCAGGGAGGTGGAATCTCCCTCCTTGGATGTGTCCAAAACCAGGTTGGACAAGCATCTATCCACGATACAATGAGCTGAGGATGAGGAGATCCTATTTGCTTTTTTTGTAGTTATGATGCCAAAACACCATCCTTTTTTTTTTTTCCAATCAGAACTTAGCACAAGTGGCCCAGTCTTATTAGGTGAAGAGAAGGAAAAGCTAGGAACGTGCGCACTGACTGCATGAGTGTGGCTGTTGTGCCATCAATCATAGACTGCAAGTCAGTGAATATGCAGTATTTGCACATTGCTGCCTTGTTTACTGTTCTTCTAAAATCAAACAAAATGGGTATATTTTTAAAAGCTGCAATGGTCCCTCCAGGAAAGCAGAATTCAGACTCCAAGCCTTTCAATAACACTCTGTGTAACCAGCATGGAATGCTGGTGCATATATGTGGATTCCAAAATAGATTGGTGTGCACGTGCGCCTGGGAGGCGGGTTAAGAAGAAAGGAATTCAACAGAAGAGAAAGCGATGTGTCTGCTTACAGGACAGATGAAAAGAGCTGCAAAGGTTCAATCTGATACCAAGACTCCCTAAAGTCAAGGATTTGGAGGATCAAGATTTTGGTTTGACTCTTAAGTAGAGGAAAGGGTTGCAGCGTTCTGCTCTGGATCATGATTTCTTAAAACTTTAGGGGTATTTGGTTGAGTTAACCAGATCTAGGATTTCTGTTTGAGCTCCATTCTAATTTAAACTCTCGTGTAAAATCTCAGAGGAAGCAGCAAATTTACTGTGCCGTTGGGTGGATTTCATGATCTCTTTAGGTAGAAAAGTTTCATTTTTGAACTGCTACTGATTTTTTCAGAACATGATGGAAACATGCAACAGTGTGTAAGGTAACTAATGGCTAGATTGTGCCTTTAGATACTACCTTGAGCAAGGGATGGTTATAGCACACCCACCCTTTAAGACTATGTGTGGGGGGTGTTTAGTGTTCTGTTCCCTCTGCGAAGGCTGTGGATGAAGACATGCCCAGCCAGCCTCCCCCTCGTGGGGAAGTGTTTGTTGGGGGCAGTTATCATCGCCCCCTTCCCCCTGGAGACTGTGGTAGGGGGCTTTTTCCATCTCCCCCTTGGGAGCCTGGGTACCAACGTGTTACCTTCCTGACAGCTGGAGCATGATGCCGGCGCTTCCACCCCCAGGAAGGGGGCAGGGCATGGGGAAGCCAGCTTCCAGGTCGCTCCCTCAAGTCCTGGGAGCGACCGGTGGATTGTGGGCAGCAGAAACAATTAGCGGCTCAGCTCCAGCTTGGGGAGAAGATGGGAGCAGTAGCGGAGAGAGGAGAACCTGCGGAGCCCGTGCTGGTGCCGGTAACAGCGGACCCTGCAGTGGCATGCTGGGCCGGGGGTCGGACCTGGAGATGGGGGTTGGTTATAGCCACCCCCACCCCTTAATACTATGTGTGAGAGTGTTTGGCATTCTGTCCCCTCTGCAGAGGCTGTGGATGAGGACATGCCCTGCCAGCCTCCCCCTCGTGGGGAAGTGTTTGTTGGGGGCAGTTGTCATCGCCCCTCCCCCTGGAGACTGTGGTGGTGGGGGGTTTCCATCTCCCCCTTGGGAGCCTGGGTACCAGTGGGCTGGGGGATGCCTACCTGACAGCTGGAGCATGATGCCAGTGCTTCCACCCCCAGGAAGGGGGCGAGGCATGGGGAAGCCGGCTTCTGGGTCGCTACCTCAAGTCCCGGGAGTGGCTGGCGGCCATGCCAGGGGCCCGTGCCAAAGTGTAACGCCAAAGGGGCCCTTCGGCAGGGTCCAGTGACTGGGGATGACAGATGGACCTGGAGTATGTAGTGTTTGGTGGGAGGGGGAATATGTATATGTGGCAAGTGGAAGGACTCTCCCTCCTGGTGAGAGCAGGAGGGTAGATGGAGGGTCCCATCCCTGGTGGGAGCAGGGTGGGGTTAAGGACGGTGGCGGTGCACCCCCTAGGAAATCAGGGGCAATGCCCCCCTAGCCTCTGGGACCCCAGGAGTCGCCCGAGTGACCCAACCACCACCGGGGGGGGGGGGGGG
>QEPC01001717.1:1549900-1568799 GCA_003113815.1 Sphenodon punctatus | reverse complement strand
TTTCAATGGGGACACAGCGCCCCATTGAAACCAATGAAATAAATCCGGTACCGGTATACCGGATTTAAACCGGGAATCCGGTTTTCGGGGAACCGGTAACCGGTAAATCCGGTAACCGGTAATGGGCCCG
Source organism: Sphenodon punctatus (assembly GCA_003113815.1). Taxonomy (NCBI): domain Eukaryota; kingdom Metazoa; phylum Chordata; class Lepidosauria; order Sphenodontia; family Sphenodontidae; genus Sphenodon; species Sphenodon punctatus. The sequence goes on along the minus strand of QEPC01001717.1, from coordinate 1,568,669 downwards.
GGGTCCCACCACTAATGAGTACACAGACCTCAGGTAACAGATTGTAGTCCATGGAGGTTATCAGCAGGAGTTAGGTGAGGGGAGCAAGAAGTTGGGGAGGGCAGAGTGGAAGAGGTGGGTCTTGAGGAGGGATTTGAAGATACGAAGGGAGGGGGTGAGGCGGATGTGGGCAGGGAGGGAGTTCCAAGCATGGGGGCAGCTAGGGAGAAGGGACAAAGGCGGTTAGGGGAGCAGGGGAGGTGTGGGAGAGCAAGAGGGGACAGAGGAGGAGTGGATTTCGCGGACTGGAGTACGAAGGGAAATTATGATAGGGGGGAGCAAGGTTGTGAAGAGCTTTATAGGTGAAGACTAGGAGCTTGTGCAGGATTTGTTCAGGAAGGGGAAGCCAGTGAAGAGAGGAGAGGAGGGGCTGCACGTGATCGAAATGATGGGTGAGGTGGATGACCCTGGCAGTAGAGTTTTGGACGGAGATAAGGGAAGAAAGGTGAGAGCGGGGGAGGCCAGTGAGAAGAAGGCTACAGTAACTGAGGCAAGAGATTACTGTATGAGATTGCTGTATAATATGAGATGCAAGCTCATCTGCCAGATCACCAATTGGTGTCCTGATGTAGTTCCACTAACTTAAATGCTGCTGTTCCACCAGCTGAGGACTGTTGGCGGCAATCGGGAAAACACAGTGAACACATGTCCCTGCCTAATAATATGAATTTATTATTATTATTATTATCAACAACAAAATATTCTCCAACAATTGAGTGCTCTATGCAGTGTACATTTGTTCAACCACATCCTGCCAGGATTTCACTGACATCTGCCATGAAAGCGGACTACAGATATCATTAGAGGCTGCATCCTAAACATAATTGTATTAGTGGAGGCCCACTGACACTAGTGGTCTCTCATTACAAGTATATTTGGGATCATAGCCTGTGGATGGATTCTTTGTTTTTGAGTGTGTGATAGAAAACCAGGCATGTTTTCAAGAAGACTACGTACCTTTCCCATATCCAACAGCAAAGAAGCATCCTTTCTTAAAATACAGGACATTGTTGCTGTTTTAATGCCTTCTTCTAACGCTATTGTAGTACCATGCTTGCACGGCTTTTTTCACACAGACAGTCTAAGACTGATAAAATGGGTGTTACATTTTATTATACATGTTTCAGGGCTGCAGGTGTGCTATGGGTGCCCTGCAACATGTATAATAAAATGTAACACCCATTTTATCAGTCTTAGAGTATCTGTGTGAAAAGGGCCTAAATCTCATTCCATGGGTTCAAGAGCTGGCCTAAGAAAATCTAGGATAAATTCCTACTTCTCTCACATGTTTCCCACATGAATTTAGGAAAGTCACTTAATCTCTCTGTGCCTCACTTTCCCATCTGCAGAATGAGGAAAATATTTCCTTTTGTTGCAGAAGCACTTTCAAAGCAGTTTTATTGGCATCCATGAGGTATTCCAGTGCTGCAGCAATACAAGTAGGCAGGCGAATGAGCGGATGCCTTCACATCCTCTGCTTCTGTTACTGATGTATGAATCCTTTGAGGAAAGGTTGAGAATGACAGGGCTGGAATGGAAACATAACATACCATTGTAGGAGAGTTTGACTCTTCACTGACAACAAAACCTACATCTATTTAAAAGGTGGGAAATGAAATACACATGCTTAAAGAAGATGGAAAGTTTTGTTATACATACTGTACGGTTCAATAAGAATTCATCCTTGAGAAAATATTACTACTTGAATGATGCCATTCAAATAATCAATAATGCTCTAAGGAGTTCTTAAAATATGAGTGAAATTTAGTCTAACAATTGGGTTGACATTGCAATGGTTCCATGAGAACCATTTAAGAAAGAATTATTGACAGGTTTAAAGAAATTCTGTTGTATGAAGTACTTTGAAATGCATACAGAAACCAATCATGCTTTCAGGTAAGATCCAATATGTAATGGATGATCCTAAATCCTTGCAAAACCAGACCTAAGGATGGCAATGGTAACTCCCTGGAAGGGTACAGCCCTGAGACAAAGACCAGAGCTGCACATAGAATCCCATTAGGGGCCTGACTGACTAATGAGCCAAAGGAAAAGCTCTCAGCTGTGTGTGGTACGGAATTGCAAACCAGCTGGCAGCAATAGCTAAGTATTTAAAAGCTGCTCTGAAGCTCAAACAATGCTAGATCTCCAGGGAAGGTCGAGTCACAGAAGGAGCCTGGAAGGTGGAGGCCCTAGTCTGCCAGAGTAGCAAGCCTGGTTAAAGTCAGGAAAACGGTGAAGGGCCTACCTGGATCAGGGAGCCAGTAGAAGGACTTGCTGGGGAAGCAAAAAGTGAAGGGAGGAACCAAGGGACTAGCTTGCTGAAATCAGGACAAAGCTGGGAGCTCAGTGAAAAGGTCCACCATGATTGTGAGAGACTGCTTGGTTTGCTGTTGGGACTGGGCACTTTTAAATTCAATAAAAGCAGTGCATGGTGAGAAGCAGATGTTATTGATTTGGGGGGTGGATCCTGATGAATACCTGCAGTGCTAAGGAGCTGTTTACAAAGTACAATAAGGAATTGCTTCAGAAGGATAGCGTTGGGATATGAAAAAACCCTCTGCCAAACTATTGGAACAGTAAGACTAAGGAAACGTTTGGCATACCCTTCAACATTTGCTGGAGAGAAATAGGTACACTTCATGCAACCTCTAATTTGTATTATTTTATACAAAAATTTGTAGTAGCCCTCTGATAAACTTTGGGGCTGAGCTGAAAAAAAAAGATGTCTATGAGAGGCTCTGTGTGTGTATAGATATGTTTTTATGTACAGGACTGATGATTCAAATTAAAATTCTACCTATTAAAGTCAAAATTCTCAAAATGTGCATTGACTTTGGCTCTAAAGTTTTAGTTTTAAAAACACTTGGAAGATCCCAAATGGAAGCAGCCACAGCCTCTTTCAGCATCTAAGGAATCCTCTCTCAAACGCACCCACACCTGTCCTGCCTCTTTTAGGTTGTGTTCTCACCTGTGGCAGTGGGGGCGGCAGTGGGAGGGGCGAGGGAAGATGCGGCAGCGCAGAGGAGCCGGCCGACGGGAAAAGAGCCGGTGCGAACAGGGATCTGCCGCGGCTTCTCTCACGCCTGTCAGGTCAGGATTTTGCACCCTGACATGCACGAGAGAAGCCACGGCAGATCCCCGTTCGCCTTGGCTCTTTTCCCGTCGGCCGGCTCCTCCGTGCTGCTGCGTCTTCCCTCACACCTCCTGCCACTGCCACCGCCAGTCTCTGTTTTCAGATCCCTTCTGCCTGGGTGTTATCTTTCTTTGATAGCCCTGCTTACCTCAAACTTGTTAAAGTGAGAAAAGGTGCCCCACTCCAGTAATGCATGCGTCATGGCCTCCAGTCTCAATTTTTCATTTCCTTTCAGTTAGCTTTCTCTAGCTGAATTAATGAGTTGTTAATGACCATCAGTTGTCTGCTGAACAATGCTGGGAGACCAGTACAAGACAACATAGCCCATTGCTGTACCAGGCAAAAAGGTACTGTTGGAGGGTATGCATTTCATAGGGAAATCAGTAAGAGAAGGAGAAGCAGCAGCAGTGAAAGATATACTCAACATTCAGGATTTCCCAGGCAATAGAGAAGCTATCCAAGCTACAATGGAGATCTGGGATCTGAGCTCTGCTCTGCATGCTTAGGAGGCAGTTCTCTGACATGCATAGTTGAGCCAAGCCCAAACCAATTTCCTGTGGAATAAGGTCACACGCTGTACCATAGTGGGAACTGTTTTCTGTACTAAATTGTATCACTCAAGCTGTGATAATTTCATCATCAGGTCTACTTGAAATGGTCACAGGAATCTTTCTAACCTCTACCTACCTCATTTCCACACCACCCTAACCATAACCATCCACCATTGCAGATGCCAAGTGTGGAGAAATTCAGCAGTTACATCTATTGGAAAACCAGATTCTTTCCTTGCAGTTTATACTGCTCCGCAAAGAGTTCAGTATCGCAGCACGTTTTGAAAAAAATGTAAATTTGATAGCAAAGTTCCTAGCAGATTCCATGGAGTCACTGGTCATCCCACTTTGAGAATAAACTCTATGGAGAGATTTGTTTGTTTTTTTATAAAAGAAACCAAATTCCAGCTTGTAACCATAGTGGTTTATGTTGTCATGCAGAAGAACCAGAAGTCTGAATGTAAGTGCTTGTTCCCCTAGTCACCTAAAATGCAGGATAGGGAAAGCATATTGTTGTAACCTTGGGGCTAATACCACCTCCTGTTTCCCTGGTTACTGTCAGTAACATGTACCAAGCAGCAGCAGAAACTGGTACACTTCTCCTGCTCAGAATAAAAGAAAGCACTGACAGTACATGGAGGTACCCGCAGCCTAATCCCTCCTGCCTTGCAGTAGCAGAATGGCTCATGTGCCAAGCACTTAGATGACTATATGCTACTTTTCCTCTCCTGTGACTGCCTTAGGTATGGGCAATTGGGATGGGGTTCCACTAGTCTAAGCTTTGTTAGTGTTGTGTATACTGTTAAGATGGGTGAGAACACCCCGAGGGGTAAGAATCCCCAGCAGCAAAGTACCCCTGTGCAGCCAAAGGCTAAAACACACAATAAAAACAAGAAAAAACAAGGGTACTAATATTTAAACAATTTATAAAGTTAATCTATATATATACAATATAGGGCCTCCTGTGCCCCTAAGAACAAATAAGTAACAATCAAAATAATCAGTCCTAAAAAAATGCTCATGTACAATCAGCAATCCCTAAAATCATGCATATGGACAAATACAACGAAAATAATCATAAAAATTGTAACACAACCATGTCACTCAGTATGAACAATTCCCAATGAAATCAAGCCCAAACACGTTTCGGGGTCATAGCCATTTTTATGATTATTTTCGTTGTATTTGTCCATATGCATGATTTTAGGGATTGCTGATTGTACATGAGCATTTATTTAGGACTGATTATTTTGATTGTTACTTATTTGTTCTTAGGGGCACAGGAGGCTCTATACTGTATATATAGATCAACTTTATAAATTGTTTAAATATTAGTATCCTTGTTTTTTCTTGTTTTTATACTGTTGAGATCCTACATGATTAGCGGGGAACAAGATATCATTGGTTCTTTTTACATGGGCTATGGTTGCGGGAGGGATGGGTGTGTACACCGTTGGGGGGGGCAGTGTAGACAGGCGCATTCCCCCCCCCCATGGAGCAACTGGAGCTGCGTGGGCATGAGTGGGTGTGTCTTGTGTAAAAAGGGCCATTGTCATGGCCTATACAATTCCATTGTAACTTTGACTCCTTTCTGTAACAGGCAACGTTAGGTACTATGATAGGACATTCTGCGGCTTGAATTAACTTAAATATCCTGAAAATTATTTTGACCATTTGTATAATACAAAACAAATTTTGAGCATTTTGTATTTTTAAATTCTTAATGAAGGCATTAATGAAAAACAAGTATCAACAGCAAACATAATTAAAAATAAGATCAGCAAAACCAGATCAGCACAAAAGTAGCAGAAATATGTAAAATATCACTTCTTTGTCATTCCCTCTATTCCTATGCTATAGGGTTGACATGTTGTGGTTTTGACGGATGCTCCCATTTTGGCCTATGGGAGTATCAGCATTTTAAGTAGACCGAATAGGTAAGATGGCTTGATGGTTCTACTTTTGTCATCAGAAGTTTCATAGGCAGAGGATAATGTGCATCATCTGGGGAGCAGGAAGAAGAGGTAGAGAAATAGACAAAAGAGAGAGTAGACAGATGGAGGAAGAGAAGAACTGTGTGGAGAAGAGCTGTGTTCCACATGGTGGAAAAGTGATTGTTTTAATCACAGAGGGTGTTTTAAAATGAAATGGGGTGGGGAGGGCGGGTGTGTGGATGCCGTGCATGGGGCTTCACGTGGGGCCGCTTCACACAAGTGGCCCCACGCACAGACACACCACCAGCCCATCACTGCACAGGACTCTCTGGAATGCCCTTTGGGTGGACTGGGTGGGCGCTGCATGGGTCACGGGAACGTGCACCCCCAGGCACCCTAATTCAGGTGAGCGTTCCCTCATGTGGACAGTGAGTGTCCATGCGTGGGAGTGTCTCGTCTAAAAACATCCAGAGAAATGAAATGATAGAATGTCAGAGTTGAAAGTGATCTTAAAAGTTCATATATTCAAACCCCCTGCTTGGATGCAAAATGACTACAACTACAACATCCTCGACAGGAGACTGTCCAGCTTTATTAACACACACACACCCCAAACCCTACAGTGACTGAGTCCACAACTTCCCTAAGGCAACTTGTCCCACTGTTGAACAACTCTTACTGTTAAGAGATTTTTTTTTATATATGTAACCAAAATCTGCTGTCCTGTCATTTGAGCCCATTATTGCTAGTTCTGCCCTCTACAGCAGTAATTTCCTTGCCATCTTCTTTGTGGCAGCAACCTTTTACATATGAACGCTGCTGCTGTTATGTCTCTCCTTAATTTTTTCTTGGCTAAGCAAAACAAACCCAGTTCCTTTAACCATTCTGCATAAGACTTGCTTTCCAAACCCTTTATCATCTTTGTTGGCCTCTTTGGAACCCACTCTAAAAAGTATCTGACCAAACAAATCTACCAAATAAGTCAGTAGAACAATGGCATAGATAATCAAACAACGCACTGAGTTAACAAGGGGGAAGCATATAGTTTGCTTGGTCAGTTGGACTCACAGCTGGAGGGAAATCACATTAAGGTAGAGGTTCCAGAGCAGAGGTTATTAAAACAGCATAAACAAAGAAGTTCAACAAAGGCCAAAGTGTAGTGCAGAATTGGGTCTAAGACTGTGAAGCCCTCTGCTTCCAAAATGTAATGTTCCCCCTGATTGTGATTCTCTTCATTGCCGGGTTGGGCAGGAATGATGGTGTCCGGCTATCTGCAATTACTCTTGGTGGAAGGAGCTGAACCAGAGAGTTGGGAAAGGAAGTATAAATAGTTCAAGAAACTCTTTAAATCTGCCACCACAAAAAGTACCAGACTACCCAGGAAGCACGTTTGTAGTATGACTGATGCAATTTCTTGCCTCATAAGCAAATCTGCTACTACTACTAAGAGGCTATCTCCAAGATATGCCACTCCATTTTTGTTAGAAAAGTGCTTTCCTCTCTCAAGTGCACATTAGATTTTTGTAGTTTTTGTCAAAAATCAGGAAACCTCTTGGAGTGGGTGGGATAGTAGGGACAAGTGCTTGGCCTTTCTGAGTATTCTTTTGTTTAGGTCCTGCTAAAATGTTTTCACACAAACTTGCCTGGCATATGAAGCATGTACAACTGTATCTTTAAGACATACTCGGTAATGTGATTGCAACTGTTGGTGCTGAGGAATTTTTTCAGGGGGGAGGGAAGGACATTATATACGGCTGTAATTATGTCAAATAATCCCAAAGATTAAACTAGAAGGAAAATAAGAGCTAAATCATCAGCTGTACTGTCAGTCACCCATTTTACACCTAGATAATGTAAGGATGACATTGTAGGATTGTATTGATCTTATATATCACAGACCTATTTCTCCTTTCATTTACGCTAGTGTAAATCAGAAGTACATGGACATCAGTGAATTTACAAACATTTTTCAGCTTGATAAATCAGTCAGCCTACATATTCCAAGGCAGACTTGCAGCCTTTTATAGCTGGAAGGTGATCAGGCTTATTTTTTAAAAAACATACGGTAGTGATAGCATTTACATCTGTAGTGACTACTTTTATTTTGCTCTATTCCAGGATAATCTATGGGGGAAATCCTGCTACCTTCCTGAGCCCATTAACATTTATGACACCTTTGGAAAATAGAAGGGGTTCAGGGCTTTGACAGCTTAATATGGAGACTCTATTTATTTTATTTTATTTTATTTTTTTATTTATATGCCACCCTTCCCACAAAAGCTTAGGGTGGCTTACAATCCATAAAAACAATAAAACTCATACAAGAAAACAATCCCTCTCTCTTCCTCAGAACGCCCATCCACCTCGCAGTCCCCCCCACAATCCTACCCATAACCCAAACATTCGTTATCCCTGCCCGTCAAATGCTCTTCAAAATAAAAAGGTTTTACACCACCTCCGGAAAATGCTCAGGTGAATCTTCAGGGGAAGGGAACTCCATAAAACTGGGAGAGCAACCAAGAATGCCCTCCTGAGCACCCCTGCCCCACGGACAACAGTAACAGATGGAACCCACAAGAGGGCCGTTCGTAGGGGTCGCAAAGGGACATGGTAGGACAGGCGATCTTTCAGAGATATTTTTCCTTTCCCCAGCCAGAGACTAACTGTCACATCTATTTCTGGTTTGCCAGATGTAGCAGAGGTGCAGGCAGGGCAGTAATCTGAGGAGCAACTCCTCATTTAAATTTTTTAGGGGGGGAGATGGAAAAAAAATTGAGGGGGAAAAAATCCCCCTCCCAAAAAAGGGAGGGTTTTTTCCCCTTTCAAAGAGCAACTAGGTCACCAGGATTGGAGTTTGGGGTGATTAGGTTGCGGGGTGGGGGGAGAGATTCAGTAAAATGGGTGGGAACTCAAACCCTCAGGGGGGAATTTGCACCTCTGAGATGTGGGCCCGCTGCTTCCCCAGCCTGAGTAGGCGGCTGGCCCGGATGTGGTCCGCAGGAACTTCCCAGGGCCACAGCCCAGGCCAAGGGCCACCCAGGGGGACCAACACAGACCATAGTGGGTCCACATGTCTGTTTGTGGCCCTTTCCCCCAGTGGGGATTGGGGGCCACCATGGTTGGCAGCTATGACGACCTGTGATGGTCTGGGGCACTGGGGGTGTGTGTGTATTTATTTATTTATTTATTTATTTTTGCATTTATATGCCACCCCCTCCTGCACTTACAGCTCGAAGCGACTAACATTTTAAAACATATACAATTATAAAATTAACCCCACCTTAAAATAACCCCACAATAAAACCCCCACCCTAACCCAACCCACCCATCCCATCTCCCTCAGAAAAGGCCCAGAGGAACAGCCAGGTCTTACACTGTCTATGAAAGGAGGGGAGGTCTACAGCCAGGCGGACCTCTAATGGGAGGAAGTTCCACAGCCACGGAACGGCCACCGAGAACACCCCCCCCTCATGGTAAACACCGGGGACCTCAAGGAAGGCACCCCCGGCTAACCGTAGAAGCCGATCCAGAATCCGGAGTGTGAGGTGATCCTGCAGATTGGTGAAGCCCAGGCCATTTAGGGCTTTAAAGGTCAAAATCAACACCTTGAATTGGGCTCGGAAGACTATTGGCAGCCAGTGCAGAGAACAGAGCACTGGAGTAATGTGCTTACGACGACTCGTCCCCTTAAGGAGATGAGCTGCCGCATTGTGCACCAGCTGCAGTCTCCAGACCATCACCAAGGGTAGCCCCACATAGAGCTCATTACAGTAATCTAATCTTGAGGTAATAAAAGCATGGATGATTGTGGCAAGGTCTGAGTCCGAGACGTATGGCCTAAGTCATCATACCAGATGTAATTGGAAGAATGCGCCCTTCACCACAGCCACCACCTGGACACCCAGGCGGAGCTGCGGATCCAGGAGCACCCCAAGACTATGGACCTGAGATACCAGAGGAGGACAGACCCCATCAATGATGGGGCCCATCAATCCCCCGGCTTTCCCCACAACCATCACCTTCGTCTTGTCGAGATTCAACTTCAAGCGACTCACCCTCATCCAGTCCCCCACAGCTGACAGACACCAGTTAAGCACCAAGACTGCGGGACCTGGGTCTGATGAAAAAGAGAGATATAATTGGATACCATCAGCATACTGATGACACCTTACACCAAAGTCTCTGATGACCTCCCCCAAGGGCTGCATATACACATTGAACAGGAGAGGGGATAAGATAGAACTTTGCGGGACTCCAAACGTGAGGTCCCGGGCAGTAGATGAATAATCACCCAGGACCACCCACTGAGTTCTCCCGACCAGGAAGGAGCAGCTCTGTGGCAGGGAGAGGTCCTGTGGGGCTGCTGCCCCTTTAAGAAGGGGGCTGAGGGGGTCTGCCAAAGGGCTGAGCATGCCCAAGGGGGTGGCAGAGCCAATCCCATAGCTGGGGATCAGCCTGTGAGGCAAACAGGTTGAGACACCCTGGGACAGTGTGGGTGGCTTACTGGCCCTTTAAGGCTGTGGAGAGGCAGCCTAGCCATGCCCACTCTGCCTGTATATAAGGAGAGTCAAGGCAGACATGAGAGAGTCTCTGTTAGGAAGCCGAAGGAGCAACATCTCCCTGAGCAAGCCTGCCTGCTCTACGCTATCCAACGTGCTGAAGGCTGGAGAACCAGAGGGACCCAAGCAAGTGGGGGAGGCTGTGCCCAGGAGGGAGCCTCCTGCCTGGAGAAGGATTGGCCAGAGCCTGGGGGTTTGAGGCCTGGCTGGCTGGACTTTGGGAATTGATATTGGGGTGTTCCAGAGCTGGAGAGAGACTGACCTGGGCCTGCAGGGTGAAGGCAGACGAACCGGCAGACCCAGGTACTGTGTACACGGGACTGTACGAATAAAGACTGTGAACTGGATACCCTCTGGACTGTGTGTGGGATCCTAGAAGAGGGTACCCCCCTGTCTCAGGGGTTTTCAGCCGAGGCTTGGGCTGAAATGGCATAGCAGGGGGTGAGCTAATTCCCCAGAGTGCGGCCCCAGCACACTGTGTGGCCCTGGGGAGACCCCCCTGCTACAGGCACTATTCAAGAACAGTCCCACCCACCCGTGCCTGGTCCTGCAACCGAGTCACCAACTCATGGTCAATGGTATCAAATGCAGCTGAAAGATCTATTATTATTATTTATTAGCAAGCATTTATATAGTGCCAGCAATGTAACTGATGCTTTACAAAGTAATGGAATAGACACAGTCCCTGCCCTAGGGCTTACAATCTGAGAGATGGGGGGACGAAGGAAGGTGAACAGAGTGAGAGACAAGGAGTGTAACATTCACGAAGATACGAGGTTCCAGGTGCATATGCTTGGCTTGGTTACATCGAGAATGATAGCTGGCTGGTCTGTGTGGTGAGGATATGAGTACGCAGACCTCAGGTAACAGATTGTACTGAATGGAGGGTATCAGCAGGAGTTAGGTGAGGGGAGTGAGGAGTCAGGGAGGGCAGAGCAGAAGAGGTGGGTCATGAGGAGGAATTTGAAGGTATGAAGGGAGGGGGTGAGTTCCAGGTGTGGGTGACAGCTAGGGAGAAGGGATGAAGGCAGGTGCGGTGCACAGTCAAGGGAATCAGGGGCAATGCCCCTCCTGTGCTCTCCTGTCCTGCTCCTGTGCCCACCTGTATCCTGCTGCTCTTCAGGGGGGCACAGGAGCAGGGCATAGCTAGTAAATAAACTTACCTGGTGCCCAGGTCCAGCGCTGCCTCTCTCCACTTTTTTGGGTGGCCCCAGCAGCAGCGGCTGCTTATTTTCAGTGAGGAGGGGGCCCCGATGTGAGGGAGAAGAAGCAGGTAAGGGGTCCCATAAGGGACAAACCAGTGTGGAATGTGCTTGGGCGATTTGAGAAAACAGTCCAAGCGCATAGACTTCCCTATTCTATCTGCAAGGGGGCGAGGAGCTCAGTGAGCCCATAGGTCCTACAGGCTCACTTTTTAGATGGTACCTGGGCAGCTGCGTAGGCGCCCAGTCAAGATTTGCTGTGTATGGGGAGGAGAGTACCCCATTCCTCCCTCCTCCTCTTGGAGGGGAGGAGACAGGAGGGGGCACTCTGGGACACATGCTCAGTCTCCGTGAGCATGAGTTTCTTCGTGCACACTGCTGAGCTGCTTTGGACAGTCCAGGTTCCTGCTGCCTTATTAGTTGGTGGTGAGTAAATTGCTTGGGGAGGGTGTCTAAGGGAGTGGGTTGCACTGGAGACCTGGGGGTGTGGGGACTCGGGGAGTCTGGCTGGGTAATGGGGTAGGGGTGTACTGGGAGACATGGGGGATGGTGTGTGTGGAGTGGGGTGCACTGGGAGAGCGGGGGGACTCGGGGAGTCTGGCTGGGCAATGGACTATGGGTAGGGTTGCCATAGACGAAAATTTTTAGAGGGCACTTATGAGATATACAGGTTGCAGGGCTGTATTGGAACCAATGCAGCCCTGCAACATTTATATCTCATAAGTGCGTTCTAAAAATCTGCACCTATGGCAACCCTAAGTGGTGCAAGTGGGTGAACTGAGAGACACTGAGGGGGGGGAGGGGACATTGGGAGTCTGACTGGCCAATGGGGCTGGGGGTGGACTGGAGGGGCCTGGTGTGGTCATGGTGGCAATGCAGCCCCGAAAGGACCTGCGTACTTGAACAGGTCTCTTTGGTGGTGTAGCTACTGGATGCTGGTCTGGAGGGGCCAGGTTAGTTGTAATGCAGCCCTGGCTGAAACGGGCCAAACTTTTAATTCCACACCTCACCTCACTGTCCTTGTGAACAGAGGAGAAAGTAGGTAGGAGCACGGCAGAAGAGAAGGAACAAGGAAACCTTTTTCCCCTGTTCCCCACTGAACCCATCTCTTTCCCCCTTCCTCTTCTCGTGCTCCAAAACCAAACCCTTTCCCTCCTACTTCTCCTCTGTCCTGTTGTTCTCTTCCCTTTCATTCTCTTCTGATTTGGCTTGTCATAGAACAGGGTTCTAACTCAGCCCTCCCAAGTTCTCCAAGCCAGAAGGAAGGCTTGTCCCAAAGCCTACACCTTCAGAAGACTACAGGTGGCCAAGCATGCCATGAAAATCGAGGATTCTAGGGTTCAGGATAAAAGTAGGCGATGGCAATGTGATCTCTTTTTTTAGTCCGCTATGGTTAATTTGGACCCGGTAAGAAAGAGCGTGTACGGGACCCCAGTAAGAGGGTTCTCTATTCCCCGGTGACAGTGATTCACACAGCAGCGTTCCCAGCATTAAGTAATGTAATGTCCATCCAATGTTAACCATGGGAACTCCTTGCTGCTGGGTTGCTGGGTTATGCCCTGGCTCCACCTACCATTGCCCTGGCTCCATCCCAAGCTAGGCTCCGCTCCTATACTTGCCAGCCTGCCAGTGGCTTTGCTGCCGGCGGCAGGTTGAACCCACCCACTGCCCCACCAGTCTCCAAACCCACCAGCCACCCCTGGATGAAGGCAGTTAGGGGAGCAGGGGAGGCATGGGAGGGTGAGAGAGGGGACTGAGGAGGAGTGGAGTTCATGGACTGGAGGGAAATTAGCGTAGAGAGGTAGGGGGGAGCAAGGTTGTGAAGAGCTAATAGGATCAACAGGTTAAAATTACCCTGATCCAACTCTCGGTAGAGGTCATCAACCAAGGCCACAAGTGCAAGTCTCCATGCCATAACCTGGACGAAAGCAAGACTGTGAGGGATCCAAGAAACTGATCCAGTCCAAATGCTCCTGAACCTGATGAGCCACCACCCATTCAATAACGTTCCCCAGCGAGGGGGCCCCCTGCCGCTGCGCAGAGTGGGGACACTGCTCCCTGGACCCTGGGTGCAGTGAGTGTTCCAAGTACGGTGGCGGCAGTGGACGGGCCCTCTTGCTGCGGGGCCATGATGCCTCAGGCAGCCCTGGGCCCCCACAGGCCCGGGCGCAACTGAGCCCCCTCGACGCCACGGTAGCTATGCCCCTGTATTGAAGTCCCCCAGGACCACTGTCCTGGGGGACTGCAAGGCCACCTCCGACACCAGTTCAGTCAAAGTGGGCAGGGAAGCTGCTATACAGGTAGGGGCACAGTATATCAGCAGCAACCTCACTCTCTCTGGCCAAATCCAACACCAGGTGGAGGTCCTCAATTCCCATGATAGGTTGCACAGGCAATCTCCTCACAGACCATGTCTCCTTAAAAATAATGGCTACACCCCCCACCCCACCCCCACCCCCATTCCTCCAGCCATGGCTGATGCTAGACAGAGTACCCAGCTGGAGCAAGGTCAGCCAATATAGGGCCCGACTCCGTGTCCAGTCAGGTCTCCGTAATACATGCAAAGTCAGCTGCCTGATCCACGATCACCTCCCGGATCGTAGTTACTTACTGGCAACCGACCTTGCATTTACCAGCATCAAACCAAGGCCAGGGGCCCTCTGATTAATGATCAACTCACCACCTGACCGAGGGCCATTGAGCGGGACAGGTATTAAACATTTGTCCCGTCCCACAGATCTAACTCGTCTCCCAAAAGGACCATAATTCCCCCAGCCCGTCACGACCCCTCTGGCTGCAGACCCCCCTGTCTCCCGGAGGCTGTCCCACCAGTCCCCCGAGGGAGACACCCCCCTCCAACCTCTCCCATCCTCTCCCCTCACAGTAGGATACCCCTCCTTATAGGGGTAAACCAGGGATGGAGCTTCCCACCTGCACATTTGTTCTCTTCCCTTGCAAGTGGGGGTGGGGTGGGGGAGGGCTAACTGGTCAGGTGCATGTTTATTTGAGCCCCGACCTGACCCTGCCAGGACCATCCCCCACCCCCGGAGCGTGTAACCGGGGTGCCAGCTGCATGTTTATTTTTACCCTTTGCCTTCCTTTCTGTCTGTAACTCATTCCATTGCAAGTGTTGCTAACTCTTGCTGTTGTACTCTGGCATAGTTTGAGTAATGAATACAAGATTATTTACTAGGGCTGGAAAAAAATAAACAAGAGCGGTACCACAAGGACAAGGTCTTTATATTACAACTAACTGCCTCCCCAGTAGTTTTTAACTCATTCCTTGCCAGTCCACGATATAAAAAGGTATGACTCCCCATGTAACTTCTCTGTGCAGTCTGGTTGCCAGCAAGCAGCAGTCCTGTGTCTAAGGGCGCTTTTAAACGAGGGCACTGAAGCGCCTCCTGAACGCCGCGCTAAAGCAAAGCCTCCGGAAGTGACATTCTCCTCATTGCTGGTGGCGGCGGCAGCTGGCGACATGGGGCTTTGGAGCGGCACGTTCTTAAGAATTTTCAGGCTTTTAAAACGCGCCGCTCCAAAGCCCCGTGTCACCAGCCGCCGCCGCCACCGGCAACAGGGAGAACGTCACTTCCGGCAGCTTTGCTTTAACGCGGCATTCAGGAGGCGCTTCAGCGCCCCTTGTTTAAAAGCGGTGTTACTGCTGTGTCTCAAGCCAGTTCTCAGGCCTTCAAATAGCAGCACTCTAGGCTTTACTGCAGTTGCATACAGTAGCAGCTCTCTCTGACTGCTGCTACTCGCATACAGCCTCACTACTTGCTGACTGTTTTTACATGGACACTAAACCTGTATTTAGAGGCCTAATTCCGAGTTTAATTGTCCATGTAATCGCTTATTCAGAGCTTAAAATTCCCAGGTTACGATTTCCCCCCCAGGTTTAATTAACCCTCATTTTCAAGGATTAGTTTAACATGGGGGAAGAAAAAAGCACAGGATAACATCCATGTAAATGCTACATCCATATTGACCATACAGATTAGTTGATAGAGCGACTGGAGATGAGACCCTATCCCCTTCCTGGGTCTGTATTCCCCTCATCAGGGTTTTGGAGCTGGAGATCAGAGCCTCCCTGAGCCAGTGCTTGCTCCATTGGCTACTTGCTGTAGCAGTTGGGGAGGTGCTAATCAGTTTATGTCAGTGAAAAGGCTCCCTTGAAACCAAGCAGCTGGGGCTAGCAGCAGTATTATTATTATTATTATTATTATTATTATAAACATTTATATAGCACCAGTAGTGTGATCTGGTGCTGTACAGAACATAGAAATAGACACGGTCCCTGCCGGTGGCTTACAATCTAAAAGACAAGGAGGGGGAGACAGGGCGAGGGGACAGTGGGAGAGACAGGGGAAAAGACAGACAAACATTCAAGCGAATGCGAAGTCTCAGGCGCATGTGCTTAGCTTGGTTACAATCAGGTTGGTTGCAGCAGTCTGCAGAGGAGGGCAGACAGTAAGCATATGGGAATGACTAACAGGCACTGGGAAAGGTGGCGAGGGAAAAGTGGGTCTTGAGGAGGGATTTGAAGGAGCGGAGGGAGGGGGCAAGGCGGATGTGGGTAGGGAGGAAGTTCCAGGCATGGGGGGCAGCGAGGGAGAAGGGTTGAAGGTGGTTAGGTGAGCAGGAGAAACGAGGGAGAGTGAGGGAGGGGACAGAGGAAGAGCGGAGAGCGCATGCAGGAGTGCGTAGGGAGATTAGGTCCGAGAGATAAGGGGGAGTTGGTCATGGAGTGTTTTGAACATGAATACCAGGAGTTTAAACAGGATACGTTCAGGAATGGGGAGCCAGTGAAGAGAGAAGAGGAGAGGCTGCACATGGTTGAAGCGACAGGCAGAGTGAATGACCTTGGCAGCAGAGTTTTGGATTGCGATAAGGGGGGACAGGTGAGAGCGAGGGAGTCCAGCAAGGAGGAGGTTGCAATAATCGAGGCGAGAGAGAACCATGGCATGAACAAGGGTTTTGAACAAAGAGGGGTCCCAGACCCAATCGCAGAACTGACCCAGCACCCATTCTTGGGGTCTGCATGTGTGCTCCTCACCAGGATTTCGGTCCTGGAGCTGGAGATTGGAGTCTTCCCATGGCTTTTGGTTACAGCAGGCTGAGTGTGAGCATGATGATCCAAGCGCTCACTCTGAGAGGCTCTAATCTCCAGATCCAAGAGCAAAACCCTGATGAGGGGCATACATGCAGACTCCAGGGACAGGGGTGCTGCATGGGGTCCTGTTCCCTCCTTTATGCTAGCCCTAGCTGGTTGGTTTCAAAGAAGCCTTTTCTACAGCATCAGGCCATCAGCTGATTCACAGGGCTCAGCAAGCAGCAGTAGTTGCTGCAGTCGCCGCTTCCTTGTGCCCTTGGAATCCATGGATCGGATGGAGGGAGAAGGGGCATATGAGGTGGGGAAGGTGCAGAGCAAAGTAGGGAACAGCTGAGCAAAGACATCCTAATAGGGAGCTGGGTGGAGTAATGAGCAGAGACAAGCAGAGTTTATTCCTCTCAGCAGTTAAGAAACCTGTGACAGCTGAGCTCAGCACCATGAGATTTCTCAGTCCTCTGTGTTGGTCTAAACTCGTATTAACCATGAACACTGTGATCCCAGATTTATGATTATTCCAAGTTGTAAATGTCTATGTAAACAGGAACCCAGAATTGAGAAGCTGGGTTTTTTAATACTGGTTAGCGTCTGTGTATAAACAGCCTCTATCTCCTTAACCTGGATCCCTCTGACATTTGGGAGTACTTTTTCCTTTGGTCCGGAGGCTGGATATCTTATCTATCTATCTACTTAAATTATACATGGCGAGTTTGTACTGAACAGTATATTTGTATGCCGGTGTGTTACAGTATTTGCTACTGTCTAAAGCACCAAAGATGTGAGGACCCAGGACCTTGAACCAATACCCTTAGGGCTTTGGGGCAGTGCTAAGTTAGCACTGGCAGCACAACTGTGCTGATTACTGCCAGCTGGACTTCCTTCTCCAGTCTGCTGTGCCATGCCCCCTTAATTCTGCATTGGCTGCCTGCCCCATAAAACTGGCAGAAGTGATGGACTGGGTGGAACAACATGCCAGCTTCCTGTTCTGTTGCTTGTCCTCACTCTTAAGGCCTGGCTGCCTTTGCCTTGAAGCTGGTTTGCCCCTGCCTTGACTTGCACCCTGTTTCTGCTTCTGTATTTGACCTGGATTCTCTTTCTCTTTCCGTACCTGACCTGGACACTGCTTTTATTCCTGCCACAACCTGGATCCTGCTTCCGTCTTGGTAGCTGATCAGGACTCCTCCCTAGCCTGGACTTGCTTCCTGCCATCTCCCCATGACCCAGACAGCAGGTCCTGGCAAAAGATGTCTGCCTGGCCCTGTACAATCCTATGAGATACATAACAGTTTGGACACACATGATACATGAAGGAAAATAGGCCAGTTCAGGGCCAGCACTACCATTAGACAGCCCAGGTGGTTACCTAGGGCAACAAGTTCAAGGGGGAGGCTCTCCTGCCCCATATCTAGTGGCTGCCAAACTCTGCAGCAGGAATGGGGCAAGGGACAGGAGAGCCACTCCCTTGATAGTTTGGTATCTCCTCCCACACTTGGGTGGAACCCACCCAGGAGCCAGTCGGTCTGGCATGTTGTTAACTGTCCCTTTTATCCAGAGGGAGGGACTACTCAAAATTCTGCTTTCGGAGGGGGAAAAACTGGTTGGACAGGTCTCAGGAGGGGAGAATGAGACCTGAGGGGATAGAACGGTGTGGGTTAAAGAAGGCCAGCAAATATGAGAGAATTATGGAGTGACTCTAAAAGGGGACTGGAGTAAAGCTTGGGGAGAGCAGACTCATCCTGGAATAGACTCCGTACTTGGTGAGCCAGGGGTTACCCATCCAGAAACCAAAAACTGTAAGCCTACATTATCTGGCCTGTCTTGTGTTTCTCTATGCCTGTATTTCCCACTGGCTAACCCTTCCCTTGGTAACTTTTGTTTAAGTGGATCCTGAGTTGGACTGTCATTGCCCAGGAAGGGGAGGGATCGCTCTCAGCGAGGGCCTGCTGCCCAAAGGGACAAACCTCCACCTCAGGGGTTTGCACAGTAAGAAAGGCGCCATTTAGAGAGGGGAGGCAAGCAAATACAGGAAGGCCAGACAGAAACATGGAAAGAAAGGTGACTGCCCATATACGATGAAGCCACAATGCTTCATAATTATACAAGAATAATGATGTCATTGTTGTTCTCCAGGGTATAACATGTTTCTGGTCTGTGGCAAGGGAGACCCCACATACATGCAGGTGTCCCTGCATGTGTCTGGGCTAATGGATCCCCCCAGACTTCGGCCTCCCCCCCCCCCCC
>QEPC01001717.1:1536684-1549501 GCA_003113815.1 Sphenodon punctatus | reverse complement strand
GGCCGGAGGCCAGTTGGAGACACCAACTCACTGGCGGCTGGGGACCCGGGTGAGGCAGATGGCGGCGCAGAGACCAGCAGCTTCTCTCCCCCCCCCCTCTAGACTTTTCAGCTGTGCCGGTATTGGGCGCAGGGGGGAGGACCCATTGAGACCAGCTGACACGCGAGGGCTGCTCTGCTCTTTCTTTCCCCCACTCTTGACGGGGCGGGGCTGCGGGCGAGAGACTTCCGGCCTGCTCCCCATTTCCTCGGGGGCGGACGGAGGTGCGTGCCGGAGGCGCGTGCCGAAGGGGCACGTCCAAAGGGGCCTGCCCTTTGGCCGTGCCCTTCGGTAGGGCCCTGCGGTGGAGGTGGAGGGGGTAATGTATAGTAGGGGGATTGTGAATTTGTTTATGTT
Organism: Sphenodon punctatus; assembly: GCA_003113815.1. NCBI lineage: Eukaryota > Metazoa > Chordata > Lepidosauria > Sphenodontia > Sphenodontidae > Sphenodon > Sphenodon punctatus. Next base: position 1,549,105 of record QEPC01001717.1, on the reverse strand, counting down.
ACTGTTGGTTAGAATATCTCCCCTCAGTGAGAGGGAGGAGGAGATAGAAATAAGTGGCCTCACCTAGTGGCAGCAGGTGAGGAGGGAAGGAGATACTCATGCTGGACCCGGGGTGTCGGGAGCCAAAGTGAGGAGCTGTGAAAGTACTAATATGTAATATGAAATTGTGGATGTGGGGATCTCTTTTTTGGTGTTGTATTTTTGAGATGATAATATTATGTATATGTATATGTATATTGATGTCCTCTGCGTAGGACTTGTTAGATTTTGGATAGCATGGTCCTCTGTGTAGGGTCCATGCTTAAAGTGTATCGATTTGTGAGCCACCTTGAGCTGACTTGTCAGGAGAGAGTGGGATATAAGAATTTTAAAAAAAATTTTATTTTTTTTTAAAGTAACATTTTGAGGCCTCAAATATATTTTTCTGTCCAGAGGGCAGCAGCTGTGACAATTAAATCATAGTAGCAACAATAATTCTTCCTGCTGCTTTACCTTTTAGAGTGCCACACTTGCTACTAGGGGCACTAATGAAATCATCAGGCAAGTCACACTGGTCCTTTCTCCTGGACTATCAGGAAGTACTCATCTGTGTTCCATGCAGCTACGGGTCGCAAAGACAGATGCCACTAAACTGGAGTGGAGGTAAGTAGTTGTACTTATACAGGATTTTCTAGTCTAAAAAGCAATTACTAACATGGTAAATGTAAACAACAATGAAATGAGAGTAAATAATCTGAATGGGTAATTTTAAGTCTTCTGCCAAATAGCTAGCTAGTTGTATGTCTAGGTAATGTATGCATCATATTTTTTACAGCTCGGGACAACGTCCATTTTCAGGAAGTGACTTCATAACCCCTTTTTATATCACTTTCCAGCTTCTAGCATGCAAGTATTGGACAGTTACCCCAGTACCCTATAAAATTGAACACAAATACTTGTACATAAGGACAACCAATATGGCCACACTCAAGAATGATTACGAAGGCCAGACTTCTAAGATTAAGAAGAAAACTACTTTAACAGCTTGTGTACATTGTTATATGCATCTGTCAATGCTGATGCAGGATTCCACCCCATCTGTTACAGGCATTTTATAGATAAAAAGTGCATAGAGAGCATGATAAAACGCTGTGCTCAGCAGTCAATATGTGATAAACATAATATTAGAGAATCCACATCTTCCAGCAGTAGCTCCTTTTTCTTCCCCTAGCCAGGTAAAGATGCTTCAGTCAAGAACTAGCCTCCCCTCTTCATACATCTAAACCAGTCCTTCCTGTCATCTGCATCATATGCAGAAAGAGAAACAGATACATCACTGTGGTTCGTAAACGCCAGAAGGATCACCTAGTCCTGACAGAAACAGTTGATCCAGCTCAGTTTAAAAGAGCCACTAAGCTAAAAGAAGATCACAGTATTGCAATCAACATAGGAGGACAAAATTTTGCGGCATTAGAAGTCCGGTACCATAGAACATGTTACAGAGGGTACACACACTTTTTGACAAAGTCCACAGATAAGGATAAGTCTGCTTGCATTGAGTAGATGTACACCAAGGCCTACAAGATTTTCTGTACCACTATCACCCATCGGAGGATCATTGTGGACAAAGAGGTGCTGCGTAATGCGTATGAGGATTTACCTAGATTTTCATCAACCTTGTAAAAGAGCATGGAGGGCTTGAATCTTCAGATCAGCAATAAGTAATGCAATAAACAGATATTTTTCATAATTATATAGGGAGCCTATAGCTTTTGTTTTACCTCTAGAGATTTTAATAAATTTTGATTATACTAGTAAAGTAAACTAAGGACAGAGGCAAGTCTTGAGCCTTTAACCAGTGTTGAACCCTGCTTTCAGAAATCCTACTTGTTCTTGTTCTTCAAGTGACTAAAATAGCACCTGAAGTGGGACTTCCCTCAGCTTGTATTTTATTCACCATGCAAAAGGAATGCTAGTGAGATGGTGTTTGATGAAACATTCTTAATAAACGTCCTTACCAGTCAGATGCAGATACAGGATCGGAAACAAGAAACTACAGATGGAACTCTGAGTGAGGAAAAACTAACTCACCGACTGTTTTCAAACAAGCAAGGTGATGGGGGCGGGGAGGGGGTAGGTCTGTGGCTGCCAAGTGGCTTTGTTGCGGAGCACCCATGCGATGGAGGTGAAGTTCCTGCACATCATCAACCTCTCCCTCTCTACTGGTTCTTTCGCGTCTGCCTTCAAACATGCCACAGTCTCTCCTATTCTCAAAAAGTCCACTCTTGACCCCTCTGACCCTTCTAGCTATCGTCCTGTCTCACTCCTTCCTTTTGCTTCCAAGCTGCTTGAACGTGTTGTCTACTCCCGCTGCCTTGACTTCCTATCCTCCAACTCCTCCCTTGACCCCCTCCAATCTGGCTTCCGCCCCCTTCATTCTACTGAAACTGCTCTCACTAAGATCACCAACGATCTTCTGGTGGCTAAATCTAAACGTCTCTATTCCATTCTTGTCCTCCTTGATCTCTCTGCTGCCTTCGATACTGTTGACCACTCACTCTTGCTGGATTCCCTTCACTCCCTTGGCTTTTGTGGCTCTGTCCATAACTGGTTCTCCTCCTACCTCTCTGACCGCTCCTTTAATGTGTCTCTCTCCAACTCCGCCTCCTCCTCCTTCCCCCTCTCAGTTGGTGTTCCTCAAGGCTCTGTTCTTGGCCCTCTCCTCTTCTCGATCTATACCTCATCCTTAGGCAAACTCATTGCCTCCCATGGCTTCCAATACCACCTCTATGCTGATGACACTCAACTCTATCTCTCTACTCCCTCTCTCTCTCCCTCTGTTCAAGCTCGTCTCATCAACTGTCTCTCTGACATCTCTACCTGGATGTCTCAACGTCAACTCAAACTCAACATGGCTAAAACTGAACTCCTTATCTTCCCCCCTCATCCTTCCTCTCCTTCCTCACTGTCAATAACTATTGATGGAGTCACCATCCTGCCTGTCCCCCAAGCCCGTAGCCTAGGCTTCATCTTTGACTCACCCCTTTCTTTTAAACCCTACATTGACTCTGTTGCTAAATCCTGTCGCTTCTCCCTCCATAACATTGCTAAGATTCGCCCTTTTCTCTCTGTCTCGTCTGCCAAAACTCTTGTTCATGCTCTGGTCATCTCTCGCCTCGATTACTGTAACCTCCTTCTCACTGGCCTTCCCCGGTCTCACCTTTCTCCCCTCATCTCTGTCCAAAACTCTGCTGCCAGGGTCATCTACCTCGCCAGTCGCTTCGACCATGTGCAGCCCCTCCTCTCTTCGCTTCACTGGCTTCCCCTTCCTGAACGAATCCTGCACAAGCTCCTAGTCTTCACCTATAAAGCTCTTCACAACCTTGCTCCCCCCTACCTCTCTGCACTTATCGCCCTCCATACTCCAGCCCGTGCACTTCGCTCCTCCTCTGTCCCTTCTCTCACCCTTCCACGCCTTCCCTGCTCCCCTAAGCGCCTTCGTCCCTTCTCACTTGCTGCCCCCCATGCCTGGAACTCCCTCCCTGTCCACATCCGCCTTGCCCCCTCCCTTCATACCTTCAAATCTCTCCTTAAAACTCACCTCTTTCGCTCTGCTCTGTCTGACTCTTTATCCTGCTGAGCCACTATTCCTATACCTACGATCGGTTTACCCTTATCCTTGCAACATGGACCTGCCTGCTGTCATTCTCATCGTAACCAAGCCAAGTACGTGCACTTGAGACCTCGCATCTTCATGAATGTTAGACCCCTTGTCTCTCCCTCTGTTCCCCTTCCTAAGTCTCTCCCCCAGCTCCTGTCTCTCAGATTGTAAGCCCTAGGGGCAGGGACCCTGTCTATTTTATTACTTTGTAAAGTGCCAGGTACACTGCTGGCGCTATATAAATGTTTGTTAATAATAATAATAATAAGTGCAGGGGGAGTTATTCAAATGGGCAGCTCCCAGCATGGCTACCCTGGGCATGCAGGCACCCGCCATGCACTCCCCCTCTTCTGTGTGATGAAACACGGTCAGCTGTTCTGCCTTCCCCCTGCCACACCCAGTAGCCTGCCCTGTGCCCTGATGCACAGATGTGGAAACCATGGAAACAAGAAGCTGCAGCAGCCATTAACCCAGTCCTGCCCAGGAGTCGGTGCAGCCCCTGCCAGTCCTGGCCAACCATAGAGGCACATACCGGGTGGGGGACACAGGAATTCCAACACAACACTCTCAGAGTGCGGACAGAAGGGAGCAAAGTGCACAATAAGCTGAGTCTGATAATAAGCAGCGGAAAGAAATCACAGCAAAGTTCAAGCAGGCAATCCAGCTGGGCCTTGAACGGTCATGGGGCCATTCTGGCCTTTGGGGCGGTGAGCCTCCATGGTTCTGGCGGACCTGTCTGCTGGTGTGGATGACCACCTCCATTCATACAGGCAGGGGCTATGTGGCCACCTGCTGCCATGTATCCATTTGGCTTGCCCCGCACGGAGCACTCTGGATCTCCTGGCAGTGCTCCGTGCGTGGCCAAGAGTGGGTGCTCTGTGGCTTACAGGAGTGCACATCCAGCCACTCCACCTTCAGACAGGCAGTCGGATCCATGGCTCCTGGGTGGCCATGTGGGGGTAGCATCTCACCTGAAAACACCTATTCTCAGCTTCAAGGTGATCTGTCCTCCCGCAGATCATCAACAGCAAGTATATCGTCTTCTGATGAGCAGTCAGCTAAAATTCTGTACAGTGCTGCACTGATTATCACAAGCACACTAAATAATAGGGGTGGGCAAAATGGATTCGGATTAATATGTACCTGCTTTTAATAGGCCATTATGGATTAATTCATACCAAACCACAACCATGCCAAAATGCCCGTTGCAGTTCAGTTTTAAATCTATTGAAAAATAAATAAAATAAAATAAAATAAAAATCACTGCATATGCGCAAAATGGCCACTGGACATTCTGTGCATATGCAGCAGCCATTTGCATATGCACAGACAGGCTGCCCTTTTCCAAAATGGCAGCTGCACTGCTGCTGTCGAGAACGTTACAGGTCTATTCTGGATTGGACAATATATGGATGTACTTGGATCGAATCCCCATTCCAGCTGAGAGAATGATAATTGATTGGCAATTACAGGATATTTCTCTTCAAGAGGACGTAGCCAGAATCAGGTCCTTACGTTGTGCACCTATGTATGTATATTTCATGGATGAAACAAGAGTACCATCTTATTTGTCCATGACTGGTTTTTCCCCTAATAGGATGTTGATTACGAAGCTTCGATTCAATCAGATAGGTGCCTGAAACAAGATTCCCTTTACGGAAAGATTGTGTATTTGTGATTTAGGTGAGGTGAAAGATTTGACTCATTTTCTATGGAAATGTCCTTTAACGATTGATTTAAGGAAAATATATCTTTGTCCGCTTATTTAAAATCTAAAATTGTTTTCAAATGTGGAGTTAACTCTCTGGATTCTGAATAATGATTCACCTAAAGTTTTAAATGCATTAGCATGCATGTTTGAGCTGTTTCTAATAGATGTTAAGTAAGGTTTTGTTATTATAAACTGTTATTTTATAATTGTATTCTCAATATTTTGTCATATGTTTGGCTAAAGGTTGGTTGTTAATAAATTCTATTCTACACCGCTGCTGTCATTTTGGAAAAGGGTACACGTGCAGAACGCTCTGGTGGCCATTTTGTGCATGCACAATGAATTTTTATTTTTTTAATAATATTTTTGGATTGATTTAAATACGGATCCATAATACGAATCTGTAATTAAATTTGGAAATTGCAGATATGAATCCGTATTGGATCCTTATTTGCCATTTCCTCCGCATGACCACCCCTACCAATGCTGGAATTAGGTATCCATGACCACCACCATCAAATGGTTTGACCCTTCAAAGCCAGTTGTACCAGCTGAACTTTACAGTTTTATTGCTTGGGTTACTGGAGCATCAGAGGTACCTACACTGGCTGACCATGTTGATCGTCCCAAAAGATATGGCTCTTAAAGTACTTCAAGACATTGTTTACCTTGCATCAAAAGGTTGAAAACAGACACCTAAATTCCTTTGCCTTGGGCTGACAATTCAACACTTGACAATATCATCTCAAGTCATTTCCTTTGGTCATTGTGCATCTAGCGCAAGGGTGGGGAACCTTTTCGAGCCCAGGGGCCACACTGTCGGTCCCCAATGGGCTGAGGGCCGCATGTCAAAACCAATTATAAATAAAGTAAAATTAATTTAGACTAATTAGCGGATTAATTTAAAAGTAGTTAAAAATAAATCACCCATTTCCTGAATCTGTCATGCTGGAACTACATTTGCAACCATGCCAGATTCAGGAAATGGCTGGGCCTGGTGTGCGTGGAGGGACATTTTACAAGCAGCAGTAGTAGCTGCAGCAGCATAGCAGGCATGGTGGCAATGTGGGTTAGTGGCACGGCAGAAGGCAGGATCATTTGGGTACCCAGGCGGGCGGGTGGCAGGGGTGGTAGTACTTCCTCTACCCCCCCCCCCCCCGCCCAAGCTGCTTCTGAGGGCAGGAGCTTGGGCTTGAATGTGTGTGGCCCATAAAAGTCTGGGCAGGCCACCGAGAGGAGGGGGCCTGGCGGCACAACATTGAAGCAGGATGACAAGAAGGCGGGCCAGAGGAAATCGCCCTGTGGGCTGGAAGTAGTTCACGGGCTGGAGGTTCCTCACCCCTGATCTAGGGATTCAGATGTTTCCCATGACACAAGTGTTGCTCAGTTATAGCTTGTTGCAGGTTCTGGTGAGACTCCTTCAGGCTTTCCAAAGAAGATTCCAATGGTTCTAGTCTGGCACAATATTGATTTTGGAGAAGAAACCCTATCTGCAAAGTTGTATCACTGAGTCAGCTCCAATAAAAAGTCAAGCACCACTGCCTCAGGAGTTTTTTCTTTGGAAGTACCTCCTTTTTTGTTTGTAGAGCAGTACTATTAGCACAAGAAGCAAGGTCTAAAAAGTCATGATGCTCTGTGAGAGACTGAGGAATGCACCTGATTCCAGCACTTAGTTCCTCACTGATAGTTTTCATTAAAATGTATGCACGTTCAGTTCTATCAGTCCATCTACACTTTGTAGATGGACAGGTTTCCATACTCATCTTCTTGCAATGGCTGTGTCCATGCAACAAATAAAATTATATATATATATATATATATACTCATCTTCAAAGAAATTGTGCTCTTGCAAAGTCAGCTATCCATTACCTTCCAGTCACTGAGGCATCATCTACTGTCTTTACTATTCTACAGCAAAGTATTGATATAGCAGATCAGCTTGAACATGAGCAGAGAGTCTTGGTCTTTGACCAAGCAATATATGATAAAGTACAAATCCATGGCAGTGAGACACAGGGTGGAAAAGGTAGGAAGGTCTCTCAGTAACCCCCTAGATGGAGGAGACTGAATTCATCACACAGTCCAGACAAGGGAAGGTCATTGCAACGAGGGCACAGGAGGGGTAGAGAACAGGGGGGCAAGGGTACTAGAGGGGCTTGTGAGAAGCACATGAGGCCAATTACTGTAGAACTCAGACTGCATGTGATCTCGGACTTCATGTGACTTCAATTGCATGTGATCAATCAATTGAACAAACTTGCAATAAAGATTCAAAAACAAAAAGTGGCTGAATTGGATTGACACATAACCATCCTGTGGTTTATCAATAGATCTTGTCACAATATGAGAGGGCTGCAATAACAAGATGGTGTGAAGAGATGGCAGGTATGACTCCAGATGTATGCAAATTGAAGGATCTTAATAGCACAGGAATTCAGAAAGATGAGGCAGCCGTAATGCACATTCTGTCCACTACTGAGTCCATGATCAGGCCATTTGATGAACCTCCAGATGGTCTAGAATGCCTACGTTCAGGTGTTGTGATTTCACGTGTGCAAATAAATTATTTGCTTATCAGCTCAAGAGAAAGGTGAAATTGCATTGATGGACTTCATGAACCAATGACTTCTTTTGATACTCAGGACATTTCCTCATGCATCAAAAGACAAAACCGGAAAACATTAAACACTCAAGTGAAAACAATAAAAGAGTAAAAGTTACTGACAAAGGTGTAATTCTTCACAGTGATAAGAAACTCTTTGCAAGACTAGACTTCTAGTATTAGACCAAAGTAGAGAAACTGATTTGAGGGAAATCTTGTCATATACTCATTGGGAACAGTTTCATACCCGTACCCTCTTGCTAGTGTTGATGGTATTCTGGCAAAAACCAACAAATTGGCTCTTCTTGATCTTCTTCTGTCCAAAAGTAAAGACCGCCTTACTGACCAAGTTCCCCAAAATGGTGCAATAATCATTGCTGGAATGGCTGTCATCCAAGAGTTGCATGATGTTCCTTCAACATTTTATGAGTTTGCAAACACTATTTTACTGCACATGGCTAAGCTTGCAGCAAAGTACAAGTGCATTCATTTGCATTTTGTCACAGATCAGTATCCTTGTGATGAGCATAAAGAATGTGGAAAGGTCCCTCTGAGCATCACGTGGTTCACAAGCTATAAAAATCTTTGGGAAGGGGCAAAAAACCTCACTCAGTGGAAAAAAATTATTTATGATGGCAAGAATAAGGAAGCCCTTCAGAAATTCTTATATTCTGTGTGGAGGGATGCATATTTGCAAGTTATAGGTGAGAACCTTGCTCTTTATGTAGCATGTGAAAAGGAGTGTCACTGCCTGAGTTTGCAGGAGAGTTCAGGAACAGTCAGAACTATTGATGAATTAAGTTGTGACCATGAAGAATGTGTCACAAGAATATTTCTTCATGTGCAACACACTGCCAAAGACTACCAGAATGTGATAATAAGGAGCCCAGATACAGTTGTTTCAATCTTAAGCATTCGGGCATTTTTACACAAGATGCTACTATGCAGGTCCACCCAGTGGACACGTGTGGTAGTACCTGTATAAAAGTGGGGGTGGGTGGGGGTGCGGCATGCTCCCGTGACCCGCCCACCCCCACCTGCCTCCACCCACCTCCCCGCACAGAATAGGAGCATAGGTTGCTGGCAGGAGGGCACACCCATTCACCACCATCTAAACACTCCCCCCACCTACTGGAAGTGTGTGTGTGCACCACTGAGTGAGCACACATGGACCCAGCCTCCCCACCCCCTCCACCCATTTAAAAATACCCTTAGTTTCAAGTTACGATTGCCAGTCAATTTATATTTTTCCTCTGGTGTTAGTCATCAAAGCGGTGTTGCTGATTTATTGGACTCCACACATTTACAGGGTGTGATTCAACAAGTGCCTTCTCTGAGAAAGGAAAGAAATAGACATTTGCTGTGGCATCTGAAAATGGAGAGTTTCTTGATGCTTTTATCTTGGGAAAGACTTCACACTACAAGACTCAACATAGCTGGTACTGGAGAAATTTATGTGTTATCTATATGGCCAAGCTTCATCACCAAGTGTCAATGATGCCTGATACAGGATGTTCTGCTTAGCATCGACTTTATTTCTTGAACAGAACATGCCAGTGGTATCAATACATGATGCTCTACACCAGAACAACAAAAAGGCAAATTACCAAGCTGCTATAATGAGGTGCTCTCTTGTTAACAGAATAAACATTCCTTCCTCTGTTGGCCATGGTTGGCATTTACTTAGAAGAAAAGGTGCCATGGTTGGCATTTAGAAGAACAGGTGCTTGCCACCTGCACCAGATAATATACTGAAGGTAGTGTACTGTAGTTGAAAGCATGTGAAATGTCAAGCAAGGAGGTGTTCCTGTCATGCCTCTGGGCTACCTTGCACTGATTGGCATACATGTCAGAAGTGTGAGAACACTGACAAAAAGGCCACTAATACTGCAATTGAGAATGAGGACATATCTGAGAGCAACTTTGAATTAGGATGCTGTGATTTTCAAACAGAGATATTATAATAGATTTTCCTAGAAATAGAAAAATCTTTCTATGCAGACGTGAGTTTAGCAGCACTGGTGTTGGATGATATTCTCTGGAAAAACGAACACATAGAAAGACACCCATTTATGGGAGTAACCCTAAAACCTGGAGTGAGGTTCCATGGCTGCTTTTATATGAGCAGGTCGCAGTTGCGTGACCCGCTCGCGCGATTTTTCAAAATCCCGCGAGGCAGAATTAGACGTGACAATGGATGCGATCACGCGAATTCAAGGCTGTCGCGCGTTGTTTGCCAACCGCAAACTAAATACCTCACACATCAAGGTATTTAGCTCGCGGTCAGCAAACAACGCGCAACTGCATTGAATGTGAGTGATCGCATCCATTGTCACATCTAATCCTGTCTCGCGAGATTTTGAAAAATCACGTGAACAGGTCGTGCAACTGCGACCGGCTCGTATAAAAGCAGCCTAAGACTAAAATAATTGAACAGGGGCTTATCCCCTTTCACTCCAATACAGCAATGTCAAAAAATAGTCATTGCACACAAAACAATACAAATAATTAAATACTTTATTATGTTCGGCCACATGGCCATTACAAAAGTAAAAAAGGTACAGAACCAAGGATCATACCCATTGGTCAACAATAAGCTATTCCAAACATAAAAAAACATAAAAAACATATCACAAACAAAACATATCAACCCATACCCATACCAGAAGTCGATAGTTTTAATCAGGCTGCAGCGCATCTACATGCAAAAATGGCTACCTGCTTGGTCCTGACAGGATCCTGGTTACCCAAGAGAAAAATTAACTTCCTGGTGTCTGTCAAGTCCAGCCCCACGCCTATACTCGCCCAAAGCCCTCGACGAGGGACCTCATACAGGGGGCAAGTCAGCAAATAATGGCTTAGGGTTTCGACATCCGTTCCACATGGGCAGCCCCTCTCCTCCCACGGGATCCCCTGTAATCTTCCCAGGAGGACTGAGGTTTTAACTGTCTGTAATCTCAACGAGCTGTATCTATATTTCAAGACAGGATTAAGCTGGGAGTATAAATAGGGGGCCCCAGTCCGTGGCAGCAAGATGTACTGATAGAACGGGGCCGCCCTTGAGGATACAGCCATGGCCCTAAGGCATTGCCTGTCAATGTCCAAAATATGGAGTTTCAATAAGCCAATCACCTGCCTACTAGTGGCATACTGGAAGAAGGGTACAGAAAATCCCAATTTAGCCAAAACAATACAATTGCTACACAAAAAATTGTACTACTTTGTTTAGTGCAACAAAGTGTGTGGTGGCATGAGAATGGAAAAGAACAGCTGCTCATGCAGACTTTTCGTTGGCATGTCAACAATGTTTTGACATTTTGATCAAAGTTCCACAACATCTGATTGCTCTATAACTGATATAAATTACAACAACACTTGAATGAATGGCCTTTTGGCCCTTTTCATGGTGGCAGAATTTATATCCCAAAATACTAAGGTTAAGTTATATATTTTGGTGGCACTGTTTTGATATTAAGATATGTAAGTACACAAACTTATTTTCCCTTCCTTTGTAATATTGTAAGGTTTTCATTATGATTAATAAAAAATAGATTTTCCTTTTGAAAATAATTACTAAAATGCCAACATTATATACATTGCGAGGATTAGTATAATGATTGCCTTGAACAATGACCTTTCTTTCCATGTTTCTATCTGTTCTTCCTGTATTTGATAGTAAATTTGTCATGACTGGAAGCATTGAAACCTACCCTGTAAGACAGTTGGGCATATTAATTTTTCTGCTTTATGCATGCTGAGTTTCTATAATGATGCCAATTAAGGAAAATATGCAGATTTTCCCATGGAAGTACATGCAGTTGTCATTATTTTAAAAGAAATTATTCTGAAATGTTCATGCATTGACTCTCCAACTACTTTACATAGAGTGAAAATGGAGCATAGGGCTACTATACCTTCCCTTTAAAGGGGGATGCTTATGAAAACTACATGTTGCAGGGCTACATTGGTTCCAGTGCAGCCCTCAACATGTATTTTTCATAAGCATCCCCTTTTAAAGGGGAGGTATGGTAGCCCTAAGCAATGCATACATACAGCAGTAAGGAACTGTGAATATTACTGCTGATAGAAAAGGGTAGGTAATGTTTTGCCCTAGCAATTTTACCCCAATAGTACTATGTCTGGGATCTGCAGCACCTGGGGTAACTCTGTGTCCCCTCCCCCCCTGGTAACCACCATAAGGAGGAGCTGCCCTGAGGGCAGCGCACCGTCAAAGGACGAAGAGCCGTTGGTGGGTGGAGGTGGCTATCATCACAACTGCAAGATTTTATTTTTTATTTATTTATTTTTATTTTCTAGATTTCTATACCGCCCCATCCTGCCATGCAGCTCGGGGCGGTTAACAACAATAAAAACAGTATAAAAACATTTAAAACAAATATAAAATATATCAATAAAACAGGGCGTGGTACAATCATAAATAAATATATAAGGTGGGGGATTAAAAATC
>QEPC01001717.1:1518957-1535116 GCA_003113815.1 Sphenodon punctatus | reverse complement strand
CCGCCTCTTCTCCACCTTTGACTCCTTTCTCAAACCCCCCTGTCCTCCTCCTCCCTCTTCTCTCTCCGCTCAGGATCTTGCTCTCTTTTTCACCTCTAAGATCAACAAGATCCGCCTGGAAATTGCCTCCAAGTCCTCTCCCCCTACTACTACTCCCCTCTTCCTCCTCCCCCCACCTCTCTCCTGTCCTCCTTCCCTCCTGCCTCCCTTGAGGAAATCTCCCTGCTCTCCTCCTCCAACCCCTCCACTTGCCACCTGGACCCCATTCCTTCCCACCTCCTGACCTCCATTGCTTCTACCGTCTCCCCTCCCCTCCTGCACATCATCAACCTCTCCGCTTCTACCGGCTACTTCCCCTCTGCCTTTAAACACACCACTGTCTCCCCCATCCTCAAAAAGTCCACTCTGGATCCCTCTCAACCCTCTAATTACCGTCCTGTCTCGCTCCTCCCTTTTCCTTCCAAACTCCTCAAACGGGTTGTCTACTCCCTCGACCTCCTCTCTGCCAACTCCTCCCTTGACCCACCTCCAATATGGCTTCCGCCCCCTTCACTCCACTGAAACTGCTCTGGCTAAGATCATCAACGATCTTCTTGTGGGTAAATCCAACCACCTTTACTCTATTCTTTTCCTCCTTGATCTCTCTGCTGCCTTCGACACTGTTGACCACTTGCTCCTGCTTGAATCGCTTCACTCCCTTGGATTCTGGGACTCTGTACTCAAATGGTTCTCCTCCTACCTTTCTAACCGCTCCTTCAATGTATCTCTTCCTAAATCCTCCCCACCCCTCTTGGTTGGAGTTCCCCAAGGTTCTGTCCTTGGCCCTCTCCTCTTCTCTGTCTACATCCAATCCCTAGACAAACTCATTGTCTCCCATGCAGGGGCGTAGCTACCATTGGACAAACAGGGACATTCATCCCGGGACCCGTACTGGCTGGGGGCCCAATATCCAAGGGAGCTAAACCACCCTTTCTCTCCCCCCCCCTTTTTTCTTTTTAAAATTGCCACCTGAGCTGGCTGGGGGCCCTTCTGGCTGCTGCATGGGCCCCCTCCCTGCCCATGGTTGCAACATTGTGCCTGACACAATGCTGCAACTGCGGGCAGGGAGGGGCCCCATGCAGCAGTCTGCGTCAGGTCAGGTCACACTCACAAGCCTCATGGCTCGCCTCACCCCCTGGTGCCACGTTGCGGAGGAGGGGGTCCTCCCCAGCAGTCCAGACCCAGTCTGGGCAGGGCTGGCTCGAAGGAGGCCCAGCCTGTGTGGGAAGGCGCCCAGTGGTGGCTCCACTCAGTAACTGAGTGGAACCGCTGCCGGGCACCTTCCCATTCTGGCGCTCCTCACATCAAGATGACCCAGCCTGCCCCGGCCCGCCCGACCAGCCCCCGGCCTCCAGGGGTGGTCGGGTGAGCTGGGGCAGCAATGGTACTGCTGCTGCTGGCCGTGCTCAGCCCCAGCATGCGGGCAGCAAGCTGCAAGTGACAGAATGCCCCGTAGGACCAGCTTGCTGCCAGCCCAGAAGACGGATAGGTCCAGCAGCAGGTCACTAGCAGCATGCTGCAGACTCTGTAGAGAGCAAGTAAGTCCGAGCACCAGCAGCTCAGCGCCCCTAGGCTGGCCGAGTTGGGAGGTGCCCCTAGGCCAGTCAGCGGCTTCACCACCGGCAGGAAAAAAGAGGGGGGGCCCATGGACATTTATTGTCTCTGGGCCCATCCCAAGCTACCTACGCCCCTACTCCCACGGGTTCCAATACCACCTATACACTGACAACACTCAACTCTATCTGTCCACTCCTTCCCTCTCCCCCTCTGTTCAAGCTCATCTCGCCAACTGTCTCTCTGATATCTCAGCCTGGATGTCTCAATGCCAGCTCATACTGAACATGACGAAAACTGAACTCCTTATCTTCCCTCCCAATCCTTCCTCTCCCTCTTCTCTGTCAATTGCCATTGACGGGATCTCCATCCTCCCTGTCTCCCAAGCCCATATCTTGGCTTCATTTTCGACTAGCACCTTACCTTCAAACCCTACATTAACTGCGTTGCCAAATCCTGCCACTTCTCCCTCCACAACATTGCTAAGATCAGCCCTTTTCTGTCTGTCTCCTCTGCCAAAACTCTCATCCACACCCATGTCATCTCATGCCTCAACTATTGTAACCTCCTCCTTGCTGGCCTTCCCCACTCTCACCTTTCTTCCCTTATCTCTGTTCAAAACTCTGCTGCCAGGATCATCCACCTTGCCTGTCACTTTGACCATGTTCAGCCTCTCCTCCCTCCACTGGCTCCCTCTTCCTGAGCGTATTCTGCACAAGCTCCTTGCCTTCACTTACAAAGCCCTTCACAACTTCGCTCCCCCCTACCTTTCTGCCCTAATCTCCCTCTGAACCCCTGTTCAAGCACTCCGCTCCTCTTCAATTCCCTCCCTCACCCTTCCACGCCTCCCCTGCTCCCTCAACCGCTTTCGTCCTTCTCCCTCGCTGCCCCACACGCCTGCAACTCCCTCCCTGCCCTCCTGCGCCTTGCCCCCACCCTCCACACCTTCAAGTCCCTCCTCAAAACTCACCTCTTCTGCTCCACCCTTCCTAACTCCTGATAATCATCCCCACCCAGGATTATCCCCCACCTGTTATCTGTAAACTCCCAATTTACTGTAACCAAGCCAAGAACGTGTATCTGAGTTCTCACATCCTCATGAATGTCGCATCNCAGGGACCGTATCTATTTTATTCTCTGTAAAGCGCCAGGTACCCCACCTGTTATCTGTAAACTCCCAATTTACTGTAACCAAGCCAAGAACGTGTATCTGAGTTCTCACATCCTCATGAATGTCGCATCTCTTGTCTCTCCCTCTGTTCCCCCTTCCCTGTCTCCCTCCCCCTATCTCTAGCTTGTAAGCTCTCGGGCATATAATAATGTCTGATTGTTGCATAGTTTCTGATAGCAGGACAAATGGGGAAAAATTTGGTGTATAATATGCAGTAGATAGACCACCCCTCTGGGCTCTATAAACAATGAGTGCAAAATGAAAAATGAGGATTTTGTGTGTGTGCATGTTATACAACATAATCTGCATGTTTTCAGTATTTGGTTTAATACATTTTGGATCTGTTTAAATCATTTTGAGTCCTCTTGGCCCCAGATTAGGTGAACACTGGAAGTTAGAGCCCCAAATTCTTCAATAGTCAGGGTGTGAAAATTGGTTGGGTGCCTCTTCCTTTAAATATGTCATGCCAAGAAAACTGCAAGAAATCTTGTGGGGAACTTTTAACCCAAAAGGTTGACTACAAAGTTGATTCTTGACTACAAAAATCTTCAGAGATTAAGTAGTCCCCAAGCTGGTGGAACGAAACTCATTTTCTAATCACTTTTTTCCAGTTCAACGTCACCCCATAACCTATTGGATTCTCTGTGTGTTCCAGGCAGCTGGGACAAGGAAATATTATTGATTGCTGGTCTCTCCTCCCATCACTAGGGGCACTAGGGGTTTCTGCAGAAGCTTCCAACAGCTGCTTGTCTAATTCTCTCCTTTCCCTTACTGGCTGGAGCATGTGAAAAGGCCTCCCTCCACAATGACTGTTTCCAGGCTGCCTCCATCTGTGCTGTGACTGTAGCATATAGGCCCCCCTCAGCAAAATGGAGGGACAGGACACTTGCAGGTAGGGAAAAGGAGACACGAGGAACCTCCTGGGCCCGGGGGTAAGAGGAAAGAGCAACCCTATGAGAGAAGGGAGGGACACTCTAGAACAGAGAGAAAAGAGATAACCCCCATGAGGAGACGAGATCGGACACTATGGGAAAGGAAGAGGCTACCTCAGGGAGACAAAGAGATGGGCAAGGAGTAGGGGTGCCACTTTTTGTAGTTTGACCCTGAGATTCCCATTTTGACCTATGGGAGTCTCCGGGTCAAACCACAACAGATGGCAACCCTAGCAAGGAAAGGATAATGAAGTGGGAGAAGAGGAAAGGGGAACACGACAGGTATAAAGGGGAAGAGGTGCCTTAGAGGGAGAAGAATTGGGAACCCCAAGGAAGGAGAAAACACAAGACAGGCAGTGAATGACTCATGAAGACACTGGAGAAATTAACATACTGACTTGTGTCCCTTTTAAACACATATAGGGTTACCAGGTGTCCCTTATTTTAAGAAAAACTCTTATTTCAGAACACATCCAGTCCACAAGACTCTCTAGAACAGAACACCCCAGCTCCATGTTGTCCCTTAGTTTTGAAATTTTGACGTGGCAAACTTAAGTGGAGTGAACAATCATGTTTCCTACAAGAGCAGGTTAATTAATATGAAGGGAAAAGGTGTGATTTGTTGTTAGCCAAAACATAATAGTTTATGTGCTAAATGGCCCTGTAGACCAGGTGAGCACATGTTTCAAAACCTGTTTAATGCATGCTAGTAAAGCATGGTAGCCAGACACTATGGAAGATATTGGGTTTACCTTGACCAGCTATCATGTATAAATAAACATGTGGTAGCCTATCTATGTGACCATTTAAGCTGAGTTAATCTTGGCTAATGTGTTACAATCATACGCTTTACCAGCTGTTAACCACCTTGTAGATGAGCCCCAAGAGGTCTCGGGAAACTGGGGACCAGAATCTGTTTAGGGGAAGGGTAGCTTTGTGGAACCTTGTGAGGACCACAGAACCTGGTGGGAGGGAATCTCCATCAAATCCAGATTTAAGGATGTTTATTCAAACTCTACACTTAGTGGGGCCTCCCTGTCTCTGCATGAATAACAATTTGATGATGAACAAAGTAGTTTTCAAAACTCCTGTGCTGGCAGAGGCTCCATAAGTAGTACTTATTCAAATTTACGTGACAATTTTTGATTTATTTTTTTTAAAAAGAACAACCATGTATGTATTGATGTTTTGATTGTTTGTGAACAATTCATTTGGTATTTAATTCTGGATTTGTGACACTTGAAAGTCAAACTGTTCTAGTCAGTTGTGCTTGGCCTAGTGGCGTAACAAGGCTGTAGTGTGCCCAGGCTCATGTTCCAGTTACGGGGGCCCCTAAGGGGAAGGGGGTGAGCTCTTCCTAAGCAGCAGCCCTCCTGTCAGCCTTGGCCTCCCCCCAAAATGGTTCTCGGTAAGACCTCCCTGGACTGGCAGTCACCTGATCAGGAAGGAAGTTTTAAGGCTTGGCGGAGCCAACACGTCTCCAGACCTCTCAGCTTTGAAAACTTTCTTCTTGGTAGGGCCCTTTGCAAGTGGCCCTGAGTGCCACTAGAAAATTTACAGGGTGAGCAGGGGCCGAGTGTTGGCCCCGCTCCCCCCTCTGCCCACTCTGAAAATGTCCTACTGGTACACAGGCCACTTGCAGAAGAAGCCATCCCCACCCCACCCCAGGGTCCCTTTCATTCCAAGCTAGCTATGGCCCTGGTTTGACTGTATCAGCTACCAGATATAGTTTCTTTTTCCTGATCAGATGAGTACGGGTATTTTCAGACGTGACGAGGCGGCATTCGCCCCATCACGGAAACAACCCTTGGATTCCCCGCCGGGATCACTCCGGCACGGCCAACAGACGTGCCGGGGGATCCCGGCGGGGAATCAGGGAGGGGGCGGGGCCGTGCACATGGCCCCGCCCCCCCACGCTCCCCCATTGCCCGCCCTCTGGGGAGACGGGCGGGCGCCGCGGCCAATGCTACTCTCAAGTGTGCCATACTCCCCTACATCACCTTCAGCTTCCACGCACACTGCAAAATGCCCAAGATCCAAAGACAGAGGGTATCATATCTCCCTGATGGCTGGCCTTTCTTTTCCATGTGATTGCAGGGTTGTCCTGACTGCAAGAGGTGTTATTGTTGTTGTTGTTTCCTGTCTCTTTTTACCCCCAAAGAGACTTGCATACATAGCCTCTCTACTTGGTATCTGTGCAGGAGTGCCACCAGGAACATTCTCAGAGTTTTCTAAATAAGAACATTTTTGTTCAGGGAAGCTAGATATTATATTTCTACTGTGTTTTGTGTTTTAGTTAATAATACCAGTTAAGCAGGTTGTGTGGATTTATTTCCATTCATTTAAGAAGTATATATTTGTGGAAAGCAATGAAATACGCAGAAAGGATTTTAATCTTGGATCAGATTCAGCTTGATTTTCAAAGTTCACGTGGAATAACTAAGCTAAGGTTGCAGGCAAGTGGTTTGTGGATCATGACCTAAGTGTAGAAGCATAGTGAGCCTGATTCATGTTCACATTTGGATTCCATACCATTCTGGCTGTGCTAGGAGACTTAAAATGGGCGTAAATTATATTGCCTAGCATATAAATGAGAATAAGGTCCAAAGCTGGTCTGTTAAGTACTGTGATGATGGCTGTGGTATAAATTGATGGATAGGTAGATAAATAGATAGAATGCTGTACTTTTACACATTACAGTTGGTGCTGTTGCTTCAGTTTTGATGCTTCTTCTCTTTATCCTCTTGCTGCATAGAAATGTATAGTTTATTCCAGCAATTGAAATGAAGATCTCAATAATCTACAAGGTTGTCTTCAGAGCAGGGCTGGCTCGAGGCATGTGCCACCGGTGCCCAGGCACATGGCCCCACAGAGGGAGGGAGCCCCACAGCACTGCCGCTGTGGGTTGGAGAGGGAGTCGGGACACAGCCATTTTAAAAAATGTTTCCCCACCCCCATTGACAAAGCCTGCTGCCTGTCCGCCTGTCCTGTCTTGTTTTTTTTTCCCCCATGGCCCTGCCCCTCCCCTCCCTTCCGTGCCTCCGCCTCCTCCTTCTCCGGGCACCCGATGCTGTCTGCCCCGTGGGGAGAGTGAGATCAGGCAGCCGGGCCAGGGCTGCTCAGTGCTCACTTCCTCTACCAGCAGGAGCCAGCCTTTCCTTAGTGAGGGGAAAGGTAGCAAGCTCGCCTCCCCACCCCCAGCCCGTTGTCTGCCCCGTGGAAAGAGGGAGAGTGGTGAGACCAGGCAGCCAGGCTGGGGCTGCTCAGTTCTCATTGCCTGCCTCTACCGGAGGGAGCCTTTCCTTAGGGAAGGGAGGGTAGAAAGCTCGCGCCCCGCCCACCGCTGTCTGCCCCCAGGACCGGCCCCAGGCACGGGGACCCCATCCCTCACCTGCCTGTCCCTGCTGTAGCACTGCAGCAGCAGCAGCTGGGGCAACCGATGGGACTGGTAGATAAAGCTGTTTGCCCACATGCTGATCAGAAGGTTGCTACCTTGTAAAGAAGGTTCTTCGAGATGGCATCTAACGTTCTCATAACTGGATTGTGCACACTCACCCTATTCAAATAATAGCCACATGATGGTCTCGAGCTATAAAAAGTGCTCTCCCCCCCCTCAGAATGACAGTTCCTTCCAACCCTTTCTAGAAATATAAGGAAAAAATTCCATGCAAAGCTGGATGGGTGGGTGTTGTGAGAATGTTGGGAGCCATCTCAAAGAACCTTATTTACAAGGTAGCAATCTTCTGTTCTTCTTCGAGTGGCTCCTCACATGCCATTTTTACATGACTCCGCCGGGTGGGGGGGGGTCTGTGGGCACGCCAGTGTGTGGATGGGGCATGCACACAGCTGCACACGCATCCCCACTCACCCACCACTCATCCACATCCACATAGTAACAACCACCGTTTCCCCCGGTTGCTCCATGCATGGGGACGAGTGGGGGGGTGAGTGGGGATGCGTGTTAGGCGGGCGCACACGATTTAAAACGAACGTGCAAGGAAGCTATAAATTTCAGTGCAGCCATAAGGTTCCGCTGGCCTTTGGGGCCCCTCAGAAAGGCTTGGCACATAGCCCCTGAAACCCTTGCGCCAGCCCTGCTTCAGAGAATGGGATTTCTACATCCCTCTCCCACATATTTTGGATCACTTCATGGATTTTTTCCACACATTTGATGATAGGCATATGAAATTTAAGCCTTCAGAGTGGAATGAGACCTTCCAAAATCAAGGCTTCGTTTCTGTGTTTTGAGCATTGTAACTTTTGTGTGTTAGTGATGGATTCTTCTGTCACTTAAAAATACAAATGACAGAATTTACACATATATAATTCAAATGTTTACACATGTACAAATATAGAGTGAGATGAGACCTTTTTCAGAGTTTGAAAATTTGTTTACAGATGTGTATTTTACATTTAATTAGCCTTTTCAAGATCCAATTCTATTTTTTTAATGGACCAACTGTTGGTGGAAATGAGCAAGCTTTCGGGCCACGCAGGGCCCATCCTCAGGCATGTAGCGCAGCCAGTAGAAATATTTAAACTGAGCAAATGTAGAGCAGGTATATATGAGGGGGCATGGATAGAGCAAGGTGGCAGGAGGATAAAGAAAGAGAGAGAGATGTGCCTTTCTCTTTATACTCCTCCCTCATCTCTCTCTCTCTCTCTCTCTCTCTGCCCCCCCCCCGCCCACCCATTCCATGCCCCCTCATATATAACAGCTCTACATTTGCTCAGTTTATATATTTCTACTGGCTGTGCTACATGCCTGAGAAAGGGCCCTGCATTGCCCAAAAGCTTGCTTATTTCCACCAACAACAGTTGGTCCAATAAAAGATACCATTCAAAACACATTGTCTCTCTTTGGAACCAACACAGCAACCATACCCTCTCTCTGGGTTTTTTCAATGGACTAATTTTAAATTTCAAATCTGAAGACATATGAAGAAATTCTTAGAGTGTTTAGTCTGTAGGTTTTTAGAAATATCAGAATATGTTCCAGTCATATAACATTATATATAACATATGTTTCCCCCCGCCCCTTCTCTCCACTGGCTCTCTCTTCCTGAACCTATTCAATTCAAGCTCCTGGTCTTTATTTTCAGGACCCTTCATAGGGTGTTTTTAATGAGCAAGGTGATGAGGGGTGGGGTCCATGGCCGCTGAGTGGCACTGCTGCGGAGCACCAACTCAGGTGGAGTGCATGGGGAGTGATTCTGACAGGTGGTTCCCAGCGTGGCTACCCTGGTCACAGGGACAAGCCACCAAGCACTCCCTCTGCGGCCCTTTTTACATGAATGCTCCACCCCCCTGCCCACGTGTGGGCAGTATGGACAGTGTGACAGCCAATGGGGATGGGTGGGGGTGAGTGTGCGCTTCTGTGCGCCACCGATCCCCCACGCACGGAGGCATTGGGGAAAACGGAGGTGCCTCCATGCATGGAGATGGGTGGAGGTGGGTGGCGTCCGTATGACTGCCCGCCCACGCACCACACACCCGCTGCCTCCTCCACCACCACCCCACCGCGGCGCCTCTGGCGGCCCATTTGAAAAGGGCCTGCCATGGACCATGGGGGAGGGGGAAGCGTACTGGGCTGGCCTTTGCAATTGACATTTCCCTGTGTAAGCGCTGGGGAACCCAGGCTCTCCAGTACTCCCAACCTGTTCTTGTGACTTGCAAAGGCCATGTTCCCCACCCACAGTGCCTTAACAGCAGACAGGTCTGCTGGCCTGGCTGGCCACCCCAGATTATACAGGCAGGGGCTCCGGGCCCATCCATTGCCAGGAGCTAGTTGGCTTGCCCTTCATGGAACACTCCAGATTTCTCAGCAGTGCTCCATGCGCGGCCATGTGTGGGTGCTCCGTGGCTCACAGGCCCATGCCTTCTCCCTGCTCCACTTTCTGATGGACGGTCGGATACGTGGCTCCTGGGCGGCCGCCATGCAGGGTAGCATCTCCTTTAAAAACATCCATAGCCTTGCCCCCTCCTATCTCTCTCTGCTCATTTCCCACCACACTCCTGTCTGTGAGCTCCGCTGTTCCTCTGCTACCATGTCCACCTGCTCAAAATTCCCTTGTTCCCTGAAACATATCTGCCCCTTCTCCTTTGCTGAACCCCATGCTTGGAACTCTCTCCCTGAATACTTTTCTTCTGCTCCCTCCTTCCTGGAAACCTACCTCTTCTGGCAGACTTTTCCTAGCTCCTCATCCCCTTAGTCTCTACCCTGATTTTTAGGTTCTCTTTCTCCCCTGTAACTAAGGCCGCTTTTAGAAGTGTGTGGTGCACACACAGCGTGAAATCATGCCGCGTGTAAAAATCCTGCGGGCAGGGCTCAGACGCAACATCTTGCATGTTATAGCCAGTCGCGCATTCTTTTAAAACTGCAAATTAAATACCTTGATCGAGGCATTTAATTTGCAGTTTTAAAAGAACGCGCAGTCAGCTTTAATGCACAAGATGTCGCGTCTAAACCATGCCCACAAGATTCTTTTACACGCGGTGTGATTTCACACTGCATGTGCGCCATGCACATCTAAAAGTGGCCTAAGCTAAGCACCTGCAACTTTTTGGATATAGTCCTGTCTCTACTGGCCCCCTCCCCTTCCTGGTCTTTCTTAGATTGCAAGTCTACTGGGGCAGGGACCTGTCTATAATTGTTGATTGTAAAGCACCAGATACATTGCTTGTGCTATATAAATACTTTATAATAATAATTTCAGCAGTATAAAAATGCCTACATTCCTTCAGCATTAACTTTGGCCCTTTTCAAATGGGTTGGCAGTGCGGGGGGGATGGGTGGAGGTTGTGGTGGGTGGGCAGTACACGGGCGGCCCATTACACGGACGCCCACCCACCTCCACCCACCTCCACGCACGGAGCATCCACCATTGGCACTCATTGCTCCGGGTGTGGGTGATGGGTGGAGGTGGGTGGAGCACACACGCACACCCACCCACCCACCATGGCAAGCGTGCATACGCCCCACCACCCCCTCCCACCTGTGGGCAAAGGGGGGGGGGCGTTTGTGCAAAAAGGGCCTGTGTCTTTGGATGATGCTGGAAGCAAAAGCTTAGTGCAAAGTTGCCACGGAGCAATGTAAACTCAGGGAGGGAGAGGTGTTTATTTACAAGCAATGCTGTAAATAAATAAACCTTATGCTTAAATAGGTATGTTCAACCATAGTTTTGTCATAGCTTTAATGCCAGATGTCCATAATCTTATTGTTTGCTTTAATTCAGGAGTGGCTAACAGTTAGATTGCTCTCCACTGATAGGTCACAAGCTAGACTCCAATAGTTCACAGTGTGGGAAGGAAGACCAGCCCCCTCAGCGATTGCCTCTGGGACGGAGAGCAAGACTTATGCCTCAAGGAGTATCTCAGGGGTGTGTGTGTGAGAGAGAGGGAGAGGGAGAGGGAGAGGGAGGGGGAGGGGGGGGGCTAGGAGAGCACTTCCAATGCATTGAGGAAGGCTCTCTTAGGGGAGCGCTCCTCTCTACTCCCAAGACCCATTGCTTAGATGCCCTAGAGCTGCTGATCCTCCAACTGCCCCGATTTCCCCAGGAATGTCACAGGTATGAATAAACATTCCTGGGTGAGTCACTGCCCCGGCAAAATCCTGTTTTATTGAGCCCCCAGCTGCAGGGCTGCTGCAGTCTGAGACAACAGCTGAGCGCTGCTGTAATTAAAATATCAATCCGAACCCCCGCCCTCAGAAACAGCTTGGGTGGGGGCAGAGCGGGAGGAACTTCCACTGCCCCTTCTGCACACCTGCCAGGGCCCCCTGCTACCTCCTAGATCGCCACAGTGCTCCTGGATCAGAAGGCTGCTACCTTGTAAACAAGGTTCTTTGAAATGGCTCCGACCAGTCTCACAACACCCAGTGGTGAGACTGTTCGGAGCCATCTCGAAGAACCTTGTTTACAAGGTAGCAGCCTTCTGTTCTTCGAGATGGCTCTGACCATTCTCACCTTTGGGTGTTGTGAGAATGGTCAGAGCCACTCGAAGAATAACCTGCTGCTGCCGCTGCGTGCAGGCACACACCAGGACTGGAACAGCCAGGACTTCTGGAGGTGGCGGCAGCAGCAGCAGGAGCAGGCAGGGGGCCTGGGCCAGCGTGTGAGTAACTGAGTGAATGTGTGTGCGTGTTTGAGTGGGTGTGACTGTGAATGAAAGAGAGAGAGAGGTGAGAGCTTAAATGGGGGTGTGTGAGAGAGTGAGAGAGAGTCTTTGTGTGAGAATCTGTGTGAGAGAGAGTGTGTGTGTGTGTGTGTGTGTGAGAGAGAGAGAGAGAGAGAGTGAGAGACTGTGTGTGTGTGTGTGAGAGAGAGAGTGTGTGTGTAAGAGAGAGAGAGAGTGTGAGAGCGTCTGTGTGTGCGTGTGAGTGTGTGAGAGAGAGAGTTCCTCCCTCTCCTACCTCATGCCCTCCTCCGCCCTCACATATCTGTTCGCTCTTCCCCCCACCTCTCCCCATGAGGCT
This sequence comes from Sphenodon punctatus, assembly GCA_003113815.1. Lineage (NCBI taxonomy): Eukaryota > Metazoa > Chordata > Lepidosauria > Sphenodontia > Sphenodontidae > Sphenodon > Sphenodon punctatus. The sequence continues at coordinate 1,522,947 of QEPC01001717.1, read as the reverse complement.
GTCCTGTTGGCTCCCTTCAACAGCACCATATAATGGACAGTGGACTGAGGAGGCGCTCAATCAACCCCCACTGTGGTAAGTTATACAGTAATTTCCATGGGGATGGATCATATACCTTGCCATAATCTAGTGTACAGGGCTTTGCACTTGGGGGGACCTGTCTGTATGGGGCAGTGGGGATAATGTGCTTAATAGGCTGCCTTTTCGGGTGTCTTGTGTATTTGATTGTGACTTGGCCATTTGGAATGTAGTGCTCTGCATGCGCACTTTATTACTTGCTTTCTGCTTGTGGCATGCTTGTAGTTGGAACTGTGGGAAACACCCACTTGTAAGCCATCACTGAGGGTGCAGTGAGCAGAGACAACCTCCACTTTGATGAAGGGCAAAAGTGCCTTTAAAGTTAATTCACATGCATGCGAGCCGGGCAGTGCCCCCAGGCTGGCCGAGCTAGGCAGCACCCCTAGGCCCGCCAGCATTGGACAAAGGCAAATGTCCCTATTTTCATCTGTGAAATGTTGGAGGGTATGGAGATGGGAACCAGCAGGAGGGATTCAGGCCTGAAGTGCCAGATCCAGGGGCCCTGCTGGATCAACCAAGGTTGATGCCCAGATCAACTGGATCATGTATACCATAATCCTGGCCATCCGTGCTTTAAACATATATAAACTGAATGCAAACTCTGCCGTCTGTATTATATCAGCATTCCAAGAAGAACATAGCAATCAACCCACAATAGCAGATTCAAATTAGGCAACTGCCTAAGGAACTAGTCTATAGATTCACATAAGCAGATTCAGCCGTCTGCTTCAATACATCACAGGAAGCTGTAAGGGAGGGGTTGGGCTGGGAGCAGTCTAGCAGCAGCTGTCCTACCTCAGCCTTGAGCAGTGAGGGAGGGGTGAGCTTAACTGAGCATTCGCAGTAGGGGCAACATTCTGTTTGCCTTGACTGCACATACTCCATTCAGGCCAGAGAAGTTACAGGCAGGGCTGGAAACTTTCATACTGGGTTCTCATAGAGGAATGCAGCCAGTGAGAGTAATCTTGGGGGCATGACCATATTGCTCCGTGCCAATGGCCGCAGAGAACAGGGCTGGGACTTGTTTTGTACCTGCTTGCTTGCGGTAGATAATATCAGAGGGGAGCGAGAGTCACTATTTGGCAGGCAGGCACACAGCTTGTGTATACTTGCTTGCTTGTTTTCCAGTGGGTAAGCTCCCTTGAGATATGGCACAGGTCAGAACTCTGCTGTAGCACAGCTTCAGAGGTGAGTCAATGGGTTGGTGGGTGTATTTGCAAGGAGGCAAGGGATGGGCAGAGAGAGAAGATGGGAGGATGTTGATGTGTACCCTGCTTTGCCTCTTGCTAATGGGCATAGGGAGGGTGTTCAAAGTGTATATATGTAAAGCTAGCATTTTTAAAGTGCAGTTTTGTTTCTTGAATTTGTTTTGGACTTTTCTTTAATTCTGGTAATGTTGTTTTTAATGAATGTTGTTATATGTTTTTAAATGTTGTTAGCCACCCCAAGATGCTTGTAGCAATAAATTTCAACTGCAGGAGATTCCAGGTCTAATCCCTATTTCTTAAAGGAGGCTGCAAAGTGATTTTCTGAAACTTGATAGCTGTAGGATCTTTCTTGCCACTAAGGTGTAAAGGGCAAATATTACTTTGAGCCTTGCTCCTCCCCCCTGTATCTTTAATGCTCGATGAGGAAACTCTTGTGGCTTTGTAAAAGAGCTTTTCTTGCTGCTGATTAAGTCGGATCTAGTGGCTTCTATGAGATAAAGCATTTAGGGATTTAAATTAATTTTAAAAAAGAAAATGCAGATTTAGATGCTGTTGGTGTGTGTTGCTTTGATTTTCTCTAGGCTTTGTGACTCTAGTATTTGCTCAGCCTGTTACAAAGAGCAAAATGTGCATGCCTGTGTGTGAAAGCTTTCTCCTTGACAAGTTGTGCATGGATGGCCCTTTTCACACAGACACTCTAACGCTGATAAAATGGGTGTTACATTTTATTATACATGTTGCAGGGCTGCAGGTGTGCTGTGGGTGCCTTGCAACATGTATAATAAAACGTAACACCCATTTTGTCAGGGTTAGAGTGTCTGCGTGAAAAGGGCCGATGTGGAGAGAGACTTTTCTAATTGGGAATACCCATCAAATAAAGCTTTACTACCTTCGTCTAAAAAATGTCTTGGTAGTTCTGTCTCCTTTAGTTTTATGTGTAAAAATACATTTCCTGAGCTCCATTCTCAGGTGAAACAGCTCATGTGCTAGTGAACCTTAGTCTAATTTCTGTTGAAGTGAATGGGACTTGCACAAACAGCTAACATGCCTGTGCATTATTCTGCCAGAGGATTGTACTGTTAATGTGTTTGCATTTATGAAAAGGGCAGGACTTGAACTCTGGGTTTTGCACTAGCTACCCACCAGGTAAAATGTAAAATATGACCCAACAGGTGGCATTCCTATGACAGAGAGGTTGTTGTGGTTTTGTGAGGGCTCTTTCTTGCTATTGTAAGGAAGTTCAAGCTGGGCGGGTGGCTTCTTGCAGCTGACAACTGAGCAAGGTGGGAGAGGGGTTGTTTTGTCAGGTCAGGGCAAACAGCAAACTGCCTTTTGAAAATAAGGAGTCTGGGAGTGGAGAGAAGAGTCTGTGGGGTAGTCAGACTGTCACAGAACCATTGTCACTGCATTTCTTCTCCTCCTCTTGTTAGCAGAAAGATGGCTTATGGATAGCTTGTTGTACATTCAGCCTGTGGGTTTAGTTTGTATCTGAATCCACTCTCCTGCAGCTGGATCTGAGGAACACTTTGCCTTTTTTGAACCAAAATTGTCTTGCAAGAGCAAGGCACGCAGTTTAGCAGAAGACCACTTGTCTTGCCTTTCATTCCTATAGTAATCCATCCTTTTCACCCTCCAGTTCTAAAATGATTATATCCCCTGTGTGGATAAGCAGACTAAAGGAAAGACAAAACACATTCTCTTCTGCTTAGCTGCATGTCTTGCTCCTGCAGTTGGATGATTTCAGACCCAAAAGGCAAACAGTTTGCCAGACAGGACTTCAGGAGAGTCTCTGGATTAGATGCATACCAAACATGCAACCTATCCCCAGAGACAGTGCATGCTTTGTTGAAAAGAGGGACAGAAATGTATTCGGTGTGGGTTTTTTATTCATTGTATATTCAATAGTAACGTGTCAAATTTTAAGTAACCCTGCTCCCAAGTGGCCCAGCTCACCACTCTGCAAGCCCAAAAGTTCACCAGCCACCACAAGAGAGAGAGGGTGAATACAGCTTGAGGAACAAGGGAGTCGCAAGGAGGTGAGGGTGGTGGCCGGGAGGATGAAGCTTCTCAAAGTGAAGCTCCCAGACGGGAATGTGGCAGGAAACAAGTACAGAAAGATATGGAGGATCAAGGCCATGAAGAACCTTGAGCAGTGGCGGCTCCCCCTCCCCCCCCCAGGGCGTTTGGGGTGCCATGGGGAAACAAAACCCCGCATCGCCAGCAGCAGCAGCAGCTTCTGAGAGGCTGCTGCTGCTGTCAGTGTCTATCTCCCTTCCGGGACCCACTCTCAGAGCTGCTCTGAGAGTGGGTCCCAGAAGGGACAAAAAGGCTGAGCTGCTCAGCCGCCCAAACTGCGTTTTCTATTTAAAACGCGGTTTGGGTGGCTGAGCCCCTAGTTCACAGCACGTATAGGACGTGCTGGGGAGGGAGGGGCTAGCCTTTCATTGCGCCTAATGGGCGCAATGGAGCTTCTCGCCTGGGCGCTTGTTGCAAGCGCCCAGGCGAGAAGGTTTGGGCCAGGCGGCTGAGCCAGGGACCAGCGCGTATGCACGCTGCTCCCTGCCTCAGCCGCACATGGAGTCAGACAGGCTAGGCTGGCGGCGCGCTCTCAACAGCACACCACCAGCCTCAACTGCTTCCTGGACCCTGCCTTGCCGCTCCCCCCCCCCCCCCCCCCCCCCCCCCCCCCCCCCCCCACCGCTCC
>QEPC01001717.1:1491810-1507504 GCA_003113815.1 Sphenodon punctatus | reverse complement strand
TGGGTGGGGGTGGGCCTACAGGGAATGGGCAAGGGGGGATGAGGGTGGGGAGAGGGGATGGGCGTGGGTGAGAATAAGGGGTAGGTTGGCTGGAGAAAGGCCACTGGTGGTGGAAGAGGGAGAAAGAGGGGGTTAGTGAGAAAGGCGAGAAGGAGGGAGGTGATAGAGGGCGAGGAGGCGAGGGAGGTATGGGGAGGCATCATAGGTGTTAACTGTCCAGGTATCAGGGGGAAGCCAGGCCTGCGGGTGTTGCGTGAGAGCGTGCGTGCTGTCCCACGGCAATGGTCATCGGTGGCAGTGTAGCGTGGGCGTCGTCAGGGGGGTGGCTCCTCGCTCCGGCCTCACAACGGCCAGCGCCCTTTTGTCGTCGCCCTTCGGGCGCCGCCCAAAGCGCCCGCTGCGGGCAGGCGTGCAGCTTTGGCCTGTGGCTGAGCCCTCCCAGGGGGTGGAGCCTCTCTCACCTGGAGGGGATGGAGAAGGGAGGAGCGGTCTCAGGAGGGGGGATGGGCGCTGGGAGCTGCAATGGCTGCTGAAGTCTGGGAGCTTCTGGGGGCGGGCGTGCAGCTTTGGCCTGTGAACAGGAATGCCTTGCAAGAGTGGGGAAACCAAAAGGAGATACTGTCAAGTGGAATCTGAGGAGAGAAAGAGGATGATCATTGATTACCCTCAGTGTGATTTCTGAGCAAAGGTCTGCGCTTGGCTGGCCACTAACCATAAATTTAGAGTCTGTCTTCCATTAATTTGACCCATCACTGCAAATGGAATAGGTAGGAAACATCCTGGAATAATAAACCCTTTCATGGTAGTAAACTTCTTTTACAGTTTCAGATACCTTGGCGCTTAGTCTCCAAATGATGTTCAGTATTGTGAAGGACTTGTGGGTCGAGGGGCGGGGGGGCGGAACATCTGTGTGCTATAGAGCAAGGTATCTGTAGGTCAAGGCTGGACTTCTCTAGGTCAAGGCTGGATCCAGCATCTCCTCCGACAACCCAAAGTTATTTATTTATATAACAATTTATACCCCACCCTGCCTGCCAAAGCAGCTCAGGGAAAATATACAAAAACCCTACCACCCTAACCCACAACCCCCCACCCTTCACCCATCTCCCTCAACAAAGACCTGGCGGAACAGCCAGGTCTTGCATTGTCGTCAAAAGGAGAGGTCCGGGGCCACCTGGGCCCCTGCTGGGAGGGAATTCCACAGCCTAGGTGCGGCTGCCAAGAAAGCCCTCTCCATTGTCGCCCCCCGAGATACACAGGGAACTTTGAGAAGGGCACTCCTGGCCAACCGCATGGGTCGATCCAGAGCCCGGGGAGGCGGTTCCACAAGTAGGTAGGGCCTAGGCCTATAGGGCTTTATAAGTAAGCACCAACACCTTGAATCAGTCCCGGAAGACTATAGGCAACCAGTGCAGAGAGCGGAACACTGGTGTAATGCGCTCACAGCGTCCCGTCCCCATAAGGAGGCGGGTCGCCGCATTCTCCACCAGCTGCAGCCTCCAAACCATCACCACGTAGAGTGCGTTACAATAGTCTAGTCTAGAGGTGATGAAAACAATAATGATAGTAGCCAAGTTGGAGTCCGAGATGTACGGCCAAAGCTGCTGCACCAGATGTAACTGGCGGAACGCGCTCCTCGCCACAGCCCCCAACTGGAAAGTCAGGCAGAGCTGGGAATTGAGAAGCACTCCAAACCTGATGGACCAGTGGGGGGAAAATCCCATCATTGATGGGGGACTCCACTCCCACCGCCCTACCCACCAGCATCACCTCTGTCTTGTCGGGTCTCAGCTTCAGTCGGCTCACCTTCCTCCAGCCGCCAGACATCGAGTGAGCACCAAGACTGCTGGGTCTGAGTTGGATGAAAAAGGGGTAGAGTTCGGTGTCGTCAGCATATTGATGACACTGAATGCTAAACTTTCTCTCAACCTCAGCCAGCGGCTGCATATACATGTTGAACAGGAGAGGGGACAGAATAAAACCTTGCAGGACTCCACATGAGAGGTCCCGCGGAGATGATGAACAATCCCTGAGCACCACCCGCTGTGTTCCCCCAGCCAAGAAGGAGCGGGACCATTCAAGAACAATCCTGCCCATTCCAGCATAGTCCTGCAAGTGGGTCACCAACATCTCGTGGTCAACGGTATTAAAAGCAGCCGACTGACCCTGATCCAATTCACAGCGAAGGTTGTCGACCAGAGCCGCAAGCGCAGTCTCAATGCCATAGCCTGGATGAAAGACGGACTGCGAGAGATCTAGGAAACTGACGCAGTCCATATGCTCCTGCAGCTGCCAAGCCACTACCCATTCAGTAACCTTCCCTAAAAAGGGAAGGTTAGAGACCGGCCAATAACTGGCAAGGGAGCCAATATCAAGTGATGACGTCTTGAGCCGAGGCCACACCACTGCCTCCTTGAGGCAGCTCAGCACTCTGCCCTCCCTGAGGGAGGCATTGACCACCCCAGTGAACAGCCCCAGCGTCTCCTGGCTGGCCTTAACCAGCCAGGACGGGCATGGGTCCAGTTCGCAAAAGGTGGCTCTGACTGCCCCAAGAACATCCCCCACATCAGCAGGTGACACCCATTGAAACTGATCTCATGAAACTGGACAAGATGGGGCTTCCATAGCCTCTGGTTCTCCTATCGTAATAAGTGCAGCGTCAAAATCATAGTGAATATGAGTGATTTTTGTCCAAGAAGTAATCAACAAACATGTCACAGCGGGCAATGGACAAATCCCGTTCCAAGCAGTGGGAGGCTGGACTGACCAGCCCCCTCACCACCTGTAAAAGCTCCGCTGGATGAGACTTCACGGATGCTATGAGAGCAGCGAAGAACTCCTTCGCTGTCCGCACAGCCATGGCATAGGCTCTTAAACTAGTACTATGTCGCAATCTGTCGGCTTCAGCACGTGGATGGCGCCATCGTCACTCTAACCGCTGCCCTTCCTGCTTTAGTTGCCGCAGACCCTCCGTAAACCACGGTGGCCTACGGTGCTCATGTGCCAGGAGCGGACGCCTAGGAGCCGTCCGGTCGATGGCCTCCACTAACAAGGTGTTCCAAAGAGCAACAAGGCCATCGAATGATTGGTCATCAAGATCAGAGGGTAACTCCCCTAGAGCGTTCCGGAACCTCTCTGGTTCCATTGGTCCCTGGGGGCGAACCAACCAAACTGGTTCCATATCTCTCCAGGGGCAGACATGTGCCGGGAGATGGACCCTCGGGAGGTAATGATCCGTCCATGACAAGGGCACTGCTGACACCTCCCCCACCAACACATCCCCCGCCTCAAGACCAGTGCAAAAAAGCAGGTCCAGGGTGTTCCCTTCCCCCCCCATCATGTGTCGGGCCAATGACTACTTGGGATAGGCATGGTTGCCATGGTAGCCATGAACTCACGCTCCGTCCCTCCAAGGCTGGCGTCAGCATGAACATTGAAGTCCCCCAAGACTAGTATCTTTGGTGACTGCAACACCAGCTCCGCTAGAACATGCAGTTATGCCACTGGTGGGTGGTAGCAGCAAATGGTTTATGGTTAAGTGAATGGATCCTTATTTGTGCCAGTGAAGTATGCATGATTGTCTAAAAATAACTTGTTCTTGGGTTATTGCCAGGGGCCTGTGTTCACTACGTTGTCCATTAATTGCCACCAATAGGGAAAACGCAGTGAACATGGGTCCCATGTTGTTTATTTTTGGACTGTGAAATGATCTTGGACATAATTTTCTGCCAATTTCCAACCACACTAATATACAAACATAATGTAAGATGTACCATATATAGTTCCAGTGGAAAGAATATTGAAAGAATTAAGGTGACAGTTTCAGGATATGTAACCTCTCTCTCCCAGTATTATAAAATTATTTTATAAACACAAAGTTAAAAATACTCCATTTACAAATTACCGTCAAGAAATATAAAAACAAAAGTAACTTAAGTAAATCACACAGGCTTCTTCTATGGACAAAACAGCTTCTGTGGTTTCTGAGGCATGGAGCAAATAAAGATAAACATCAACCAGATGCTTTATAAAACTTTCCCTTACTTCTGCCTGTCTGTGGATTCAGCGTACATTTCTCAGTCTGAGATTGTGAAACTGAAGAACAGACCAACTTGTTTTATGTAAAACAATGAAAACCAGCATAGCTTTCCAGAAAAAGGGGGTAACCCCAGCACCACTGATATTCCTATAGGACCTAGCTGACACAGGATCTCGTTTCAAATCTTCTTGTGCCTGCTCACTATATATGGTTGTTACTGATTGGAAATTGGTATCAGTAACAGCAGGTACTTTTAGACAGACGGCAGCCCCGATTCTACCCGCGCCAGCCTGCTTCACCCCCGGCCTAGCAGGCCTGTTTAAAAGTGCCCCACCAGATGTGGAAGCATCCTGGAGCACTGCCTGAGGAGCAGGCCGGCCAAACCTGGGGCACTAGCCCGAGGCAGAGCTTCTGTCTGTTGGCTCAGCAGACTCACACTGCAGCCCCACCTTTGGCCACCTGTTGCCCCAGGCAACGCCATAGAGTTGTGGGCACCAGCTTAGAGCATTGGGAGATCCACCCACAACTCTATGGTGTGACGGGAGTGCCGTGCAGACTGGCGGACGCGGAGGTGCACCCCTGGAGCAGCTCTGGGGGCAGGGAGCCTCTGCATCTGTCTGTTTACATCCGCGGTTTGGTATAGCTTGGACTGAAGAGCTTTAGAGTTATACACGTCTGTTTGGATAAATCTCTCCATCTGAATCAGGTTCATAACTATACTCCTTCAGTTACCACAATCGGAGGTCTTGCTTGCTATGTTTTCAGCAAGGAAATATATCCTTCCTTCCTTGCTTCTCAAACAAATGACTTCAGCATAGCTAAGCCAATTGTGTTCAACACCATCTTTTCACCCAACCCCCCTCCTCAAAGATAGTCAGATAATTGAAACACCCTGCATGAAGTTATGAGAAGCAAGATATTCTCTGGATTATTGTCCTACAGTAGCAGTTTCTTGAAAGCATTCTTTTAATCTACCATACATTTTCAAATGCTCTGTATCATTTGAAAACCAGCTTCTGTGTGCTCATGTCTTGTATTAACAACAGTTGGGGATTAAAACAATATAATACAAATGTAAAGCTTACGGGACAGAATGATGACCTATACCAGGGATGGCGACGCTTTTCCTTCATAGGGATCACTTTGAAAATTAGTACAAGCTCCAAGGACCACATAGATGTTGAGGATGGGATTTCTTGGGGGGTGCACTTAGGAAGAGGAGAATGTAGAACATGGATTTGCTGCAAGGATATATTCCCCTATCCTTGTGTGCATACTCACATATTTGTTCCCTTATCCTGAGTTCAGTCTTTCAGTACTTGGGGGTAAGAAATGGATCCAGGAACTGGAAACGGGGCAAATAAAAACTAGCTGTGGACCTGATTTGGTACCTGGGCCGGAGGCTCCCCATCTTTGACTATACAAAGATAATTCCTTACACCATCTCCCAAAAGATTACAAGTGACAGGTCCCAATATTAAATTGCACCCAAGTAAAATAACCTCTGCAGACCCCATCCAGGAAAAGAAAATAGAAAAAATATGGAAATCTGGAATTTTCATATTAGTATGACTTCCTCAAGATTTAGGCTGATGATTACCAAATCCAGCGTGCTATGGAAATATGCAGACATAAAAGAGTAACCCCACAATTTGAGAGTAGATCAGGCCATTGAAATCCCTTGAACCCATTTGCTTTTCCTCCATCTATCACATTCTTATATCACACAGCTGTTAGGGTGCATTGATCACAAGACATGCTTGGGATGGAAAATTGTTGTGGTTCCCTCCTATGTACAGTGATTAGCAATCTATGCTTTGCCATAAGATACACATTTCCAAGGGATAATTCGGTTACCTCTGGTTTTGAAGGCTTTCATTCTAAAAAGTGAATCTTTTTGGCATATTTGAAAGCAGAGATACATCTTTCTATGATTTTTTTTCCCTGTAAGACATATAACAGGGACAATATTCTCCTACAAGTTGATGCCCCAGATTTGAAGAGTACAGGGAGAGAAAGCCTTGAGGACATATCTTTGTTATCTAAGGGCGTTTTCAGACAGCCAAAGTAATGCGCACTAGTTTGAAATAAGTACAGTGTTTGTTAGTCTGCACTAACATAGCGATGCCTTTTAGACAAACAGTGTAGTGCGGATTAGTGACCAAAGTAATTGTAACTTACCGAACAAGACAATGTGGACTACTTTAAGTACTGTTCTTATAAAATCAAGTGGTTGGGGTTTCATAAGAACCATACTTATCTCTTAGTCCTCACTAATGCGTGCCGTTGACAGCATTCAGACGAACAAAGTAGTCCGCACTAGTTTCAGTTAGTGCGGACTAACTGTCTGTGTGAAAACGCCCTAATGCTTTCTTTGCATCCTTAATATTTGGAGATGTGTGGCTCCACATACAGTATATCCTTCCCACACCCAGGGATGACATTAAGGGGTAGCTAATGCTGCCTCAAAATATTTCCCGCTACCTCACCCACCAGAAAAAGATAATACCTTCATACTATGTAGTGCAAAATCTTTGATTCCACCCACCTCCCAAAGATATCTCTGCCACCTCTTTGCTCTCCCCCTATTAATCTATTGTAACCCTGTAATGGGGACACTGAGGCTGTGCAAGTTCTGGGCCAAAGCAGAGCTAATAAGTCATTGCAGAGATGCCTACCCCAGGTTTAAGTACCGAATCAAGCCCAGAAAGGGTAACAGAGACACTTAGTATGACCTGAGTGCTTCCAGCTGGGTGTGGCAGGAAGCTGCAAGCCAGCTGAAGGACACTAGAGACAAAAGCATCTTGGGGGATGAGAACTGCTTGTTAGGAGGTCTACAGGAAGAGGTTAGAGAGCTGTCCCAAGGCCCTGTACAGCTCAGGGCTTCCCTAGAAACTGGCTGACTGAGAGTAGGCCAGGTGGCCTGAGAGGGCTAAAAACCTAAAGCTGGCTAGAACTGAGGGAGCAGCTTGCCAGAGTTAACTGGGAGCGCAATGAGGGGCTTGCTACAAAAGGGAGGTACTGGATTGGGAGCCGTGACAGGAGGCTTGACTGTACTGAAAGACACTGGCATGTAATATAGCACTGTTGGTAATGGAGCACTATAAATAAAGGAGTTTGGACTGAGAAACCCTGTCTGTGCCAGTGATTTGGAGTGCAGGAAGGTATAGCCTGAACATACCACACCACCCCTACAACTTTCTTAGATTCTTTGCATTTGTAATAACTGTTATGCATCAACTATTCTATTTCAGGGTGCAAATATAAATGCCTTTTATTTACATTACAATTTATATGCCACCCCTCCTGCCTCAGGCATCTTGGGGTGGCTCACAACACATCTTAAAAAACATTTTAAAACATTAAAATAAACAGGAATTATTATAATTAAAAACAATATAAAACCCCACCCCACCCATTTTGCTTTAGACAGACTGAGTACTTAATATACAAGCATTCCATGCTATTGTTGGCCATGTTACGCTCTTTATTAGGTGAGTACTACACTGATGCCACAAATTGTAGCCGAAATCGTTGCAGATATCTGCAATCTTCACAGAAACTCGGTTCTCTAAGCATTCCATTGGTGAATTTGAGGGCCTATGTTGTGGCTGTGAGGGAAGCAAAGAAACTGTTCTTTGCTACCCTCATAGCGTCTGCTCAATCGCGTCTGGTGGAGCTGTTCCGGGTTGGTCGGTCCTCCCTGTCTTCTCCTGGAACCGGATTCATCCAAGGCCCGCTGTGACATGTTTCTAACGTACTTTGTGGACAAAATTGCTCACACTGAGTACAACTTTGACTCCACCTTTTCAGATGCAGTGGTAGAGCCAGAGGTTAGGAATGCCCTGTCTGATCAGATTTTGTGGGATGAGTTTCAGTCGGTGACACCTGCCAAGGCAGCCGATGTCCTGGGGTCTGTTAGGGCTACAACTTGCGAACCAGATCCTTGCCCTGGTTGGTTAAGGCCTCCTGGGAGACTTTGGGGCTGGGGCTGGCCAGGATAGTTAACACCTCCCTTCAGGAAGGGAGGATGCCGGATTGCCTCAAGGAGGCTGTGGTCCAGCCCCTCTTCAAGAAACCATCTCTCAATGTGGATGCTCCGGTGAGTTACTGGCCTGTCTTTAACCTTCACTTTTTAGGGAAAATTATTGAACAGGTAGTGGCCCGGCAGTGGCAGGCACATCTGGATTGCACCGGTTTTCTTGATCCCACGCAGTTGGGCTTTCGCTCAGGCTACGGCACAGAGATGGCGTTGGTTGCCTTGGTCAGTGACCTCCTAGTAGAGCTGGATAGGGGTTGTATGATCCTACTAGTTCTACTGGATCTATCAGTGGCTTTCAATACGGTGAACCATGAGATGCTGGTAACCCACCTGCGGGACCTGGCCGGGTGGATGGAAGGAACTGTTCGACAATGGTTCCATTCTTACATCACCTGGGAGATTACACTAGGTGGTCCTAGGGGACTGCACTTCATCCCCTGGGGCTCTCTCGTGTGGGGTCCTGCAGGGCTCTATTTTGTTCCCTCTCTTGTTCAACGTATATATGAAGCTGCTCGGGGAGGTTGTGCGCAACTGGGGAGTAAGATGTCATCAATACGCAGATGACAACTAGCTGTATTTCATCTTTTCATCCGTATTTCATCTGACCCAGGCCCTGCTGTCTCCTTGCTGTCCCAGTGTCTGGCTGCTGTGGGGAATTGGATGAGGTTGAGCTGATTGAAGCTCAATCCTGATAAGATGGAGGTGATGTTGGTGGGTGGGGTCGGGGACCTGAGGGGAGGGGAACACTCCTGTTGGAGGGGATGTTGCCCTCCATTGGTTCCATCTGTGTGGAGCCTGGGGGTGCTCCTGGATTCACAGCTACACTTGGATTCCCAGGTGTCGGCTGTGGCCAGGGGCACCTTTCGCCAATTATATTTGGTGAGAAGACTCTACCCATGTGTCTCTGATTCAGACCTTGCCACCCTCATCCGCGCATTCGTCATCTCGAGACTAGACTCCCAGACGTCCGCTTCCCAAACATGAGAGCCGCAGGTCCCCGTGGTTCACGAAGGACCTACCACAGGTAAAATGTGAGGGGAGGCAGTTAGAGCGACGGTGGCATCGTACTCATGCTGAAGCCGACAGATTGCGGCATAGAGCCAGTTTGAAAGCCTATGCAGTGGCTGTGCAGGTGGCAAAGAAGTAGTTCTTTGCTGCCATCATAGCATCCGTGAAATCTCGCTTGGCAAAGTTCTTCCGGGTGGTGAAGGGGTTGGTCAGTCCAGCCTCCCTCCACCTGGAAGTGGAGTTTTCCCAGGCCCGCTCTGATAGGTTTATTGATTTTTTTCGTGGACAAAATTACTCGCATTCACCATGACTTCGCTGCCACAGTTGATAAAATTGGGGAACCAGAGGCCAGGGCAGCTTGTCCTGTTTTGTGGGATCAATTTCAGTCGGTGACCCCGATGTCCTGGGGGCTGTTAGGCCACAACATGTGAATTAGATCCTTGCCTGTCCTGGCTGGTTAAGGCCAGGGCTGGTGCTGGCACGGGTGGTCAGCGCCTCCCTTGAGGAGGGCAGGGTCCTGGGGTCTCTTAAGGAGGGTGTGATGCGGCCCTTGCTCAAAAGAACATCCCTTGACGCTGGCGCCCTTGCCAGCTACCGGCCTCTGTCTAACCTTCCCTTTTTTGGGAAGGTTATTGAGTGGGTGGTGGCCCAGCAGCTCCGGGACCATTTGGACCGGGTCAGCTTCGTGGACCCCTTGCAGTCTGGCTTTCGATCGGAATATGACAGAGACTGCGCTTGTGGCCTTGGTCGACTACCTGTGCCATGCTTTAGACCGGGGGCAGTCGACCCTTCTGGTCTTGTTAGATCTGTCAGCTGCTTTCGATACCGTTGACCATGAGCTGCTGGTGACTCGGCCACAGGATCGTGCCGGGGTGGGCGGGACTGTTCTTGAATGGTTCTGCTTGTTCCTGGTTGATAGGACTCACCGTGTGGTCTTGGGTGACTGTACATCAGCTTCCCAGGATCTCATGTGTGGGATCCCGCAGGGTTCTATTCTGTCCCCCTTCCTGTTCAGCGTGTACCTTTGGGTGAGGTCGTGAGAGGGTTTGACGTGTGTTGTCGTCAATATGCCAACCACAATATGCCAACCACAATAAGCTCTGCCTCTCGTTTTCAGCAGACTCAGGCCTCGCAGTCTCATTGCTTACCCAATGTCTGACAGCTATGGGGGCCTCGATGAGGGCAAGCCGCCTGAAGTTGAATCCCTACAAGACGGAGGTGATGCTGGTGGGGAGGGCCGAGGGAGTGGAGGCCCCCATTGTTGATGGGGTGTGCCCTGTCCTGGTTCCTCAAGTTCGTAGTCTGGGGGTGCTCCTCGATTCGCAGCTCCGCCTGGATGTCCAGGTGGCAGCTGTGGCAAGGAGTGCATTTGCCAAATTACATCTGGTGTGACGGTTATGGCCATGTGTCTCAGACTGCGATCTTGCCACCATCATCCATGCCTTCATCACCTTGAGGCTTGATTACTGTAACGCACTCTCCATGGGTCTACCCAAGGTGACGGTTCGGAGGCTGCAACTGGCACAGAATGCGGCAACCCTGTCTCCTGATGGGAATGGGCCGGCGAGAGCACATAACACTGGTGCTCTGTTCTCTGCGCTGGTTGCCTACCGGGCCCGATTCAAGGTGTTGGTGTTGACCTTTAAAGCTCTATGTGGCCTGGACCCCACCTACCTGCAGGACCTCTCCCTGGGTTCTGGAATGGCCATTGCAGTCGGCCGGGAGCGCCCTTTTGGAGGTCCCCCGTGTTCGGCGGGGCACCACGTTGGAGAGGGCGTTCTCGGTCGCCGCACCTCAGTTGTGGAACTCCCTCCCAGCAGAGGTTCGTTTGGCCCTGGGCCTTCCCTTCTTCAGATGTCAGTGTAAGACTTGGCTGTTCCACCAGGCATTTGATGAGAGAGCCCCTCTCTCAGTGAGTGATGGGACAGGGTTGTGGGGAGGGAATTGATGGGTTTATTGTTTTAAGTTGTACGTATTTTTTTAATGCTTTTATACTGTACGCTGCCCTGAGCTGCCTTTGGCAGGAGGGGGCGGGATAACAAATCTTTTATAATAATAATAATAAATAATATAATATTGCAATGCTTTCTACATGGGGCTGCCCTTGGCGATGGTCTGGAAGCTGCAGCTGGTGCAGAATGCTGCAGCCCATCTCCTTACGGGTGCAGGTCGCAGGGAGTACATTACACCAGTACTCTGAAATCTGCACTGGCTGCCTATTGTCTTCTGGGCTCGATTCAAGGTGCTGATTTTGACTTTTAAGGTCCTAAATGGCTTGGGCCCTGCTTACCTGAAGGAATACCTCACTCCCGGGTGGTCCCTGCAGTCGTCCGGAAGTGCCCTCCTGGAGGTCCCACAATTTTGGCAGGTCCAAACGGACAGGCGGACATTCTCAGTGGCTGCACCATCGCCTTGGAATACCCTTCCGGTAGAGGTCTGCCCAAATCTCCTTGCCTTCCGACAGAGCTGTAAGACTTGGCTCTTCTGACAGGTGTTTGGTGGGGAGGATGGGCTGGTGTGGGGGCAGGTAGAGAGCTGTTTTCTGTACAGATCTCTTTGATTTTGCTTCAATCATGGTTTTATAGCTATATATTTTTGTATTTGTTTTATATTATTGTTTTTACTTGGTTGTGAGCGGCTCTGAGTCGGCATGGGTGGGAGGGGCAAGATAGAAATGTTTTAAAGAAATTAATCCCTAGAGAAATTATTACTTTGAGAATTGGGGCTGTAGTTGTGCGTAGTTCTGTTGAAGTCAGTTGGACAACCCTAGAGAAAGTGGTTTCAGGACTGTGGCCAAAGTTAATAATGAACAGTCTGATTTTCAAAAGACTGCACTAGTATAAGCTCCATAGAAATTATTGTGGTTTGTCAGCACAGTGTTTTAAGGTTTGGGTGCAAAGTGTGAAATTCCCCCCCCTCCCCGCCCCGTTGACTTCACTATGATTATGGCGGCAATCCTAAAATCTGTCTCTTGGGGCGGGGAAGCATCCGCTGACATGGGGTGGGAATTGGGAACCTCTCTGGATCTAAAGTAGGAATTAACCACTCAGGAAAAGGACCTTAGAGTCATTGTGGACAATACACCGAAATCCTCAGCTCAGTGTGCGGTGGCCATCAAAAAAACAATGTTAGGAATTTTTTGTAAGCCAGAGACAATGTAATGTAAAGATTTATTTGTGTGACCGGAGGTCATTGTATAGAAAACACAAATCGAACAACATAGATGTCCAAAGAAATAAATAATATCCAATAAGCAGATTTAATAATAATCAATAATTAAAACCCCACATTTTTAACATGTGCTAAAATAAAATGAGCATATGCTAATCAAATGTCCCTACCAAATCAGTTTGCAATACCATATAATTTACCGATTTATAGTTGGCAAATAATACTTGGGAATAATATTTAGGAATGATGTTTGGGAATTCCACATCATGTCCGTCTCTTAATCCATGGTTTAAGTACCCACACAAATTATTATTCATCCAAAGGGCAAAAATTTTCCTCTCCTTTTGAAAGCGTCTACCAGAAAGGCTGATACTGCATTAGAGATTTCTATAGTAGAATCAGACAGGAATATTATTGTCAGTTCAAAAACAGTCCTACCTGGAAATTTCAATAAGAAGGAATTTAAATATTTGTCTCGAAGCTTTTCATAAAGACGGCAAACAAACAGTATGTGCCCCACTGTCTCTGCCTCCTGCTCATCAAATGGGCAAAGCCTTTGAGTAAAAGGCAAACCAGAGAACCTGCCTGCCAGGATTTTTCAAGGGAGGGCATTCATCCTGGCACATAAGAATAAGTGCAACCGTCTAATCGAGTAAGCTCTAGACAGGTATACCAAATCAAATCAAAAGTTTTATTGTTTAGCCATAGGCTTTTACACATAGCAATACAACACAATACATTTTACCGACCAATTAAAATTAGATATGGCATCGCCCATAAATCATATACAAAATATTTACAAATTTAAATACTCCTTGATGATATGTGTACATCCCCGTCGTCCTTCCCATTACTCTCCGTACTACCGGGCATCCTGTACTTTCAAATAATCTAGACAGGTATACAGCTGTTTCTCCAAAATTTAAGGTTAGATATTTATAATGCGCTAATGAAGAGAATGTGGATACTGCTGGGCAATCCTCCTGATAGTTTATATCCTCTATTCTCCTATACAATTCAGCCTGGATCGTATTGAAAGCTTTGTGCTGAAGATATTCACGCAACATCCCCCATCTACCTAATTGGCTCTCAACTGCCCTACTCCCAGGAGTTCATAAGAGAGTCGTTTGGAATCAAAGTTAATAATCCCGGTGCTTCACTCTGGAATAGGCGTAACCACAAAAGCATGGCTTGTTTTCATGCCTGCATTCCCCATGATAACTGGCCAAATTCTAATCTGATTGCTACTGAGGGAACACTTCTTGGAATTTGCAGATCTATAGTTCTGGTTTGCAAGGCGTTTAGTTCTCTAAGGAACCAAATTGCCCAGACGGCAGCTCCGTAGAGGAGCTGAGCTCTTGGCTTGGCATTAATAACCATCATTGCAGAACAAAGCCACCGTTTCCTTTTTTATAAAAAAAAACGTAGAATAGCTATAACATTTCCTTTGGTACAAGTAACTGCCAGGTCTGCATGCTGAGATCATTTAAGAGAGGAATGAAAGGTAAGTCCTAGATATTTATAGGAGCTAACTTGTGCAATGAGGTGATCCTTAATATACCAGTTTTCTAACCGCCTTTGCTTGCCAAAAACCAGAACCTTTGTCTTCCCATAATTAAGCACCAATTTGTTTAGACTGCAATAGTTAGCTAATGCTGACAGCTGTCTCCGTAGTCCTACTCTCATTTGGGAGAGGATGACTGCATCATCCGCATACATCAAACATCCAATAGGATGTAAGGCTAATTTTGGCAGAAAAAAATCAGACCCAGCCATTCTTGGAATGAGGTCATTAAAATTAAATAAACTAGGCGCCAAAGTACATCCCTGCCTCACACCAGAAAAAATAGGAAGCCAATCAGTAAGATGCCCGGTATCAGTAAACCTAATTGCCAAACAAGAATGTCTGTGCAGAATTTTACTTAACATGAATAATCTATTATCAATGGAAGTACTTCCTTGCTTATCCCACAGCAACTCTCTATCAATTAAATCAAAAGCTGCTTTAAAGTCAACAAATGCACAATACAGTTTGCGATTTGACTTTACGTATTTCTCAGCCAGATGATATAACAATAAGCAATGATCAATAGTAGATCTATTTCCCTGAAATCCGGTTTGTTCCGGGTGAAGGATATGAAAATAGATCAGGCAAGTAATCAATGATTTTAACAAGTGTTTGGCATATAATTTTGCCAAAACACTTAAAAGGCTAATTGGCCTATAATTTCCTGGATTTAAATGGGAACCATTTTTGTATATTGGGACCACCACTGCTTTTCCTCAGTCCTCTGGCAACTCACCAGTCTTACCTAATAAGTAAAAAAAGAAGCCAAGAAGGGGACCCACCAATCAGCATGATTTTAAAGAAATTCAGCCGGAATATAATCTAACCCTGGGACTTTACATGTCTTGAGGCTGCTAATTAAGGAAGCAGAGATAGTGTGTGGTTGCTGTGTTGGTCCCAAATGACAGAGAGGGAGATAAAGTGGTTCAAATGATACCTTATTGTACCAACTGCTGTTGGTGAGAATGAGCAAGCTTTCAGGCCACACAGGGCCCTTCCTCAGACATGTAGCATAGCCAGTCATAAATACATAAACTGATCATACGTAGGGCAGGTATATATGAAGAGGCATGGAATAGGAGGAAGTGGATAAGACAAGGTAACTGGTGGGAGTGGGGGTAAAGAGATGTCAGACATTTAAAACCCACTGTAAAATAATATATTGGTGTAGGAGACAAACTGGTATTATTAAAGAGGATGCAGCTAAAGCAAACATGGGTTGGGAGGTGTATAGCAGGAAAAACCGCTGATCAGGTGAATGGAATATACATATGAAAGGAACTGGGTACAATGCAGTAACACAAAGGCAGAGTATCCAGCTGACAGTCCGTCAGTTACAGAGAGGGGGACAAAGTGGTTGGAATGATAACTTGGTACAGAGGATTACAGTTATTCGTAAGGGGATAGAGAATAAAACTGAAAATATCATATGCCTCTCTCTATATGAATCTATGGTGTGACTGCACCTTGAGTACTATGTGTAGTTCTGGTTGCCCCCCATCTCAAAAAAGATATAGTAGAAATAAAAAAGGTACAGAGAAGATAGACACAAAAAGGCACAAAAATGATAATGGGTATGGAGAACAGCTGCCTTATGAAGAGAGGCTAGATAGGTTAGGGCTCTTCAGCTTGGAAAAGAGATGACAGAGGGGATATGATAGAAGTTTATAAAATGATTAGTGTAGAACGAATAAATAGGGAATGGTTATTCCCCCCTCCCCCCCCAATAGGATTACAACTAGGGGACACCGCATGAAACTAACAAGTAGCAGATTTATTTATTTGTTTGAATTTATATGCTGCCCTTTCCTGGAGGCTTGCGGCAGTTCACAAGTTGTAAAAAAAAAAAAAAAAAAAAAAAAAAAAA
>QEPC01001717.1:1387717-1475456 GCA_003113815.1 Sphenodon punctatus | reverse complement strand
GGGGGGGGGGGGGAGCTTGCTGCATGGAGGGGCTGCACTGTGGGCTCGTTGCATGGCGGGGGCTGCAGTATGGAGCTTGAGCATCGAGCCCACTGGATCTTTCAGAGCTGGCGCCACTTCTCCATGAGGAGGGGTACGGCACCAGTCGCTGCAATTACAGCGGTGCCACTTGGGGAGGCAAAGGCTGCAGGGGGGCTTGCCTCTGGGACCACCACAGTCAGAGGGGGCTGGGAAGGTCTGCTGACCAGCTGAGGGCTGATACCCCCGCCTTCCCTGTGTTGGAGCTCAGCTGGCTTCCCCGCAGCTGTGGAAGGGGGGGCGAGTAATAGGCCTCACTGAATTGGCAAGGGGTCACACTGGGGAGACAGGTTGGAGTGGGGCCCTGGTGCTGGAGACCCAGGGCAGGCCAGCCCAATGAATCCAGCCCAGGCTTGGCCATGTGGGTAGCCCCATGGCGCTCAGCTGCTCCTCACCAGCCCCAAACCCCCTTGGAAGCAGCCTGGGTGACAGGGGGAGGAACTACGCCGCCACCCACCCAATGCTGCTGCCGTCATTTAAAAATCTTCAGCTCCCATGCCCCCTCAGCAGCAGCCTGGATGGGAAGGGAAGGAACTACGCCCCCTCCCTCCCCGCTGCTGCCACCATTGCCAAGATTAAAGTTCCCGCTATGCAACTGTGCGCATGCTCATGCTGGGGGAGGCTCGCCATGTTTCCTAATATGGAATGCTAGGAAATGTAGTCCCAGCATTCCAGATTTAGGAAACATGGCGGCTGGCCCCCACATGTGCACACGCACAACAGGCCTTCGGTTTTGAAGAGGATGACGGAGCCAGAGGAAAGGGGTGAGAGAGAAAGGGGGTAGTCGGGAGAGAGAAGGGGGAGTGGGAGAAAGAAAGCAGGGAGAGAGGAGGGACTGGGAGTGATAGAGGTGACTGTGTGAGAGAGACGACTGAGAAGTGAGAGACATGATAGTGTGAGAGAGAAGAGATGCAGAGGAGATGCATCTCACACAAAGTCATATACTTAGGTGTAATGAGGCTACAGAGACTCAGAGTGGCAATAGGGATCAATGGGAAAAAGCAAAGAACAAGAATAAACTGCATTGAGAACTGTATAGAATGACTAGGCATTTTCAGACAAGATGCTCCCCATCCACTATACATGTTGCAGGGCTGTAGAGTTGCCCTAGGGATGCCCTGTAACATGTATAGTGGGTGGGGAGTGTCTTGTCTGAAAATGCCCAAAGAGAGGGCCAGGTTACCGGATGGGATATTAAGGGACTGTGTGAAAAGAAAATGAGAGGATGAAGGGGAGCTGGTGGAATGATAAGCAGAGAACTAACAAGAATAGATTAAATGAGGGATGAGGTAAAATGACCAGAGGTAGGTGGCCATGTGAGTAGGTGGAATGATGAAAGGGATTGGTTGGAAAATGGTGGAGGAGGCCATGAGGAATGCATTGAATGAGAAGGGTTGGGGTAGAATGAGGAAAATGGAGAGTTGGGAGCAAATAATATCCTTTACAAAAAGCCATAAAACTCCATAATCAAAAAACCTCTGGTTTACACCGCAAGTTAAGGCTTTTGCAAATTCAATCATGCAATTAAAAACATGGAAATTCCAAGTTAAAGTTCCGCCTTAACTTATGTGCCATGTAGGCAGTAAATATGTACCGTCTCACATATTGTGCTCGCTTACAACTTAGGTGCCATGCACCCACACTTTGCCTTTCAGCCGCAATCCTGTTCCTTTGCAGGTTGGGGACAACACTGAAGCTGGGGACAGAAGGGCATGAGCTGGCCCCTCACCCCCTCCTTTCCCTCTGTCCTTTCATTTAGGTTGGGGAGAATGGGACAGCAGAGCACACTGACTACACTGAAGCTCTGTACAGTGGTATACAAATGTTTCATAAAAACCTTTAGTTGGGTACACATATTGTAATTAATAAAATGGAATGGCAATTGGAAGGAATGGAGGCAACAGCAATGCCAATTTCTAAATAAATGTTATTACAATATCAAATCAAGTGACCATCAAAGATCAACATAGCTGAATCTTTGGGAGTACAGAGGGAAAACAAGTGTGTGAAACAATGAGGAAGGCACTAGATGAACTAGGTGAAATGGCTGGGATGACAGGAAAAAATACAAAGTGTGCAGGGGGAATAAGTGGGTGGAACGACGAGGAATTAGAAATATTTACAAAGTTCTGAGTGAAATAAACCATTCAGAAAACTGATGGGATAGCTGTGGGATTATTTGGATCATTTCATCCACTTACCATAGCTGACTCCTGATCCTTTGACTCCCTGTAGCCTCCCTCCCTGTTGTTCTACTTCCTGTCCTCTTTTGTTTGTTTTTTGTCATCCCACACACAGACCTTTACTCCTGTTCCATATGAGACAAATAGACGTATTTCCCAGGACTTTGGAGTTCTCTGAGGGGAGTGGGGGCTAGAGGGTTAGAAGGGGTAACTTAGACTGGGTTGTTTGTTGTTAGGTTGAGAGCAGAGGAGAACAGATCAGGCAGGGGATCAAGACTGTTGGGTTGCCTGTGAAGGGAGTGCAGCCTACCAGCTTAGAGTGGGGTGGAGCTGCCAGGAGCCCTGACTTCTCTGGTAACGGGTGGGGACCTAGTAGGTTAGATGGGGAGGGGTGTGTAGAGCCACTACTACTAAGTTCTCTGGGAGGGCAGTGGGGACTGCTGGTTAGAAGAGAGGATTTGGAGCCATTACTTAGCTGTCCCCTTCTCCCCAACTCAAATGAAAGGATAGAGGGAAAGGAGGGGGTGAGGGGCCAGCTCACATCCTCCTGTCCCCAGCTTCAGTGTTGTCCCCAACCTGTAGAGGAAGAGCATTGGGGCTGAAAGACAAAGGCAAAGTGTGGGTGCATGGAGCCTAAGTTGTACGCGAGCACCATATGCAGGACAGTACAACATCTTTACTGCTTACATGGCACATAAGTTAAAGCGGGAGCCTTAACTTTCAATTTCCATGCTTTTTATTGCATGATTGAATTTGCAAGAGCCTTGATGTATATTTTTTGGCTTTTTGTAGAAGCCATTATATATTATTTGGCTCTGGCTGTAAATAAATAAGAGCCTTAACTCTCATTGTAAACCAGAGGTTTTTAAATTATGGAATAGGATTCTCACGTGCTCTTCATAGTTGCCTTTTCACTTGTTCCACTTAACACCCTTTTCATCTTCCCCTATTACATCCTACTGTCCCAAGTTCCAGCCCCAGACCTGCCTGACGAAGGACCCTGTGAGGTTTGAAAGCTTGCACATCTCCATCAACTTGAGTTGGTCCAATAAAAGATAGCACCACACTATTTTGTCTCTACTGCCTATATTTGGGACCAACACAGGAACCACACTCTTTCTACTAAGTTTCTGTTAGTGTACTACATTTTTCTGTACCTAGTTCCTTGAGATCATTTTAACCACTTTGTGTCCCTATTTGTAACTGACCCTGTTAGCTGAATTCTCAACCTTTGTTACTATAAACGTAGTTCCTTTGATACGTGTATTCCCTTCTCTTGATAAGCTGTTTCCCATTATATCCCTAATGCACATTTGCTCTCTCTCTGTGTTTAACACTACCTATTTTTTCTTAGCGTGGGTGATTTCAGAAGTGACGTGGTGAATGTCCACCACAGTAAACCTCAGTCAAACGCAGGGGGTGGTGAAAGGGCCGTGCAAGTCTGTTTGCTCGCATCCAGATGTTCACCACAGTTAATTGTGGCCCGGGGTGAAGCTAACCACGCTTTGTGAGGTCAGGGCGGGAGGAGGTCCAGAAGTGTGGTGAACGGTCACCACGGCAGGGGTGAATGAAAAGTAACTNGAGTAGACAACACGTTCAAGCAGCTTGGAAGCAAAAGGAAGGAGTGAGACAGGACGATAGCTAGAAGGGTCAGAGGGGTCAAGAGTGGACTTGTTGGCCGAGACCACTGACAGAGTGGCTCCCAGGTGTTCCCTGCCCTCCCGAGTCTCCCACAGGTTTCCTTGGTTTACTGAGGGCTTGTGGTGTTTGAAGTGGGAGAATAGGCGGTTAGAGCGACGGTGGTGCTGGACTCGCAACGAGTGTGATCGATCACAGCATAAGAGTAGATTAAAGGCCTATGCTGTGGCGGTGCAGGCAGCAAAGAAGCAGTTCTTTGCTGCCCTCGTTGCATCTTCAAAGTCACGTCCAGTGGAGCTTTTCTGGGTGGTGAAAGGTTTGGTCAGTCCTGCCTGCCTCCACCTGGACCTGGAGCAATCCAGCGACCGCTGTGACCGGTTTATTGAGTACTTTGTAGGTAAGATCGCCCACATCTGCCACGATTTCGGTACTGCAGTTATTGCAGAGGATCATCTTGGGGCTATGGATGCCCCATCCTGTCCTGTTTTGTGGGATCAGTTTCAGATGGTGTCGCCTGCCGATGTGGAATCTTTGTTGGGATCTGTTCATGCCACTACTTGTGAACAAGATCCATGCCTGTCCTGGTTGGTGAAAGCCAGCTGGGAGACATTACGGCTGTTGCTGGCTGGGGTGGTTAGTGCCTCACTTTGGGAGGGCAGGGTGCCTGGTTGGCTGAAAGAGGCAGTGATTAGGGCCCCTGCTCAAGAAACCATCTCTTGACGCTGATGCGTGTGTCAGTTATCGGCCGGTCTCTAACCTCCCCTTTTTAGGGAAGGTTATTGAACAAGCTCTGGCATGGCAGCTCCAGGAACATCTAGACTGCGCCGGTTTCCTTGACCCCTTTCAGTCTGGTTTTTGGCCTGGGTATGGTACGGAGAGACTGCATTGGTGGCATTGGTTGACGATCTCCGTCTGGCACTGGACCGGGGTCGTCAGACCTTACTGGTCCTGCTAGACCTTTCGGCTGCATTTGACACAGTCAACTATGAGGCACTGGTGACTCGCTTGTGGGACCGTGCCGGGATTGAAGGAACGGTCTTGGACTGGTTTCGTTCGTTCCTGGCCGGGAGAACTCACCGGGTGGTCTTGGGGGAGTGTACGTCTTCCCCGCGGGATCTCACGTGTAGAGTCCTGCAGGGTGCCATTTTGTCCCCCCCCCCCCTTTTAACATCTATATGCAGCCGTTAGGGGAGATCGTGAGAAGGTTTCAGGGCATGCAGTGTCATCAGTGACACTGCAGTGTGTCAGTATGCTGATGACACTCAGCTCTACCTCTTTTCCCATCGATCCAGGCCATGCAGTCTCCTTATTTTCCCAGTGCCTGTCAGCTGTGGGGGCTTGGATGAGGTTGAGCCATCTGCAATTGAATCCTGACGAGACGGAGGTGATGTTGGTGGGTGAGGGCTTGGCGGGCCTGGGGGTGGTTGAATCTCTTCTTGTTGGTGGGAGAGGGGGTTTCACCCTTCCATGGTTTCTTAAGTGTGGAGTCTGGGTGTGCTCCTCGATTCACGACTCAGTTTGGAATCTCAGGTTGTGGCTGTGGCAGGGAGTACATTTCAGCAGTTACATCTTGTCTGGCAGCTCCGGACGTATGTCTCAGACTATGACCTCACCTCTGACATCCATGCCTTCATCACCTCGAGGCTGGATTACTGCAACGTGCTCTACGTGAGGCTGCCCAAGAAGTTGGTCCGGAGGCTGCAGCTGGTGCAGAATGCCGCGGCCCATCTCCTTACAGGGGCGGGCCGCAGGGAGCACATGACACCTGGGCTCTGCACTGGCTGCCTGTAAAGCACCGGACTAAGTTCAAGGTGCTGGTTCTAACCTTTAAAGCCCTTCACAGCCTGGGCCCCGCTTATCTGTGGGACCGTATCACTCCCCATGTGCCGGTGCGCCCTTTGAGATAATCCGGGGGAGTCTTTTTGGAGGTTCCCTGGGTGAGGGGTGTGGCCACCGATAGATCTTTTGCTGTGGCTGCCCCTGTGCTGTGGAATTCACTCCCAGAGGAGTCTCGGTTGGCCCCCACTCTCCTGTCATTTCGACATTTATGTAAGACCTGGCTGTTCTGCCAGGCTTTCGGGGAGGGTGGAGAGGTTGTTTTCCCTGCATATTAGAACTTTTAACTTTTAAAATTGTTTTATTCTTTATCTTGTTGTTTGCCGTCCTGGGCTGCCCTGCGGGCAGGAGAGGCAGGATAAAAAATTTATATAAAAAAATAAATAAATATTGCTATACCAATAGCAATAAGCTTGTCTGTATCCATTCTTGCTTTAGACTCCAAATAGATTAGATGCCATGTTAAATAGAAAACTACGATGGATGACCCAATTACATCTAATGCTGTAGTTCAACAACTATATAATCATATAGCCAAACATACTGTACTTGTTCTCTGTGGCTTTGCACTTATTACAGGGTGACATTTACATTGCAATAGTAGGACCTTTCATCAGTATGTTGTGAAACAGACTAAAATACTTGAAAATGTTGTCCTATTGACACTTGAAAATGTTGTGCAAAAAACCCCAACCCTATGATACATGGTAATTTTTCAGGCTCTGAATATGAGTTTGCAAGCACTATCACTTGACTGTTTCAAGAAAAACTGAGGGAAAAGCCAGCCCAACTATGGTCACGGAGAGAATTGTGAAACCAGATCTGTGGGTGCACATAGTTATGAGGAAAAAGCCTAGGACAGACATGTAACTTGTCTGTGATGGAGAAGAACTGTGGTTAATTTTGTGACCACAATCAATTACATTTTGTAACTAAAGGCCAACACTTCTAAACTTGGGGTGATTTCAGACGTTACGTTTGTCCAAAATCACCAGAGTCAACCGTGGGGTGGGTGGGTGGGTGTGGGTGTGAACGGAGGTGAACATCTGTTTGTGCACATCCAGATGTTCACCTCAGTCAACCACCCCCTGCGGTGAACCTAACCACACTTTGTTCTCCCGCACCACGGCAGCGAATGAAGCGTGGTTAGGGGGAATCCGGAACGTGGTGAAGGAAAAGTAACATCTGTTTTCTTACCTCCACCGCATTCTGGAGTCCTGGCGGTGGGTGGCGGCCAGATAGGCCACTGCAGCTGCCTGTCTTGGGGAGGGCAGGCGGCGAGCGCAGGGGACGGGGCTGTGCGGCCGTATGCTGGATCGTGCGGCCCCGCCCCCTTGGGGGGGGGTTTCAGAAGACGCTACGGCTGGCAGCATTGACCCTGGGCCATGGTTCGGTGGTCCCCACGGCCGGGGGCAAAGGTCTGTTGGCACACCCCTTCACCCCACGGCCCGGGGTCAATGCTGCTGGCAGTAACGTCTGAAATCACCCTTGGTTACTATGATTAGATTCTAAAGCTAAATTTAGGCATGCAAAAAAGGGAAATGACTGTCAGAGGTGCTGAACATATGTGATATTGAAAGTCAACAGTGAATATCAGGTTGCCTAAATACAGGTTGAGGAGACTTACTTTAGGGATTGATATGTGAAAATTCTGCCCTTAAGGAAATGCTTGTTTCTTTTTGCATTTCTTTTGTTTTTTTCCTCTTTTTTTTTCTTTGACTTAAAACCCAATCCTGAACAAATTTACATGCTCAATTTTGCCGTGAAATAGTCCCATTAAATGAAATATTTTTTGCAGAATCAGGCCCCTAGATCTGTCATAGTCGGCCCAATCCTCAAGATACCTTGTTTCCCCGACATTGTTTTCTTGTTGCCATTCCATCTGACCCACTGAGTATCCTGTCGTTTCTCATTAGCTACATAGTACTTGCCATAACACTTTTTCATTCTACCTACTCCTCACAACACCCTCTTGTCATTCTACCTGATCCCCTCTGTGACCTTTCTTATTTCACCTGCTCTAGTAGTCATTCTAGCTTTCTCCATACCATTCTAGTTGTCATTCCAACTTCACCTCATTATACAGTGCTGGAAGCCGCTGTATAGTCAAAGTGTGTCGCATGCTCAATTATAAAGCCCCAACATTCTATTTATTCTAAAATGGACACGATTAAAGTTAGGATTCTGACCTTTGTGGTAAAGGATCACCTACATAAGCGGTTGATGCTGACCAAATTTCAGCCAAACACTGGAAGGACAGCTGAGATATCACAGTGAGAAAAGTGCACTTTGCAGTTTGTTTTTTCAGTCAGTCCAAGCATCCCGAACTGACCAGGGTAGAGGGGTTTAGTGTTGGTTGGGAGGAGGTGTCAGCCTTTTAGAAAATTGAAGGAGACTGCCAGGGGGTGCATGCCATTCGTTTTCTCTTAGGAAATCGGAGTAGTAGTTTAAAAATTTAAAGTTATGATGTCTAGAAAATTCAGTGTTGTTCTGTAGAGAGTGCCGTTTCTGTAAATTATGACATGGGGTGCTGACAGGAGCACGGGCTGAGTGTGGAGTGTTTGTGAACATTCTACGTACTCGGGGCAGGGGCGGATTCAGGGTGGTGGGTGCAAGGGGCTTCGCCCCCCCCCCCCCCATTGGTCAGCTGTGGCTGACGACATGCTGACCTGCCTCCAAATGTTATGGTTGGGGTGGGGCTGGCAATCTACTTTAGAGACCATGCTGCTTCTGCCTGCTTCCACTCTGCTGTGTCCTGCTACAGACCATGCATAAGTATTTACTGGGGGGGGGGGGGAGCTTGCTGCATGGAGGGGCTGCACTGTGGGCTCGTTGCATGGCGGGGGCTGCAGTATGGAGCTTGAGCATCGAGCCCACTGGATCTTTCAGAGCTGGCGCCACTTCTCCATGAGGAGGGGTACGGCACCAGTCGCTGCAATTACAGCGGTGCCACTTGGGGAGGCAAAGGCTGCAGGGGGGCTTGCCTCTGGGACCACCACAGTCAGAGGGGGCTGGGAAGGTCTGCTGACCAGCTGAGGGCTGATACCCCCGCCTTCCCTGTGTTGGAGCTCAGCTGGCTTCCCCGCAGCTGGGGAAGGGGGGGCGAGTAATAGGCCTCACTGAATTGGCAAGGGGTCACACTGGGGAGACAGGTTGGAGTGGGGCCCTGGTGCTGGAGACCCAGGGCAGGCCAGCCCAATGAATCCAGCCCAGGCTTGGCCATGTGGGTAGCCCCATGGCGCTCAGCTGCTCCTCACCAGCCCCAAACCCCCTTGGAAGCAGCCTGGGTGACAGGGGGAGGAACTACGCCGCCACCCACCCAATGCTGCTGCCGTCATTTAAAAATCTTCAGCTCCCATGCCCCCTCAGCAGCAGCCTGGATGGGAAGGGAAGGAACTACGCCCCCTCCCTCCCCGCTGCTGCCACCATTGCCAAGATTAAAGTTCCCGCTATGCAACTGTGCGCATGCTCATGCTGGGGGAGGCTCGCCATGTTTCCTAATATGGAATGCTAGGAAATGTAGTCCCAGCATTCCAGATTTAGGAAACATGGCGGCTGGCCCCCACATGTGCACACGCACAACAGGCCTTCGGTTTTGAAGAGGATGACGGAGCCAGAGGAAAGG
Organism: Sphenodon punctatus; assembly: GCA_003113815.1. Classification (NCBI taxonomy): domain Eukaryota; kingdom Metazoa; phylum Chordata; class Lepidosauria; order Sphenodontia; family Sphenodontidae; genus Sphenodon; species Sphenodon punctatus. The sequence continues at coordinate 1,466,096 of QEPC01001717.1, read as the reverse complement.
GGTGAGAGAGAAAGGGGGTAGTCGGGAGAGAGAAGGGGGAGTGGGAGAAAGAAAGCAGGGAGAGAGGAGGGACTGGGAGTGATAGAGGTGACTGTGTGAGAGAGACGACTGAGAAGTGAGAGACATGATAGTGTGAGAGAGAAGAGATGCAGAGGAGATGCATCTCACACAAAGTCATATACTTAGGTGTAATGAGGCTACAGAGACTCAGAGTGGCAATAGGGATCAATGGGAAAAAGCAAAGAACAAGAATAAACTGCATTGAGAACTGTATAGAATGACTAGGCATTTTCAGACAAGATGCTCCCCATCCACTATACATGTTGCAGGGCTGTAGAGTTGCCCTAGGGATGCCCTGTAACATGTATAGTGGGTGGGGAGTGTCTTGTCTGAAAATGCCCAAAGAGAGGGCCAGGTTACCGGATGGGATATTAAGGGACTGTGTGAAAAGAAAATGAGAGGATGAAGGGGAGCTGGTGGAATGATAAGCAGAGAACTAACAAGAATAGATTAAATGAGGGATGAGGTAAAATGACCAGAGGTAGGTGGCCATGTGAGTAGGTGGAATGATGAAAGGGATTGGTTGGAAAATGGTGGAGGAGGCCATGAGGAATGCATTGAATGAGAAGGGTTGGGGTAGAATGAGGAAAATGGAGAGTTGGGAGCAAATAATATCCTTTACAAAAAGCCATAAAACTCCATAATCAAAAAACCTCTGGTTTACACCGCAAGTTAAGGCTTTTGCAAATTCAATCATGCAATTAAAAACATGGAAATTCCAAGTTAAAGTTCCGCCTTAACTTATGTGCCATGTAGGCAGTAAATATGTACCGTCTCACATATTGTGCTCGCTTACAACTTAGGTGCCATGCACCCACACTTTGCCTTTCAGCCGCAATCCTGTTCCTTTGCAGGTTGGGGACAACACTGAAGCTGGGGACAGAAGGGCATGAGCTGGCCCCTCACCCCCTCCTTTCCCTCTGTCCTTTCATTTAGGTTGGGGAGAATGGGACAGCAGAGCACACTGACTACACTGAAGCTCTGTACAGTGGTATACAAATGTTTCATAAAAACCTTTAGTTGGGTACACATATTGTAATTAATAAAATGGAATGGCAATTGGAAGGAATGGAGGCAACAGCAATGCCAATTTCTAAATAAATGTTATTACAATATCAAATCAAGTGACCATCAAAGATCAACATAGCTGAATCTTTGGGAGTACAGAGGGAAAACAAGTGTGTGAAACAATGAGGAAGGCACTAGATGAACTAGGTGAAATGGCTGGGATGACAGGAAAAAATACAAAGTGTGCAGGGGGAATAAGTGGGTGGAACGACGAGGAATTAGAAATATTTACAAAGTTCTGAGTGAAATAAACCATTCAGAAAACTGATGGGATAGCTGTGGGATTATTTGGATCATTTCATCCACTTACCATAGCTGACTCCTGATCCTTTGACTCCCTGTAGCCTCCCTCCCTGTTGTTCTACTTCCTGTCCTCTTTTGTTTGTTTTTTGTCATCCCACACACAGACCTTTACTCCTGTTCCATATGAGACAAATAGACGTATTTCCCAGGACTTTGGAGTTCTCTGAGGGGAGTGGGGGCTAGAGGGTTAGAAGGGGTAACTTAGACTGGGTTGTTTGTTGTTAGGTTGAGAGCAGAGGAGAACAGATCAGGCAGGGGATCAAGACTGTTGGGTTGCCTGTGAAGGGAGTGCAGCCTACCAGCTTAGAGTGGGGTGGAGCTGCCAGGAGCCCTGACTTCTCTGGTAACGGGTGGGGACCTAGTAGGTTAGATGGGGAGGGGTGTGTAGAGCCACTACTACTAAGTTCTCTGGGAGGGCAGTGGGGACTGCTGGTTAGAAGAGAGGATTTGGAGCCATTACTTAGCTGTCCCCTTCTCCCCAACTCAAATGAAAGGATAGAGGGAAAGGAGGGGGTGAGGGGCCAGCTCACATCCTCCTGTCCCCAGCTTCAGTGTTGTCCCCAACCTGTAGAGGAAGAGCATTGGGGCTGAAAGACAAAGGCAAAGTGTGGGTGCATGGAGCCTAAGTTGTACGCGAGCACCATATGCAGGACAGTACAACATCTTTACTGCTTACATGGCACATAAGTTAAAGCGGGAGCCTTAACTTCCAATTTCCATGCTTTTTATTGCATGATTGAATTTGCAAGAGCCTTGATGTATATTTTTTGGCTTTTTGTAGAAGCCATTATATATTATTTGGCTCTGGCTGTAAATAAATAAGAGCCTTAACTCTCATTGTAAACCAGAGGTTTTTAAATTATGGAATAGGATTCTCACGTGCTCTTCATAGTTGCCTTTTCACTTGTTCCACTTAACACCCTTTTCATCTTCCCCTATTACATCCTACTGTCCCAAGTTCCAGCCCCAGACCTGCCTGACGAAGGACCCTGTGAGGTTTGAAAGCTTGCACATCTCCATCAACTTGAGTTGGTCCAATAAAAGATAGCACCACACTATTTTGTCTCTACTGCCTATATTTGGGACCAACACAGGAACCACACTCTTTCTACTAAGTTTCTGTTAGTGTACTACATTTTTCTGTACCTAGTTCCTTGAGATCATTTTAACCACTTTGTGTCCCTATTTGTAACTGACCCTGTTAGCTGAATTCTCAACCTTTGTTACTATAAACGTAGTTCCTTTGATACGTGTATTCCCTTCTCTTGATAAGCTGTTTCCCATTATATCCCTAATGCACATTTGCTCTCTCTCTGTGTTTAACACTACCTATTTTTTCTTAGCGTGGGTGATTTCAGAAGTGACGTGGTGAATGTCCACCACAGTAAACCTCAGTCAAACGCAGGGGGTGGTGAAAGGGCCGTGCAAGTCTGTTTGCTCGCATCCAGATGTTCACCACAGTTAATTGTGGCCCGGGGTGAAGCTAACCACGCTTTGTGAGGTCAGGGCGGGAGGAGGTCCAGAAGTGTGGTGAACGGTCACCACGGCAGGGGTGAATGAAAAGTAACTTCTGAATGGAAACCCGCAGCTGCGGTGGAAGGAATTGACCCCAGCCGCGATGCATTCTGGGGCTCGAACCGCGGTCCACGTCTCCACTGCATGTCTGTTGTGTTTCCCTGGCCCATGTTCTCTCTGATTTGCCCCCGGGCGGTGGTCACAATCCTGGCACTTCTGTTGGGGCCGCACGTGTCACCACAGCCGTTCACACCGGGGTGGGATTCACTGTGGTGAATTGGAACGCATCACTTCTGAAATCACCCATTGTCTCCTACACAAATATATAACCTTACATCTGGTTTTTAAATGTCTGCTACATCTTTCTCTATCCCCCCCTCCAGTGCTCCCTTATTCTACCTACTCCCACCCATTCCATGCCCCCTCGTATATAGTTGCTCTGCATTTGCTCAGTTTATATATTTCAGCTGGCTATGCTACATGCCTGAGGAAGGGCTGTGTGTGAAGCTTGCTCATTTCCACCAACAACAGTTGGTCCAACAAAAGATATCATTCAAACCATTTTGTCTCTGTAATTCAGGACCAACACTGCAACCACACCCTAATCTCTGGAAGTCTTCATTTGTCATATAGCTTGCCACAGCTGGCACCCTGCTTGTCACCCCCCCTCCTCTTCATAGTTCCCTATTCATTATTCCACCTGTTGCTGCCCTAGCCTCCAGAGTTCCCACTGTCATTCAGGCCCTTGGACCCATTTAGATCTAGCAGCGTTCATTGTGGGTTCACTGCAGCGGATATGCATTCACCCTTGGCTCAAGGGCAGTTTATATGAGTTTTGCAACCAAACCCACCCTGAAGGCTGCTTGACGGGCATTCCAGTTTCCGTTAGTCTCTGGGCGTTCCATTGCCTCTCCCTGCCTTCACGCGGCAGCGGCCGGCGCGTTGCTGGAGCCAACACGGAGGGAAGACGGTAGGTAAACATTCTTTCTTTGGCGGCGGCTGCAGTCCTCGCTGCATTGAAGCCAGCAACACCCCCGCTCCCTCCAACCCAGAACTTTAGAGGCTGGGGGTTTGTACTCGGCCCCGGCGCTGCAGGCTCCCCCCGCCCTTCTTCCGAGGAGGAGGGAGGGGCTAGTCCGGGGCGTGCTCGCTCGCAGTGTTTGCCTTCTCGCACGCACTCGCCTGCCATTGGCTGCAGGCGGAGAGGCAGGCAGCTACTGCCGCGCGGGTCCTAGCGCCTCCCGGGTCCGCCGTGCGGCGCTGAGAGAGGCGGCGCACGCAGCTCCAGCCTGCTGTCGCCACCGCTGCTTTTGTGCTCGGCTTAAATACGACGGGCCGGGCGCCGGGGCTGCAGAGAGCCCTGGCTACTGTCACCGCTGCGGCAGCAGCAGGAGGAGCTGGTGCTGGCCAGGGAGGTGAGTAGCGCCGCCGGGAAGCTCCTGAAGCCTCTGTTTCTTCCGGGGGGTCTGACCTCGCCCACCCGGTCTCTTCCTCGGGTGTAGGGGCCAGCCGAGCCCTCGTACCGCGGCCGCCTCTCTGCAGCATCGGCTTCGCGGCCGCTCTCCTTCCCCCTTCGGCTCGCTGACACGCTGCCTCCAGCCTGCCCCGAGCGCCCTGCTGATGTGGCGGCGGCGGCTGCCTGGAAGGGGCGGAGGAGATTCCCACCCCCCAGGAAACCGGAGCTCTGTCAGGGGCCTCTGCCTGAGCCGCTGCAGCGCTGTCGGAAAGCCGGCGCCCGCTCTGAGCTGGTGGATGCTCGAAGGCCGATGGTTAACGTGCCGCCTGCCCGCCGGGAGCATCCCTGTTTCTGAATGTTAATCGGTGACCAGTCAGAAAGCCTTGTTGGGTGTCTTCCCCCACCCCGCAAACCACTGCGGGGAAAGCTTCCGCTGCGTTGTGTCCCCAGAAGCAGCTGGGGTGCGCTGTGCCCAATCTGCAGCGGTGCGGGGAGCTTGGGCAGCTAAAGGGCATAAGCTATGGAGAGAATCTTAAGTCTAGTTTCCTAGCTATTGCTCCATTGACTTTAAATTCTCAGAGGAATAAACTGCAAAGGGTCTGCATATATTATGTAGCATTCTCTCTGGTGAGCCTTGTACTGGGGTCACAAAATATACCCTGGAAGTGACTCCTGTCGCATGTTTAGTTGGACCTTCTCCCTTTTGGTGGCGAAGATATACGGGCTTGTGTAGCACAACAGCATTGCTTGTATGTAAGATTGCCATGAGTTGCTTGTCTCATGTCCTGAAAGAGACACAATCAAACTAAATTGTTACTTTATTGCTTTTAAAACAAATCTGCATCCTTAAAAAAACTTCTTCTCTTTCTTTAGCTCTGCTTTTGCATGGAGCAGTTAGTTGTTTTTTTTCTGGGGGTCACTTCAGTCCTTGAAAACGTATGCACAGGGTGATCACTTATTCATTTTACTATTTTATATTTTTCCCTATTTGTAATGGTCAGATAAATGATCATGTTCTAATTACATTTACTTGTAGGGGACCTCTATTACCATTTATTCTTACCATTTCAGGTGTGTGTGTGTGTGTGTGTGAGAGAGAGAGAGAGAGAGAGAGAGAGAGAATCTGAACTAAGTGGTTCTGCAGACTGTTGTCTCTTGCTCCCCTCACAAATGAGTAAGAGTTGGAGGGGGCTTGCACCAGTGTAATATCTGTGGATCAGAGCCTAACACTATTTCAAAAGGACAATGCATGGTCAAACTGGCTAAAAATGTAGATACTTACATAAAACTTAGCAACTCTCTAAAGCTCTTATAAAGATAAAATCACTTCTAAATATCACATAAATGGAAATACAGTATTAAAAATTCTTAAGTGTTTGTAGTCAATCAGTTCCCACGCTAACTCTGGTGTAGCCAGTGTGGTGTAATGGCTAAGGGTGCAGTACTTGGACCAGGCGATAGGGGGGACCCTTAGCTAGAAACTCACTGGGTGACCTTGGGTCAGTCACAGTATGGTCTCTCAGCTGAACATACCTTACAGGGTTGTTGAGATTTTAAAAAAAGTTATATGTAAAGTGCTCAAAGTGCCATGGCAGGGGAGCACTATATAAAAATAAAGATCATTATTAAGACTGCTTGCCCATGTTACAAAATGCACCCAGTTTGCCTCCAGGAGGGAAATCGGGCATGGGATTTGTACATGTGTATGTTAACCCACTGTGTTTTTGGCAGCCAACCTTGACAACTGCAGTAAAAAGAGAAAATACATTGGGTCTTAAAGGTGCAACAAATATGAAATTGGCTCAGTGTGATTCCTCTATTGAGTTCTGTTGAATCCACAGTTATACTGGTGATACCACCTAGTGCACACATAGTTATAGTAGCAATAAGTGGTATCACTTTTGCCATAACATCTACTAGGCTGCGTTCATATAAGATGTTAGCTTGGTAAAAAATGTTTCCCACCACCACCACCTTAATGCTGATTGTGTGAAAGATTTATGAAGGGAGATATATTGGCTGTAATGGAGGAGAAGTGTTAAATGTTAAGCCAAAAAAGTAAGGGTTGACAATTGGGCTAAATCCCTCACCCATATTACCCCTTAATGTGTGAATGGATTAATTTGCATATCAGTCCGCCTTAATTGCTGTGGAGGAAAATAGAGGAGATTTCTCCCCTTGGGGGATAAATCCCCACTGCCTGCCAAATGGGAGCAATGTATTGCTGCTAAGAAAAACAAAACAAAAAAAATGCCTAAAAGTGGAACACCTATTATTGGCCATCACACTACCACTACAGTGGTAAAGGTTAAAGTGAGAAGGAACTCTTGACGCTAGGGAGGGGAATGTATTTGTGGGAGAAGAGTCCAATGTACTCTTGTGTGAATGAGGCCCTAATTTGCTTGTTCAGGTTTTAAGCAACTTCTACGTCCCAGACAGCCAGAGAGGTGGTCTTGCTGGCATATTGGAACAGGATGCTTGCTTGCTACAGCATTTTGGGAAATGAAGGTGTTCTCCCTTGCATAGTCCTAATGAGGAGAAAGCGGTTGCAAGAGTATGTACTAGAACTACTTTGCATATACACTGCAATATTCAAATCATGAACAATTAAGCTAACTTAAATAACTTTTGCTAGGTGTCCAATTGTGTCCAGCCTTAGACTTGTCTGCCAACTCTCAGGCCGCTTTTAGATGTGCGGCAAACACTCTGCATAAAATATGCTGTGTGTGGGATTTAGGCATGACATTTCACATGTTAAAGCCAGTCGCACATTCTTTTAAAGCCATGAATTAAATACCTCGACATCAAGGTATTAATTTGTGGCTTTAAAAGAACACCGGACCAGCTTTAATGTGCAAAGTGTCATGTCTAAATCACACACACAGTGTAATTTTATGCAGCGTGTTCACCATGCACGTCTAAAAGCAGCCTCGGAGAACTGATCTAGGGTCTGCAGGAGCCTGCTGCACTGATAACAGATTAACATACATGATTTTTTAAAAGTCTGCTGCTGTTGTTCGTTCCAGTGAAGTGAATTGGATTTGCACGAGTACAAAGGACTAGTGCTTGCACTAAATGTGTTGATGGTACTGCCCAAGGGTCAATAAACAGAAATCTGACTGAATTTATGGATGACCCAGGCCGCCTCTAGACTATATTAGCCCCCTGCCCTCAAACTTATCATCATCCTATTAGCCCCTGAGATGCAGAAAACTAATTTTGGCAGATCTCCTCTAAACTATGCTATCCCCTAATAAAGTACAGTTGCTATTTAAAGCAACTTCTGCTCTAGCTGCCTTCATCAAATAAACATCTGGGATGGAGGAAGAGAAACTATTGGTTGCAGGGTTTTCACCCCAAAGTAAAAGAAGCTGACTGCCGCTCTCCAGTACCCTTGTTGCACTCGAACGATGTCTGATTATTGCTAGACAATGGGGGAGCTTTCAGCTCTTTGTAAATAGACCATTGTATGTTGTGAGTAGGAGGAGCAAAAAATGGCAGCATCATGCCAGCTTGGCTTTCTTCCTCAAAAGACGTTGTAATAGCTGTAAAGATCATCTTGGATGATTCCGTGTTTGCTGTGTATATGTGAAGGGAGCTTTCGTGGCCAAGGTTTTAAAACTGGCAAGGTATATGTTTTCAGTTAGAACATAAAAGTTGAGGAAGGAAATGTGTTTACAAATAGGGTGCTGTATATGTAACTTGTGTTTCTGATAAGAAACACTGATGCTATATCTAAATTTTAACTTAAATATCCCCTTAATAAAAGTGTTGCATAAAGGACTAACCCTTTCCTCCCAGTTATTGTTAGCATCATGTAGTGCATGTTTAATGTTTACTGTTTTCCTTTTGAGTAAGAGTATTGGAGGCTATAAAAATAATCCTTCTCCAACTACAGTTCTGCATTAACGCTTCAACTTCACTGGATAAGATGTCAGAGGCTTCATGCCTTGAGACTAGCTTCTAGGTCAATTAGTAAAAACTCCTAAAAATAATAATCTGCCTAATACAGAATATGTGCATTCAATTTGAGTAGTTAATACTGGAATAACATAGTAAACTGCAGACTGTGCTAGAGTTTCAAGGAGTTAAAACTTAAGGAGAAACTCAATATCAGCTTTGAGTGTTTTTATAACAAAATCAGATTAAGTAACAGGGAAGTGAAGTCTGCTTTCATGAAATCTATAACTTAACTGATTGTATCATGAGAAAATAGTTCAAATGATCTTATTGAATCTACTGTTGGTGGTAAAGTGTAACAATAGTTGGTCCAATAAAATATAGCATTTGAACTACTTTGTCTCCATCTCTGTCACTTTTGAACCATCCTGGCAGTCGAACTCTCTCTGGAGAGAATAGCAGTGTGCAACTAAAGCAAGAGTGAAACCAGTTAATGGTTCTAGTTTGAACATAGATACATTCATAGTACTTTAAATAATTGGAAACATAATTATTTGGGGTCAGGTCCTATACATATAAGTTTCTGGTAAAAAATGAGCCATTTGAGAAACATAATCATTCCTGTAAAAAAGGCTGCCTCTTAAAAATACAAATGGAAGCAGGAAGTGAAGTATGATGTGTCTTCCTTGGTTACGTTGCAATGTCTCCCATCAGAAGAAACAGTGCTGTGCTACTCTTGATGTCTCACTAAAAAGCAGTACTACTAGATAATTACCCTGTTCTGGACTGTATCTGGATTACAAAGCATGTACACCGCACTAGTCTTACTAGAAAACTATGGGTGCTTTCCAGTTATAACAAAATGTGCACCATTTGCCTCCATGAGAAATGCCGAGAGGCAAATGCTGTGTGGCTTGTGTCACGTGGGAAAACAAAGTCACGTGGCTTTGGTGCTGATCATACAGAGGATGCAGAGCTGGAAAATCGAGCTACGCATCCTCCGCATGATCGGAACCAAAGCTGCGTGGCTTTGTTTTCCCATGTGACAAAAGCCATGCATTTGCCTCCCAGAGTTTTTCCGAGAGGCAAATGGTGTGCATTTTGTAACATTGGAAAGCGCCCTATGTGTGTCCTTGGCCACCTAGCAGAATTTCAGTTTGTGATAACAATGTACTAAGCCCCACACCTATGTTGACAAACAGACAAGAGCTTTTAGTTCGTAAAACAAAAACCAGTGATTTGTAGTCCTGAGTTGGGTTTTTTCATCAGGTCCTCTCCCAATGCAGGGAAATACAGCTAATACTGCAAGTGAATTGTTCTTAAGGAGGGATCTGGAGGAAAGGGAACAAGTTGGAGGAGAGGGGAATTTGGGCATGTGGCCTAAATAAAAAGGGGGAGGGTAAGGAAGTGGTGATGAGTGCAGTCAGGTAGGTGACTGATCAGAGTTAAGCTGCTAGCTGAGAAGCTACTAAGATTTGAAGGAGAGGAAAAGTCTGTCCATTCCCCTCCCTCTTCTTCTCCCCCATTGCAGAAGATGACTTTTAGAGCTAGGCATGGGAAAATAAGAGAATCTTGAACAGAGAGAAGGTTGCGCTGCATCAGGAATGTGGAACTTCGGGCCTGGGGGCCAAATATGGCCCCGGCCCTGTTGACTCCCCGTGGCTGCTATCTATCTGACTGGAGTGTGGTGACCCAAGGCACTGGGGTGGTGGGTTGGGAGGTCTCTACTGCCTCTTGTTAGTGTGCAACCTCTACCCCTTCCCAGCTAGAAGAGGCTTGCTGAACAGTTGATTGCTGGGCAAATATCACACAAAGTTAGTCTCAGAACAGAGACACTTCCTTTTAGTGCAAAATAGTGTAACTTTGTGTATATGACTGTTTCAGAATTCCATGCTTCCACAAACAGTAGGATTTGAACATCACTTGACTGAAGGGGTGGTTTCCATGACCAGTACCAGAGCTGTAACTAGCCTATAGCCAACACTTTTTCTACCTTGCAAATCCAACAAGTTAAGGCTTTGCTAGCCATGGAAAGCAAAAAGGTAGTAAATTACTGTCCGCTAAAATATGAACAGCTTTGAGAAGCTCAATAGCCATCACATTGGCCATAGGCTAGTTCTGGCTCTGACCAATATGTTTTGATCCTCCTCCAGAATGAGGTGGTTCTTGATCTCCTACAGTAGCAACTAGAAGTCCCAATTGAGATTAAACTACCATTATGCTAGGTGCCGTACATGGAGAAAATGACCATGTCTGATTAAAAACTGGCTGTCTAGAATCAAGGTAAAGGCCCAAAAAGGGAATTGAATACCTTGCCCAAGATTAGACAGTATTGTACAGCCAGAATCCATCCATCCTGTCTGGAACTTCAAACCAGCTAACTTTTTGCAATCCATATATTCTGCTAGCAGTTGAATTTTTACGAAACAAGATCTCTAAGCACTTTAGATATTGAACTCTTGCATATTTGAATATTGCAGCAACAGGTGATTACAGACTAGAATAAGTGCCGTAAAAACTTCAAAAGAAACTAGATTCAGATTAATATTCTTATAAAAGCTAGGACAATAAGATTCTGATTATAAGTCTTAGATGGTGTTTTAAAAAACAAAACACAAACCAAAACACTTCTTCAGCATTCTTCTTGGTTCTACTCTTTCTTTCCAAGTTTAACAGTTTTTCTACAAATAACTGGTACTGTCTTCTGGACTTGCCACATTGAAATATTAAAGCATTTTTCTTTTAAAAGCCTATTGTCATCCTTTCTCTTGTGGTAGGAGGCATGAGCTGGTGACAGGCATTAATGAATGTCACTGCCAGTCGTGAGTTTCTGAGAGAAACATTGTTTCCTTGCTTCTTTGCCTGTCCCCCTCTGCAGTGGGGTGACTTCAGCCTCTTTCCATTGGCCCTCCTTTCTCTGAAGCTAAGTATGGCTTGTGTCTGCTAGTTACCTTTAGCCTAGTGGGCAGGAACTATAGTACTCAGCATGTGACTAATGTCCTGAGAGACCTTGGCTGTAGAGCAAAGCACCAGCTGAGCTGAGCAATGCTTTATTTTATGGTCTGTTCTTGCTATAGTGGGTTCATGCCTCCCAATCTGAAGGCACAGCTAGAAAGTGAGTTCTCTAATCCTTTCTCCTGTATACAAGTGGCAGATAAATGTCTAGGATGTTTATATTGCTGTGCACAGACAAATACTACACCTCTTTTTAAAACGTATTCGTTCTGGCTTTCTGCACAAACAGATAAACTGTGATTCCAGGGTAGGAAACAGGATGCTATTGAACATCTTAAAGCAGATCATATTTCAGCAGTAACAGTAACTTACTACCTTTTTACTTTCCATGGCTAGCAAAGCCGTATCTTGTTGGATCTGCAAGGTAGAAAAAGTTGTTGCTGCTTTGTAATGAGGTTAAGGCAGTGAGTTGGGGAGGAGGAAAAGCTCATGCTTTTTCATGAGCACCAGACTGCTAACTTTTACGTTTATGCAAAAATAAAAAGTGAATGCCTCTGCTGTAATTGGGAGTCTAACCTTGCATGTGGGGAGAAGGGCAGAAGCCTAATGCTGTTTGAAGTCTCTTGTGACCTGGCTGTCCTACAGATAACTTCAGATGTGCCAAAGGCACACCATGAGAGATGATAAACACCTCTTCAGAGAAATGGAGCCCTTGCCAACAGTTGCTGTGAACTCTTGCCTTGGACCTCTCACCCATTTATTAAATGTCATTTCCTGCTATCCCAAATTAAATGATTGGAGTATTGGATAAAATACAAACGTTACCTAGTTGTCGAGAGAGCCATTCAAGACACGGGACGCTTGTCTTACAAAATACATTCCTCCCTGTATAGAATGACTGAAGAAAAGGGTTCTGTCATGTTTGTGTGCATATAATTCTCTTTTGTATCCACAGACAGCAGCATAAGGAGCAACTGCAAGCCACCACAATGCAAGCACATGAATTGTTTAGACATCTGCGAATGCCAGAACTTGGTGATGTTAGGCAGTATGTGCGCACTCTTCCGACAAACACACTGATGGGGTTTGGTGCTTTTGCAGCTCTCACAACTTACTGGTATGCCACAAGACCTAAAGCTCTGAAACCACCATGTGATTTAGCAATGCAGTCTGTGGAAATAGAGGTAAGTGTAATTAATGTGAACTCCTTTCCACTGTTTCAGCAGTCTTCTTTAAGACTTTTTTTTATAAAATGTGAAGGCTTACTAACTGTCATGCAAGAAGACTTGGTATCTTAAACTTGTAGCTGCATGGAGAGGGGAGAGAAGCTTAACTTGAAATCCATTTAATTTAGGTGTCTCAAACTTCTTCCACAATATACCAGTGGGACATAGTGTATTTTCTTGATCCTAGCTCCTATCTTCTGAGAAAATCACTAGGCTACAGAATGAAGCGTAAGTCTCTTGGCTTAACTGACACAGGCAGAACATGCTAGCCAAAACTGCTTCTCCTAGAACTTAATCCAGTTAGTGATATCTTATTTTGCTCTTTGAGGTGGGGTTGGGGTGTTGAACAAAGCCTTGCCAGATTGGTTCTTAATCAGCATGATTGATTAACTAGAACCATTGGCTTATAGTAGCAAAGTGGGAGGAGATTAACCAGGAAGAATCCCAGTTCAAGATGACTACCTATAGGGGTCCCTCAGAGGTCTGAATTGGGTATCTTGCAGGTCTAGCACTTATGTTCAGCAACATGTTGCTGAGATCTCAGCTTGCATTTTTTCCCCCTCACAAAGCTTGATAGAAATTGTGAGAAGGATGAAAGTCCCTAGCAAACTGATGTACCTTATGCTTCTTAACATGAGTTGGCTACTCTGGTAAATGCAGAGGTACTGCATAATATTTTTCAGATGCTGGGATAAACTACCCCATCTCAGGTGCGGTGAACTCTGAGCTGCTACAGGATGAATTACTGGGGGCATTCTATCATGGAAGAAGTGAACATCTGAGACTGTAAAGCAATACTTGTACTAAGTGCTTATCCAGGGTCACTGGCCTCTACCCTGAGAATGACCCTGAAGTGCTAACATGATTAGGCACTTCAGGGACAATTGTAGGACAAATTATCCTGGGGAAGGTGGTTGTGGGAGGAAAGTGTACCCTCGTATGGGGACTAGACTATCTCCGGAGATGTTTTGCCACATTGGCATGTAGGGTGACTAGCAGACTGTTAATTAACCCTGGGTTGTCCATAGTATTTGGATGATAATGATGGGTACAGTAGCTGAAGGATTACAAAAATTCATGTCACAACCCTACAAAACCACCACACAATGTGCTTTCTATGGCTTTTTGGTTGTCCTGAAAGTTCCTAAAAGGTGTGCTTGGGCAAGCATGACACAGCCAAGGTGCTTGATCTAGAGAAGTTCTCAAAACAGACAAATAAGTGCTGGGGAAGAAGAGGGCTGTCGGGAGTAAAACAGATGGAGTCTTACTCCAAAGGACAAGTGTAGTTCTCTGGGGTAAATACTTCCATCTACAACTCCCTTTTCTATCCTTGCTTTAACCTTGCTGCCCTGTGTGAACACAAGCGAGGATAAAAACTAATTGGGGGATTTATACCTTTTTAAAAAAATGTGTTTGTACAAACAAGCCATAAGAGCACCTTGAGTAAAGCAGTGAATTACTCTGAGGTAACTAAATTGTGAGCATGTTTTTAATACTTTTTTACATATCCATGGTCATACTTGTGATAACTATGTTGGTAATTCATTTGTTTCAAGTTTTAGGATGTTATGTATTTTATTTTTATGTTTGTATTTATTTATTTGTTATGGCCAAACAACAATAAATTTACTACTACTACTTTAGTTTAATGTACCCTGGGGTGACTTGCCTTGGCTAAGATACGTGGGCTCCTGCATTCTGGGGCATCTTTGTTTAGAATGCAGGAGGTAATTACCTCTGATTTCAAGCAGAAGTAGCTTATCCCAGCATAAGCAGAACATAATATGAAAACTTTGCAGCTATTTCAGAGTTAAATCTCCTGTGTAAACAATGCTACGTATGTGATCAGAGCTGCATGGATAGAATTGCTGAAGCAAATGCTTATTGCTAGAGGCTTATATACCTGCAGTGATATTGAACCTTTTTCAGGCTGGAAAGGCAATTCTTCTCCGGTGTAGATATGCTAAGCAGGGGTCTACAAAGGCCTGCCTTATTCCTGAACATTTCCAGGCTGCTGGTGGGTTGCAACATATTCTCCCTTGCTTTTCCTTCCTCCTAGCCATTTCCCCCACTGCTTCCAACCCAACAACAAGATTCTATTGTTAGTAGTATTGAAAGGTATTAACCAATTTGATCTTTCAGTATCCAAGATTTGCATATATTACCTTGGCATATGTTTTTAAATGCTAGTCTGCCATTCTCCATGGTCTGCTCTGGGATCACTTATTATTACTTGCCTACCAGACTGGCGCCTGACCTCAACACATGTTAATAGGAGGTGCAGTTAAAACAACTTGCTTGGTTACAAAAATGTTATATAAAAGGCTCTGTTCTTGGAAGGCACAAACGCTGCTAGTGACTAAATGGCACTTGAGCAAAATGATGTAGTTACTGGAATTATACGAACTTGGTGTGTGCTACTTACTGAAAATTGAAGACTGCTCTGGAGTTTTTGTGGATCTGATCAGGTGATTAAATCACTTGTGCAGTTAGCATCTTAGAGCTGAGGCCTATAGAGAGTTAAGTTTGCACCACTTGTCCGTTAATTGTGTGTAGTCTTTGCAGGCTTGAGCATGTGTCCTTTAGTGGTCTTTGCTTTTAAGTTACTATATTGGCTTGAATGAAGTCCGGAAAACAAGAACTGGAAAAGTTCTCTCTGTACTAATCTCTTCTTGAACACTGATGCTATCACCCTAATAGTGGATCTTAATGTGCCCGGTTATGGATGGTAGGGCAATATGGTACTTGAGCAGAGAGACTCTTCACTAAGAGAAGTGAAAGTGGGAAGCAAATTACTATTAATAGCTTCTCAAATAAAGCACTCGTATCTTGTCTTGCTGTAACTCTCAAAAGCTGAAATCCATCCAGCTGTTTGAGCCATATAAGTATTCAACAAACACTGTGGTGCTACTAGAAATCCTGGCAATGACGAACACAAAATTTTGAAATTTGAAGTGGATTTGATTAGTGACTCAGTAGCTCTACCCTTAAGGTAGGAAGTGAGGCTATACACCTAAATGCTCTACTATTCTAGGAAACGTTTTTGTCTAAACTGGGTAGCTAGTGAAATAGCAGACCGTAATAGACCAAGAAACCATCTTGGTGCTGGTCTGGGAACGTGCAGTGTAACCTTGACAAGTGTTAATAGCTGATCAGAGCCCGAGGCTGTGTTCTGACAGGGAGAAGTAAACTGAAGTCACTACTTTGACTTAATTTAATTGAAATAACTACTTAACTTTGGTAGCATTCAGATGAACTGCGTAAACCAAAGTAGTACTGTCAATTTCCCCTAGCTGAGACGTGATGATCAGCGAACCATGGTCTTAACCTTCAGGTTAAGTGTTCACACGAACAGTTGCTATGAAATACAAACAGGAGAACATGTATTCTTTCTACTGAATGTCACTTCAGCGCTCTGTGTATGTGAGCATTCCAGGAGTAAAACAAATAAGGCCCAACTACCTCGCAGTAACTGTTTGTTTGGAATGCGACTTTGAATGGCTTAAATGTACTTGAAATGTAACTGATCAAACCATGTAACTAAATGCAAGGCAGTCATCTGCATTTAACTTAAGCCCCAAGACATTATTTTTCTAAAGTGAATTTTCTAAAGTGGGTGAGGCGTTCTCTCTTTTTTTTTTTTTTTAAGTGAACCATAGCAAAGGAAACGTGTGTGCGTGTGTGTGCGCACACACACAAAACTGGGTGTTCCAATCAAATTTTAGGTAGCTGTAACATTCATGTATTGAGTCAGACAATTGGCAAAAACACTTTCCCCCCCCCCCTGCTAGTAGACTGCCTGCATGTCACTAATGTCAGGTTACTGTGACTGGCTTGACTGGAATGGATTTAGTGATGTAGAAGCTGGGGGTAAAGTGTGTGGGGCTGAGGAGACATGCTCCCCGAGACGGATAAGGAGAGAATAATTCCTCCTAAGAGGTACCAGAGACTTTGATTGGAAATGTATAGACTTGGGGGATGTGTAACAGACTTTGACATGAGGGCAGTTATGAGGCAGAGCTGTAGTCCTTTAGTTCAGGTTATTAATACAATGGGAGAAGTATCTCACTGACATGGAATCTGCTACTAGCTCTTGCAGACATTCTTTACATCTGAACACAATGCATTTTGATAGCAGAAGGGGTATGGTTAGTGAGACACTACTTCTCTGAGAACTGCACCTTCCCTGGCTTGAGTTAATGCCTCAAGACTCTTGGCTGATAGCCACACTCCCGTATTGTACATGTAACTGCAGGCATACCTGAAACTACTAAACAAACTTGCCTGACCTTTTACCCATATACTGAAAGATATCTGAACAATGCTGCTTATTCTGATGGTATGTGCCTTGCACCTCTAACAGTATAGCCATTGAAATCTGAATGCACAAGGGCTCTTGGTGGGAAGGAGGAGGACATTAACATAATACGCACCAGCGACATTGATTCCAGCACCCCCTGCTAGGGTGACTCTACTTTTGTAAAAGAAGATGAAGTTAGTTGGCTTATGAGGATACAAGTTTACTGTAGCTCTTGATGAAGCATGCTACAGAACTAAGGCCGCATTCATATCGGCGGTGGCAGCGGCAGAGAACGGCGAGGGAAGACGTGGCAGCGGGGAGGAGCCGGATGACCGAAAAAGAGCCGGTGCAAACGGGGATCTGCCGTGGCTTCTTTCACGCATGTCGGTGGCAGGATCACCCTGACGTGCGCAAAAGAAGCCATGGCAGATCCCCGTTTGCACCGGCTCTTTTCCTGTCATCCGGCTCCTCCCCGCTGCCGCGTCTTCCCTCGCCGCTCTCTCTGCCGCTGCTACCGCTGCTGCGGATGTGAATGCAGCCTAACTCTGTGTGAATCGCTCCTCTAAATAAGGGTGAGTATACCAGCTATACTTCTGATGAGAACAAGTAGCTGTAGTACTCCAAGGTCATGTTTGACTTGGCATTCAGAGTGCTGCTGTTTTGCTGTATGTCCTCTTGTTACTCAACACCTTTACTGGGGATCTTCTTTTTTGTTGCTACTGCTTGTTTTATAACTCTAGAGGGGTATAAAACTCTGTAAAAAGTTGTGGTACTAACATCTTAATGCTGGACTGGGTTCTGGGAATACAGCTTTTAGAGGTAGAGCTGTAATTTAGTTTTTCCAGTTGTCTTTGGTTTAGGTTATGTCTTCCAAAAAGCACTCTTGTGGAAGACTGGGTAGCCTAGGTTTCTTAACTGTTAGTTCAAGGTGTTAAATTTTGCTTGTTTGTCATAAACCCTGGCTGGTTACTAAAGGTACTGGGAGGGGAAGAGGAGCCGTTTTCACCGTTGCATATAACTCTAGAACAAATTTGTTCCTTGTCTGGTATAATAGCATGTCTTATTTTTTCATGTTGAGGCTTATTTCAAAAGTAAAAAATCCTAAAATTAGCAACTGCAAAAGCCAGCTAGGAAAGTACAGTTTATGCAACTGTTCTTTCACCGCAGAATCTTCTGATTCTCACTATTCTCTATTATCTGGTAACTTTTTTAAATCACTTTACTTCTAGGATCAGGAGTATAACAAACAATAATGATTATTTGCATGCCAGATTTGCCCAAACTGTTTAATAACTTTTCCTGAAAAAGGCAGTGTTCTAGCTGACAACTAAGAATGCCAAGTCTAACTTGTGAAGCATGACTGTTATGCTGACTTCATAAAAATAACTAGTAATTCTTCACCCAAGAGCATGTTCACACAACATAACTTTCCCTGGTGGTAAAGCTATTCCTGGGTAGTTTTACCTGGGGCAGGAGGAAGGGTGGGGTTAATACGGTCTGTGACATATTGGTTTTTTATATAACCCAGGGAAAAGTCACCACATAATGATGTTTCATGTGACTGTTCTTATGTGACAACATGGAGCAGAATTAGCCACCTGGTAGGAGTGGCTACACAAAACAGTTTTACTTGGATTGTTTATACACTCTCTACATCTTGGGATCTACATCTCTACTCTTGCATCTTCTTATTTTTTTCTAGTAAGAATGCAAAATACACTCTAAAGAAGAGATAGGTAGACCTCTTCACCCTGAAATAAAAAAAGGATAAACGTCCTAGCACAACTTCATACCACTTTGAAGCAAACCTAATTCAGAGTTTCTGAACAGTTCCCATGAGCTTTTAAGGCTGGCTTCAATGAGACAGAGGATTCATGATTGCTATATTAAATACTGATGACCAGAAGCTTTCTATCTTTGTACAGAAAGCAAATTTCTGTTAACTGATCGTATCTGGGTTTTTAATCCTTGTAAAATGAGTACAGGCACAGAGAAACAGTCTCAGACTTGGTTATTGATTCCCTCCCCCCCTCCCCCCTTTTTATAAGTTGGTGAGAACAATCAGACCAATCTAGACACAGTGGCAGTGCCTATGCCTGGTAAAGGAAGAAGAAACGGAAGGAGTTAATATACAACGGTGAAAACGGCTCCTCTTCCCCTCCCAGTACCTTTAGTAACCAGCCAGGGTTTATGACAAACAAGCAAAATTTAACGCCTTGAACTGATAAGTTTTGGTATTTTTTGTCTCGTAAAGTCCAGATCTTTCTAAACCAGCTGCAGTAGGAAGGCTTTGATACAAAAATGTTCTATAAAGGGTGCTGTTCTTGGAAGGCACAAACGCTGCCTAAATGGCACTTGAGCAAGTGGCACATTGACGAAATGGCACTTGAGCAAGATGGTGCAGTTACTGGAATTATACAAACTTGGTGTGTGCTACTTACTGAAAATCGAAGGCCTTTCTGGAGTTTTTGTGGATATGATTGGGTCTTTAAATCACTTGTGCAGTTAGCATCTTAGAGCTTAGCCCTATGGAGATTTAAGTTTGCATCACTTGTCTGTTAATTGTGTGTAGTCTCTGCAGGCTTGAGCGTGTGCCCTTTAGTGGTCTTTGCCTTTAAGCTGCTCTATTGGCTCGAATGAAGTCTAGAAAACAAGAACTGGAAGTGTTCTCTCTGTACTAATCTCTTCTTGATCACTGATGCTATCACACCTTCATAATGGATGTCCTTTCACAGCTCCATCCCTGGAGGACAGAGTTTTTACACTTTACAGGATGAGGTTTTATGTAAGGGATTTTTATTTATTTTTATTTTATTTCACTTTCTTAGTCATCCCCTCCTGCTGCAGCCGCTAGGGGCAGCTTATGATGTGCTTAAAACCTATAAAATATAATCCTTTAATAAATAACCTAGATAAAACCATATAAAATCAATAATAAATAACACCAGGCTGAGCCAAAAAAAATCCTCGTAGGTGCATTCATTTTATTTTTAATTTCTTTTCTAATAGTTTTTTTCTCTCTCTCTCTGAACTATTTTATTTTATAAAGCTTTCTTTTATAGCTGTTAATGCATTTCCTGAAACTGGTAATGGGTTTCTAGACTGGTCCTCTTCATAATACAGGAACAAGTCTCCCAAATTAGAAAAATTCCATGTGTGTCTGGCTGGTTTCCGCTTGTGGATCTAGCTTTCGCCAGATTTCCTCTCCTGGAAAAGTGAGCTGTAGAGCCCGTGGGCACACGAGAAAATGCCCAGAAAAGATTACAAGTGGGGAAACGGAGTCATGGCTGAGTTTGGAGTATGCATTGGGGTTCAGTCCAAGAGACCCCTTCTTGATAACATCCCTGCACCTCTCTCTATATTTCAAGTTATGGTAGATGTCAGACCAGTGACAAGTGCAAGTCTTGCAAGCCTTTCCAACTGATAGGAACTTGACTCAGCTAACAGCTACCTCAGCTTTACTCTGCTGGGAATAAGTGACCCTGTGAGCAGCAGAGGCTACAGTTGGGTTGGCTGTCTCTCACAACTGCCCACATTTATAAAATTAGCCTGCTAAATAATGAATTTTTGGCATGTGCCTATTCAAAGCTGTGTACATGCACACAACTGTCTAAATAAGTTGCAAGCGTGGTTTAAACCCCAACCCCCCCCAGCTAAGCCAGTCCCTAACAACCAGTGAAACCTCCCAGCTATGGCAGTGACTTGTTTTAAGGTAATGGGTAGCCTATAGTAGGAGGTCTTGCACTTGCACCTGAGACTCCAGATTTCAAATCCTGACTTGGCCGTGAACTCACTGGGTGGCCTTGGGCAATTCAGTTATCTGCCTCCATTTTCCACTTGTAAAATGGGTCCTTTTTAATGACCCGTCTCAGGGTTGTTGCAAGGATGAATTAGATAAGGATTTTAAAGCACTTTGAACACTCAGAGCACTAATATATAGATGATTAATAATAGCAAGCCCTTGCATGCTTTGAGTGATGCTTCTAAAACATATGGGTTGCAGTATATTAAATCTCCCACAGGCATTCAGATGTTCAGTGGGATGTTGGCAAATGCATTGCTTTTATTGAATATAGTCAGTATTTTCATGTTGCTGAAACTGACTCGCTGTCATAACTGGGAATTGCAGTAGCTCATGCAGACTTCCAATAAACCATTTTTTTTCTTAAAGAGAATGCAAACTATTGCTGTGATGAGCCAGTGTCTTGTTGGAATTGTGGAACTCATGAACCAACTATCACCAAAAATAAGCTCTACACCCGATTCCTAATGTGAGCAATTGACAAAATGGTGTGGTAGTGAAGCTGCTTATGCTAAGATAATGATGTTGCATAAGCTAGGCTTGGGTACACACGTTCATGGCGTCATAGGCAATATTTTCTTGTTCAGACGATGTCTCAATGAATTGTGCACTTCAGAGTAAACATAGGACTGTTTGAATAGTACTCTTACTATATTTTCCCCCCTCCATCTGTGAATTCATGCTGATACTATGAAAGATTTGAAGCACATCTGTTGGCTGTCTGGCCCTTTTGTAGAGACTTCATTCTGCTTGGAGTTAGTACTTGTGTTTTGATCTGATACTGAAGAACTCGTGTGTATGAAGAAATGGTTTTGCTTTGGAACCAGTCGAACTGGCTTGGCATTAAAATGCCTTTCCCAAGTTAACTGCTAATGTGTTGTTTCTTTCCACTAACTGCGAATGGAAGTGTCACGTGGATAAATGACAACTCTATATCTTTAGTCTAGAACTAGGAGAACACAGATTTTTATTTGACCACTAACCTATGTAATAGTTAATAAACTTTGGCCAATAGTTGACTAGGCAACATTGAGTCAAGGCATGGACTTGTTAACGTTCTTGGTGATCTTAGATCTTGCAAGAAGCTGTTAAACAGACTAAACAGCTAGCTTAGCCCTTTTAGATTCTACAGGCTACTCTAGAATAATGCTGTCTCCAGAACTTAAATATGTAATACTGTATGAGAAAAGAACAGGATATTTTCTAGTCACATTAAAATAAAGTAGAGATAGCAAAGCTTTTTTTTCATGGCATGCTAGTAGGAGTTAAAACATTGGATCATGAAGATCTCTAAACTGCAATCAGACAAGTAAATGCCTTGGTGTGTTCGAAGGCGGAAACATCCCTGGTGGCTATGACTGTGCTACAAAGGCAGTATTAAAGCTATAATTTCCTAGCTGTAGAATTTGCTTCAACCTGTTGGTTTACAAACTTTTTCGGTGACTAATTTTGAGACTTGGATACAACTCTGAAGGACTTGCTTTTTAAATGAATGTGTAACTTCTCTTGCAGGGTGGTGAACATGCCCGAAGATCATCACTGCTTGACAGTGATGAGCTGTTAGTATGCTATTATGATGATGTTACAACAACTTATGAAGTCTTCCAAAGGGGATTGCATGTATCAAGTAGGTATTCTAAATTAAGCCAAAGGGGTGGAGGGGAACCCAAGATGAGCACTAGAAGGAAATTCTAGCTTATGGCCTTTTGTGAGCAGGGATTTAGCTCTAAATCATATAGTACTGGAGCCTGCCCTGACCAGTTACATCCCTGCCTTGCTTGTAGCCTCCTGTGAGAGAGCTTAGGTCTGGGAGCGAATCTGCACATGGGGTAAGAAAACTAGCTCAAGCATACCTCATGACCCACCCACCCCCCTTGGACTCTGAAATGAGGAATAGTGACTCTCAAAATGCAGGACATAATTTGCACAAATTTACACATGCCATGTATGCAAATTAAAATTAGCTAATTTCCTAACTGTGAGACTGGGCTGAAAAAACAACTTTTTTTTTTTTTTTTTATAAAGCAAAATATCGATAAAATAAAATCTTGTAAACCAGATGTGAACACTTGTCCTGCTAGTCTTTATTACCAAACTCTACCACAGCACTTCTCCTAGCTGCTTGGCCAGAGGCCTCCACACCCCCATGCCAAGTGAGTGTTATAATTTACACAGCCTTCCCTCTGACCATAAAACTCTTGTCCCACACTCCCGACATTTCTCCTGCTGTGAAGATTCTCTCACAGCCAAACGTTAAGCAATAGCCCATTGCCTAACTTGAAGGCGGATCTGAAACATTTAATTTTTTAAAAAATGAAAGAATCGCATTGGCCCATTACAAGGGACAGATTTTATAATTTCACCTGCTTGCTAATCAGGCTACTGGGGAGCAGGGTGATTGTGTGCTTTTCCCCCTCCTTCCTGGGGAGAAAACATCTTGGGTGATTTTTACCATGTGCCTCCCCACATGTTTCTCTCTTCCCCAGCCTCTGTGAAATAGGGGACTCAGCATAAAATGCCAGGGGAGGCCAGAGCTGCTGTTTCTCTCCCCCTTTCCCCAAGATAAATGCTTAGAAATCCTAGCTCCGCATTGATGGTCCAAAACTGAGGGTCTGGGTTTGGAGGTTTGTTCCAAACACTGGCAGTTTTCTCCCAGGTGTTAGAAGACCCTAATTCTCTCTGCAAGAAAGAGAACCATTTAAGGAGACCTTAACCTGAGTCCCAGAACAAGAAGTCTCTTTATTGCAATATGAGAGGGGAGGTTCTGATCTTGCATGGGGAAACTCATTTGGCTGGTTTGTTGCTTCTGCTGGGCTCCAGAATTCGATTCCTTGTCCCCAGTGATGGTTTGCCAATTGCTCTCCCTCCCTTCCTCATGTGGGGTTTTGCAGCAGTCTTTCAGGGCCACATGGCAGACAACAAAAATCCTGTCAAAACCAGGGGACATGGAGAGGCATGGTCTCATGGTTGTCTCTTGCCTTGACTGCCACTACTGGTCTGCACACAGATGTTGCAGTTACCACCTGTGGCCTCCAGTGGCAGCACCACTGGTTTCTCTCATCTCACTTTGTAGGAGATCTGGTCCGATATCGTGTGGGTGGGCTACAACTGGGTAAACCAACAGTGTAGATGCTGGAGCCCAGAGATGGGAATGGAGACATCTCAAAGCATCCTTACTGAGACTCCTGGGGAGGGGGCAGCAGAGTTGCCAGGTAGTCTCCAGCTCTGCTGGGCTTGGGCACAAGCCCCAATGAGGATGGGGAGGCACTTGATGGGCAGGTGTCCACCTGGCTGTGAGAGTCCTATGTGGGGCACAGCCACATGAGACGTTACCATGAGTTGGGCAGCCTTGCCCCAGTTTAGGCACCATTGCCACGTGATGCAATGGTTCATGTGCTTGGTGGCCGCCAGATATTTACCCCACCCCACGGGCAGGGTGGGCAGCTGACTGCTGTATCCTTGGAAAAAGGCCAGGGATGCAGCGTGTGGGGTCCAGCTTGCAGTAGCACACTACCACTTGTGGACCTGACTCCCATCTGCCTTGCCCAATAGCGAGGTCCACTGTGGGGTTTTGAGTGGTGGGCGTTGTTGCCATTCCCACAGGCTGGGCGACAACATGTGTAGCTGATGCCTCCACCTGTTCCGGGGTGCCCCCCTGGCTTCGCTGCAGAGGGTAGATCATCTGCCCTGTTCTCCATGCTGCCCCCAAAGTGTGTCAGTTGCCCACCCCGGGGCATGTGGGGATTGGTCTCAGCCGGGCTCATCTGGTTGCACCCATGGAGATGCCAACAGAAGCTGACGGTGGTGCAAAACTCGCACCATTGGGGGGAGAATTGAGAAGGCAGGTAGAGGTGTGCTGTAGTGACTCTCCTGGACTGCTTTTGCAGTACTAGTCTACACCTCTAATCATAAGGTCACCTATGGTGTGGTCTAGTAAGCATAATGGATAGGAAAAGATAATGTTTTGGGAATCTAGAAAACTAGACAGATGGCTGGTGTGAGGCAGGGCTGCTCAATAAAATCCAAGCTAAATTCCCCAGTCCTGGGTCTACACTGACCGTGTGGTATGCTATATTGTATGCCTATTAGGAAAGCAGTTCAGGTGATATTTATTGGGACCAACTAGTTGGTGAGCTCCTACAAGCTTTTGGGCCACACTGGATCCTTCCTCAGGCATATAACAAGTCAGAACTGTAGATTGAGCAAATGCAGGACAGGTATATATGAGAGGCGGCAGTGACCGACATGGCAACCACGCCACCCACTCTCTCTCTAGACTACTAGGAATGAAGTTAGACTGGCAGTTCTAAAAGCGGATGCCTGATAAGCACCTAGTTTTAAAGTGGCAAAACTGTTGACAGTCAATTAATCCCCAGATCAAATAAGTACAAGAGAAGAAATGGATTTCTAGTCATAAATCCAGAATAAAAGCCAGATTTTTATCCTTCTACAGATAATGGTCCCTGTCTGGGTGTTAGGAAACCAAATCAGCCATACGAATGGATCTCGTATAAGGAGGTAAGTGAACAATGAGCTTGTGTTAGAGCTTTAATAGGACCAAAATAGTGATACTGCAAGCTGACAATGGCAACTGAGTTTAAGTAGCCTTCCTGTTGTGAAACGTTTTGGGGGAGCCTTTCTACCTTATCTCTATGAAATCACCACAGTGTGTGTTTTTGTGTGTGTTTTTGTTTTTGTTTTCTTTTGTTTGTTTTTTTTGTTTTTAAAAAGTGAATTGGAGGGAAAAGCATTTCTCGTCAGTTTGTACACTTGGGAGTATAAATCAAAGTACTGATTCTCTAAATCACGGTCATGTCCTTCCAGAAGTTTCACAGCCCATCGGAGTTTACTTTTTGCTAAAAGCTAACACCGTGAAAGATGTAATGTGTAATCTCAGTGCCTTAAGGTTGTGGTCTCTACAGCAACTGCTGTAAGAAAAGTGATTTCTAGTCTTCAAAGGCCGTTTTTAGATGAGACGCTGCCATGCAGGTCTCATCTCTGCAAAAACTCTCATCCACGCTCTAGTCATCTCACGCCTTGACTATTGTAACCTCCACCTCACTGGCCTTCCCCGCGCCTACCTTTCTTTCCTCATCTCTGTTCAAAACTCTGCTGCCAGGATCATCCACCTAGCCCATCGCTTTGACCACGTGCAGCCTTTCCTCTCCCCACTGGTTGCCTCTTCCTGAGTGTATTCTGCACAAGCTCCTCGTCTTTACCTACAAAGCCCTTCACAACCTTGCTACCCCCTACCTCTCTGCCCTGATCTCCCTCCGAACCCCTGTTCAAGCACTCCGCTCCTCTTCCATCCCCTCCCATACCTCCCCTACTTCCCCAACCGCCTTCGTCCCTTCTCCCTCCCTGCCCACGTTCGCCTTGCCCCCTCCCTTTGTACCTTCAAATCTCTCCTCAAACCCCACCTCTTCCGCTCTGCCCTTCATAACTCCTGCTAAGCATCCCCACCCAGGTTTATCCCCCACCTGTTATCTGCGAACTCCCAACTTACTGTAACCAAGCCAAGAACGTGTACCTGAGCTCTCGCATCCTCATGAATGTTGCATCTCTTGTCTCTCCCTCTGTTCCCTCTTCCCTGTCTTCCCCTCCCCCTGTCTTTAGATTGTAAGCTCTCGGGCAGGGACCATGTCTAACTTATTCTCTGTAAAGCACTGGGTATATCGCTGGTGCTGTATAAATGCTTATTATAATAATTAGAATAATAATAATTTATAATAAATAATTATGCAGGTCCACCCATCCCATGTTCATCTAAACACCCATCTAAAGATGGTGTTGGGGGTGTGCACTCCTGTGACCCATGCACCACCTATCCATGGCCACTCACGTAGCAGCAGAGAAAAAGCCGGGTTGCTCCATGTGGGGTAGGTGAATCCGTGCATGGGGAGGGCCCCACATGCATCCTTGACCTGTGTGAACAGGGCCACACATCCACCCAGGGGACAGATCTTCTGTCACCATGGAGAAATGACACCATGATGGCCCCAGCAGCTGCTCGTGAACTGGTCACTTCCTCATCCCACCAACAGCCTGATGAGGAGACCATCTCCTTCATGGGCCCAAGCTGCGCAGGCCACCCTCCCCACAGACTCTGCACCCAAGGGCATGCCCTGGACACAGGAAGAGACCAGAGCCGTCATGCCTGGGGGGTGGGAGGAGCCAAAATGTTGGAGAAACCCATGAGATGCTACTGAAATGGATCGTTATATCACGATGCCTCCAAGAGGATCGCATGGCTGGGGTACAGTAGGGACGTGTCCCAGAAGGCAAAGGACTTGAGGAGTGAATATAAGTTCTTTGAGTGGCTCCATAATTCTCTCTCATGGGATCGCACAGTGCCATTTTGTGATCTGGAGGGATTGTACCCTTAAGAGCAGATATTTGGCAAGCTTCCAGATGGAGAATTCTGGAAGCCTCCAAGCTCCTACTTCTCCCTCTCCCTGCACTCTCAAGAGAGCATGGGAGTATGGGGGGGAGGGAGGGAGGAGAGCCTAGCTACCCAGTTCCTCCTTACTGCTGCTAGCAATCTGGAACACTTGTACCTGTAGAAAAATGAAGAGTTTTTCTAGTTAGTTCTTGTTATAGTTGTTCTCTGTACTCTTAGTTAATGATGATCAGTTCTTATAGTTACTGTTTTGTATAGTTAGTGTCAAAATTATAGTTAGTCATAATCTGTTCTCGTCATGTTTTCCCACCATTGTGGCATCTCCTGCTGGCAAACGCCCCAGTTTGAAATGTTGCATGTCTTGCCCGAAACCTCTGATAGCATGATAATGCTTCTTATGTCTTGGAGAAGCTCATGTTAAACGGGGCTGTTGAGCCTGTGAGGCCCTCACCACACGAGCCCTGAAGGAGCGCAGATACGACTTCAGGAGCTTCTAGTTAGCAAAGCCCTGGAGCTATCTGAGGAACTTTCTCAAAGTCTACATAAGGAATGGCCAGCTACCACCACTAGCAAAAAATATCAATTGGTGGACAAAAATCCAAAGCCGTGGGACACTGCACAAAGCCTAAGCCTGCCGAGGGTGACTCACTCAGCCTGTTCAGGGTGAACTGGAAGCTCATACCCTGTCTCAGCCTATTGAGGGCCGCCTCCTTATCCCCTGATTCCAAGGACACTGTTTTGTGTGTCCAAGAACCGCTTGCTCTGCAAACGAAGACAGAATTTGAAGGCAAGCCTCTCATCTGCCTCTGAGTCAGACTCTGAGCAGCCCACATCGACTGCTCCTAGGAAGCAACAGCTTTGAAAATCCTCTCGTTCCCCAGAGCCTTCATATCCTCAGGTGAGAGTCCATCTCTCTAGTGCTAACATACAGATGGTAGATCCGGTACCGGAATTTGAAACTGGATGACTTGCCCATCCGCACCAACTCACGTTCTGATCGAGGTGATTCAGAAGAGTCTCTCCCACCATCCAAGCAACACTGGGGCCCGTGCTCCAGGAGCCCTTCAGTACCTTCTTGGGACCCATATTGTGAGGCTGACTATAGAAGGAGAACAAAGGCAGTGCAGAACTACCCACCTCTGTGTGGATTTGGACCCTCCTTTTCGCACAACACGGCTTGGTATTACTCCTGACGTTGGCACTGGGATATGCTCTCGCATTATACATCATCCAGACACAAGGAATCTGACTGGTACGGAAGGAACTTTGATCCTTGGAGCACGCAGTACCGCTGGGAATGGAGCAGATCTCTGTTCCAATACAGCTCCTCCTCCTTCTCATGATAGGGGATTGACCTCTATCCTGGCTGAGTCAGAATAGAGGCTGAGCCAGTCAGCCTCAGCTGACTCCCTACCAGGAGGAGCTGACCAATTACCTCATGCCTGAATATGAATAATCCTAAAGTAAAGGAGCAGTCGCAGGTCCTACATCATCCTCCTCTGGGTTCAGTCCCCATATCCATTGCGTCGACTATGGAATCTGCCTGACTAACCCACTCATCCCAGGCTAGTCTACCCATGGAGTACCACCAACCAAGTCAGCCAGTACTGACTCCTTTTGCTGCCAGTTCAGAACCAAGAAGTTCCCACCTTGGCCTCCTTCGCTTCCTCTGGAAGATGAACACACTCCAGCATCTCCACAGTGAGACAACAGTATTGGTCCACATCTTACTGACGCTATTTCAGACCCTACGGCCTTGCTCTCTACTGAAGATGTTAGGAATGTTTTTAGTCCATACTGCTACGTCATTTTACCACTGCATTGCTTCAGATCCCCCACTAAGTTTACTAAAAAAACTTGCTCAGGATCAGTCTTTGGGATTCTTGCAGGAGGAGAAGCAGGGCATATTATGTTGCCCCTATTTGAAGAACTCGTGGAGCACTCGAAAACGGCATGGGTGACCCCTCTTCTTGGCATCCCCAATCAGCAAGATGGCAGATGCCCTTTACCTGGTTTCTTACCACACAACCATGTTCTCCCACTACCCTATGCCCTGGTGGTGGCAGCAGCCATGAGTAGACCCTCCTCGGGGATGGTCAGGACAGCTCCCTCTGACAAAGAGGTCCGTTGTTTGAATGTCATCGGCCGCAAGACATTCTCAGCAGCCACACTAACACTTAAAACAGCAAACTATGTGGTTGCCAAGGCTGCTTACCAGCATGCTGTATGGACAAGGATGTTGACAACTACAGACCCAGGCAAACAAAAAACAAATCAGAGAGGGGTCACAGTTAACATAATTTCACTTAACATCTGCAATACACTCTGCTGACTCTGCTATTCGTTCAGTAATAACATTCATTGCTCGGATGCCAAGCTTGGCTCCATTGAACAGCCCTAACACTGGACAACAAGGCAAGGCTAAAGGACCTCCCCTTTAATGGAGAAGGACTCTTCTCCACCGACATGCTGCAAAAATCAAATGTGTTAAACAGCAAGGGCCCAGGGAGTGGTCAGACAGGCCCCTAAACGCACATATCGTTCTTCAGCTACAGTGAACTTTTACAGACATCACCGACCTTCGTTTCATCAACGTTGGTACGTGCCTCAGTACCAGACCTCTAATCAACAACCATATCACTTCAGTAGAAGGTTTGCAAAACCTAGACAAAGATCCAAGACAGGGCCAGAACAACCCCTTGGTTGTGGGTTTGAGATTAATGAGGTCCAGTGTTGGAAATCAGCGAATGCCCTTTTCAATGATAGATTTTTCCCCTTCTTCCACTCTTGGGCAAACATCATCTCTGAGTCCTTGAAATAGTCAGAATGGGCTACTCTATACAGTTTCATTCTATTCCCCTGCGCCTAATCTCCCCTCCCCTGTCTCTCTTTAGGGACTCCCTTTGCAAGATGGAACTCGTGAAGGAAATTGCTTCTCTTCTGCAAGGAGGTATCCCATGGAAGAACAAGGTGTGGGTTCTACTCGCATTACTTGTTGATAAGAAGGATGGAGGGATGAGACCCATCCTGGACCTATGACAAATCAGTAAGTTTGTCAGAAGCTTATGTTCCACATGATCTCTCTATCCACCATCCTTCCAGCTTTGCAGCACAATCTTTGGCAAGTGGTACTTGACCTCAGAGATGCTTATTTTATTATAAGTTTCAGGCACTTGCATAGAAAATGTCTCCATTTTGTTGCAGAGGGAAGATGTTTTCAATATTTGGTTCTTCTGTTTGGCCTCTACCGCCCCGAGAGTCTTCACCAAATGCATGACCCTGGTGGCAGTAGAATTAAGGCGAATAGGGTTTACCATCTACCTGTACCTAGACAATTGGTTGATTACAGAAGACACAGCCTCCACCCTATGCAACTATGGGTACTTTCAGACATGACGCTAACCACCCTTTAACCACCCTTGGTGGTTATTTATGCATGTTGCAGGGCTGTGTTGGTGCCCTATGGAGCCCTGCAACATGCATAAATAACCACCAAGGGTGGTTAAAGGGTGGTTAGCGTCATGTCTGAAAGTACCCAATGTTGACACCACTATTGATCTCTTCCAAAATCTGGGCCTTCTCATCTTATGGAGAGAACTTATCTTCCAAGCGACCGCTTCCTTGACATCGTTAAAAGTTTAAAAGGATTAAAAGTTGTGTTAAATGCACTCTGAGTGCTATGGCAGGGGGGCGCTATATAAAAATAAAGATGATGATGATTATCAATACCACGATAGATTGCATCAGGTTATAACCAACCAGAAGAGCCAGACTTTTTTTCTTCATCTCATGGGTCTTTTTGTCTACGCTACAATGGTCACTCGCTTTGCCTGGCTTCGATTCAGGTCCCTCCAGTGTTCTGGAAGTGCTTTGTTCTTCCCCCCAGCCATTTTTCACTCCCTTCTATGGTGGACCTCTCCCAGAAACGTTCTTGTGGAAATGCCATTCCATTGTACAGACCCCACAGTAACATTAATGACAGATGCTCGTTAGAGGACTGGGGAGCACACTGCGCTGGCTTGATAATCCAGGGATGCTGGTCACCAAAAGAAGGCAACCGCCACATAAACCTATTGGAGCTAGGAGCGATTTGTTTAGCCTCGAGAACCTTCAAGAAACAGATACAGGGAAAACACGTCCTACTGGTGTCAGACAATTTGACTACAATGTACAATTGTGGTACAGATGGGGAGGCGCCAGATCCCCCACACTCGCCAACAAAGTGGTGGAGATTTGGTACTGGTGCATAGACCACAATGTAGCCCTAACAGCGAGCCATCTTTCTGGGGAATAGAACACACTGGCAGACCGCCTCAGCAGGCACCTTTTCTTCAGACATAAATGGTCTCTTCACCCACAAATAGCCAGTCAATGTTTCTGCCATTGGGGGACCCCGCAAATAGAACTGTTAGCAGATGTCACCATTGCAAACTGGAGAGGTTCTGCAGCAGAGGAGGCAGAGCCCATGAGTCAACATCCAATGTGTTCTCAGTAACCTGGAATCTCGACACCTGTGCGTTCCCTCCATTTCCCCTAATCCCAACAACATTATACAAAGTCCACAGGGAGCGCACCAGGCTGATAATCATTGCCCCAGACTGGCCACATCAACCATGGTACACCTACCTGACATCCATGGTGAAGGACAGTTGGACCCTTCCCCTACATCAGGACCTTCTCTCCCAGTTGGCTTCATCTGGATTTTCACTCTACATCTCACGGCATGGTTTTTGGTCTAGCTGAACAGGATACTACCCTCCCACAGGAACTTGTTCATGTCCTTATCAACGCCAGATGCCAGTGTCAACCTTCCTCAAAGGCTTGCTTAGTCTGAGAAGGTCCGATTCCCTTCCCCCACCCCCTGGATATAAAGAGGGAAGATAGTAGGGAGCAAACTTTATTCTCAAACTGTCTTGAAGATCACTTCCACTTGTATTGCAATCTGTTACCAGCCTGCTGGGAAGGAGGTTCCCCGTGGTCTTCAAGCTCACTTCACAAGGCCGGTAGCTTCAGCTACGGCGGTATTTAAACATATCCCCATTTGTGGACATTTGCAAAGCAGCTACCTGGGCCTCAATGAACACCTTTGTGAAAAACAACACGCTTGACCTTGCAGCTTGTAGAGACGCTTCCTTTTGGAAGAGTGGTCTTATTATCTTTGGTACTGCCATAGAACCTTGTCCTCCACCCACGTACAGGTAAGACTACTCGCGTTCTCCCAGGAGTGAGAATTTCTTATTCAAAGAAATAAAGGTTACTTACCGTAACTTAGTTCTTCGAAATGGCTTTCTGCATTCTCACTACCTGCCCAGCTTCCCCACTATAGTGCAATTTGAAACTCGCTCCGTGACTTGGAAAGAGCTAGGCTCCTCCTATATTCCTGTGCTCTTGATAGAGCACAGAAATGTTAAAGGGATGGGTAGGAGCTCTGATATTTCAGAACTATCTGGAAGCTTGCCAGAGGACTGTTCTTAAGAGTACAATCTCTCTGGATCACATCATGGCACATTGTGATCCTAGGAGTAAGAATGCATGGAGCCATCTCAAAGAACTAAGTTATGGTAAGTACTCTATTTTCACAATAGCAACTTCCTGTTTGGCTGTGCCAGGCGCATAGAACTGTTTCACAAGGAGCTGGACAGGTTCCTCCACTGCCCCATCTTCCTTTACAGTGTGAGAAATCCGCCAGGAGCAGGAGCGGAGTCAGGACCAGCAGCTCCTGCTGGAGATCCGCTGGCACCTGCATGAACTGTCCCACTCCCAGAGCACCATGTGCAGCCAAGCCCAAAGCAGGCACCCATGACTACTGTGGTGCAGAATTCCATTCTCCCATTCCGGGGTTGTATGGTGAACAAAACGGTTAAATGTTATTGCCTAACATGCTGTCTGTGCGTGTTACCCCTGGTTTTGTTCTCCCTTCAGCTGGGGACAGGGTTCTGATGGCACGGTTAGGTGAAGGAAACCCACCTGTGGGTTTTGGGAAGCCATACTTTGAGGGTCAGGTCTGGATAGGACAATGGGTGCTAATCATGCCCAAGCTCTTCTCAGTGAGGCTGCAAAAATACCTAGCCAGCCCAGTTTTGCCAAAAGAGGGCTGGGAAGCTCCTGTCTGCACCCATATGGATCTAGAAGAGGAATTTTCAAGCAAATTCTAGCCCCAAAGGACACTGTCTTTCGTCAGCCTGCTGGCCAAGGGATCATCCATAATGGGGGAGAGGACCTGGCCCAGGGATAAGGGGTTGTGGGTATACTCGGCTTAGGGAGGGCCAGATAAGGAAACTGAGTGCTGTTAGAAGCTTGCATGGTTTGCCCTCTGTTTGCATTTGCTTGCCATCCCCTTGCTATTGTCAGACCCTTTTCACCAATTGGCTTTGTTCTTATACTTTGTTGGAATAAACTGTTTTTTCTTTACTACAGTAGGGTTTGTGTATGTGCGGTCTATTGCCCCTGAGACCTCCAGGAAAGCCTGACCTCTCTGTCTACCTAGAGATACCTTTTTTAGACTTCCTCTATACCCAAGGGATTGCGTTAATCTCTCTGCAGCTCTGGGCTGCCTGATGCTGTGAGGGTATGGCTGGCAGCATCGGAAAAGATGGCGCACCGGATAGCGGGGACCAGGAGCATCCACCTGGGCTAGGGGGGAAGCCCTGCTAGGGGGGAAGCCCTGCCACGCCGAATCCCTGCTCAATTCCTCACAGTGGCATCGCAACAATTGTGGGGTTCAGGCTGTCTTTGTAGGAGGCCTCTAGGCAGGATTGGAACCCTCATCCTCTCTAAAAGCTGGAGTGTTACAGTATGCTTTCATAGACACACAGCTTTGTGGGGAGGTTTCTGCTTTCCACTCACTCTGTCATAGGGCCCCTGCTTGCAGCACAGGGTTCAGCGGCCGTGATTCCCCCATGGAACAGGCCCCCGTGCACTGCCAGTGTTTGTCCTGGACTCAGTGTTGTGGTGGGGTGTGTGTGTGTTTGGGACTGGGCTATCAGCCTGGCGGGAGGAAGGGGATTGGTGTTTGGCTTTTTCAGCTGCTGTCCCATTGGTTTCCCTGATGCATTCCTCCTTTGTGTTCCTGAGCTGCCTGTGAGTTGTACGACATGCCCCGGGGTTCTGTGTGTTGTCACCCAGTGCCCTTGTGGCTAGCGGCCAACCCTGTGTGCTGCGGTAGGTGCATTATTATGTATTTATTTCCATTAAATACCCTACTCCTCTCGCCTCTGGCGACTCGGAGCAGCTTACTATAAAATACAATTTACAATTTAAAAATCTCAGAAGCATACACGTATATCACAAAGTAAAAACATTACAGATCTGTGATAAAATGAAACCCACCCTAATCCCCCCCCCTCCAAACACCTGGCAAAAAAGCCAGGTTTTGCAATTTCGTCAAAAAGCCAGGACTTCCCGGCGGAGGCAGACCTCCACGGGGAGGGCATTCCAAAGCGACAGCATGGTCGCCAATAATACCCTCCTGTCTGTACTGACTCGCTGGTAATGCAGGACCTCCTGGAGAGCATCCCCAGATGACCACAGGGGCCAACCCGGACCCGGGGTGGGGGGGGAGTGAGCCCCACTTTCAGGTAAGTGGGGTCTAGACCATGCATGTCTTTAAGGGTCAAAAACAGCACCTTGAATTGGGCCCCCAAAAAATCTGCAGCCAGTGAGCTGTGCAGAGCACTGGTGTTATGTGCTCCTTGCAGCCCGTCCTAGTAAGGAGATGAGCCGCTGCATTCTGCAGTTTCTGAACTGTCGCCATGGGCAGCCCCACGTAGAGTGCATTGCAATAGTCTAGCCTCAAGGTGATGAGCGCATGGATGACGGCAGTGAGATTGGAATCTGAGACATATGGGCGGGACCATCTCACCAGATGTAATTGGCGAAAGGTGCACCTGGCCACAGCCGACACCTGAAGATGCAGGCGCAGCTGCGGATCCCAAGAACATCCCCAGACTCCGTACAGATGGAACCATTGGAGGGCAGATGCCCCCAATAGTGGGGGCGGCCCCCTCGCATCACCAGCCCCACCAACCAACATCACCTCTGTATTATTGGGACTGAGCCTCAACTGGCTCAGCCTCATTTAGTCCCCCACAGCTGCCAAACGCTGGGGCAGCAAGGATACAGCAGGACCTGGGTCCGATTAAAAAGACAAATACAGCTGGGTGTCATCCGTGTACTGATGACACTGGACACACACACACCCCAGCTGCCGACAACCTCCCCCAGCGGCTTCGTATACATGTTAAACAAGAAAGGGGACAAGATGGAACCCTGTGACATCCCACGCGGGAGGCCCTCCTGGGGAAGATGTACAATCCCTGAGCACCACCTGCTGGGATCTATCCGTAAAGTAAGAACGGCACCATTGCAACGTGGTCCCATCTACCTCGGCCAAATCCTGCAGACATGTCATCAACATCTCATGGTTCATGATATCAAGATTGGCATGGGTCCACCTTCCTCTGTCCTTTCTCCCCAGCCCTCCCAGATTCTCCCCTGAGTAAGAGCGTTGCTTTGCGGGAGATTGGTAGCCTCCCGGAGGCTTAGTAGCCTGAAGATTGGTAGCCTCCAGGGCAGGCGGAAGCGGCTGTAGTGGCCTCACTTGCCCACGAACTGCCGTGTGTTCACGTCATGCAGTGGGGGCATGTTGCTGTGGGGGCTGGGTGGTTTTTGGCCTGTTGGGTGGAATGGCTGCCAGTTTGAAATGTGGTTGGGCTGGTGGGTGGAGGCTGTGGACTCCCTAGACACCACGTGTTTTGAATCTTGCTCCATGTCTGACCTGCTCTCCAGCCATGCTTGTTTAAAAACGGTCAAAGTAGTACTCCAGCTTCAGACTAGAAAAATTCTGAATTTAGTGTTGCTCTTAAAAGAAATAATTCTAGGGTAAACGTCAAAGGCTAACTAATAACTGTGTGATTGCTGTCACTGTTACCTTAATCTACATGCAGAGGGGGATGTATGGATTAATTTAACAGTTGTTGAAAAATGCTTTTAAATCTGTAGACGTTCATAAGTAAATGCTGCAACACTTCATTGTACTGTATTATATTATTGTGATGGGGGGTGGTTAATGTTGTAATTATGATGGTGATATGATGATGTATTATGCTTATTATGGATGTATTTTTGCTGATTTATGTGAGCTGCCCCGAGCCGTTTTGAACGGGAGAGTGCGGGATATAAATTAAAAATGAAAATGGAAATTGTTGGAACTCTGGCAATTGAGAGACTCTAAACTTGTGATAACTGTCCTAATGAGTACAGCTACATGATTCATTTTAATGTTCCTTCTAGATGTTAACTTTCAAATTGTAATCTTTTATCAAGAGCAAGCATCAACCTTAGAGGCATGTTAAATCACTTTTACTATGGGTCAGCTTACATTCGTGACATAAGAGATGGTGGCTTAATGAAACATGCTTTCTAGTGTAGATGCTGTTTACGCAGCATTGTGAACCTATGTTAAAGGGGCAAGATGACCCTAAAATGTAGGCTCCTTCACATAATCTTTTGAGTGCATAGTGGCACAAACCCACATAGAATGCTGTGTGAAATCCTTACCACTTCCTGTGCTCCTTGTTTTCTGCTACTCAGTGAAATGAATGTATGTGCATCCTGCATGGTGGAATAGATCAGAATCTTGAACCACTTAAGTGTTACCAGACGTTGCACTAGCTCAGGGCTGCAGAAAGTACGACCCGAGGGCCGCGACCTTTCCTGCGGCCTGACTCCCTCTGGCCACAAAGACCTTTCCTGTGGCCCGCTATGCCACCTTCTGCTCTGGCAATCCCTTTTCCTCCAGCCCCTGCGCTGGCACGAAACCCTCCTTCCTCCGGGCCAACGTCTTATAATAGGCTTGCTGCCAACTTCCTCCTTAATGTTCCCAGGCTCCAGGTTCTTGCCGCCGCCGATGTCTCCATCTGAGTCCATCGCTGCCACTTCTGCCACCCGCATCTCCAGCCCTAGTGCCTTGCTGCCAGGGAGTGGGGTTATGTGACCCAGGGTTGGGTCCAAACCAAATTTTTCTGGCCCTTGGCACGAATTAAGTTGAGCACCCCTGCATTAGCTACTCATTTTAGTCACACATGCATCTTCTGTTCAGACGTGCCTTGCTACAGGCTTGATGCTTGTTGCGGGCCCAAAATGAAGATTAGGCAATTGCATGTAACCACTGTAAAATTGGGTAACACCTGGGTCCTGTGTTGGAGCCAGTAGCAAGTCTGAAAGAAAGAAGCAGAAGATGGTAGACACAAACCTGCCTCACCACATCTCCTTTCCCATATAGCGGTGATGGCAGCAGCAGCCATGAAGGGACAGGGACTCTATGATCAGCCCCCACCACAGTCTCTTCCCCATGCTGCTATCTGCTGTGCCTCCTGGAGTTGAGAGGACACTTGCCATTGCCACTTAAGGCACAACCTTGTCTAGCCAACAGGAGTAAGTGCTGTTTTGCAGGGAGCAAAACTGCCTGCCACATCCAGGGATGCCTGAGCTTTGTTGCCTCTTTTCCTGCACCTACCTACCTTCCTGGGCACTGCTCCATCCCACCTGCACCGGACTGAAAAAACCCTGAGGGGAAGTGGGGGGCAGAAAGAAGCAGTTGACAGCAGAATAATGCATCATAAACCCCTGTTGATCAGCTATGTATCAAATTTTAGCATGCATCGGAATTGCAGGCTGCCAGCATGATATCTGAGAACACCTGGAGTACCAAGTCCTAGAATGCATGGTGACTTGAGCAAACGTCATATTGTGCCAGTCATCCTAAAAATACAGCTTGCACCCTGCGACTGAACTGATATGGGTGTTGTCATGGTCTTTTAAAAAAAAAATTTAAAATGTCAAAACCTTTTAACGGACTTGAGCTTAGTGACTAGAATTACTAAATAGGTATTGCTATCTCTAGCTTAACTTCCAGGATGAAACAAATTTAAGGTGATATCCCAAAGGAAAGGCACACTAGATTAGTTACTCATACAAGCATATTCCCAATGCCTTGTGCAAGACTGATGTAAACATTGTTTTCTGTTCCAGGTCTCTGACAGAGCAGAATATGTAGGCTCAGCACTACTCTACAAAGGCTTCAAACCCTCTCCAGATCAGTACATTGGAATCTTTGCACAAAACAGACCTGAGGTAATGGAGAGAACCGTATTAATGAACTGTCTGAGACCCCATTGAAGTTACTGAACAAAAGCTCACTAAAAGCATAACGTGCAGGCATCTGCATTGCAGATAGTAATGGAAGTATGAAAATACTGGGGCTCAAATATTTTTTACTGTAAACTTGGGTAGTGTGGGAAACTAATCTCTATACCGCCCTGCTCCAAACAGAAGCTGTCTGTCAAGTGTTGTGATGCTTAGATTCTGCCAGAGCAGCGCACGTAGCATTTGACGCACAGCAGAAAGTCAACTTTATTGTTTTAATACAATTTGTTTTACATGCTCATCTACTGCCCCAGTCTGATGGGTATTTTGTAGTAGAAAGGTCCCCTGAACTAAAGTACCACTCTTCAGGGGAACTAAAAACCTACAGGTGATGTGCACACACACATGTAATCTGTATATGCTTGAGATACTTTTAGCTATTATTACTCTGACCTGCTATGGCTCGGTTGCAGGGTTAAACCATAGAATAATTTGTACATCTACTTGGCAGACATAAACACCTTGCCTTCACTAGATGAAAGACATGGAAATTATATCAAGATTTGAAAGCAGCTAGCTTCAGAGTAGAAAGATGCCATAGTTTAAACACTTTCAGAATGAAAGTACTTGTGCTGCTGATGGTCTGATCTGTAAATAAAACTTGAAATGACAAGCATAGCTCAGATTTGAGGCTTGACAACTTTGGTAGCCTACTCTTGCAGAGTAAGTTTAGATGAGATTAATGGTATACACACACGTGTTGAGCAAGTACAGGCAGTTGAGCAAGTGGCTAACCTCCTGTAAAAACACTGAGTACGCTTCCCTAATAAAACAGAGTTCCCTAATGGGAACCTTTTACAGTCCATCTCAAAAGTAGACCTCTCTGCTAACGGCAAGTAATTAATTACATACCTTGGAAGACACAAAGCTGTATAATAAGAAACCACAGTGTGGTAAACTTGAGTACTGGGAATTAAGACTGGAGTTTAAGCATACAAAGTAACCCAATGACCCTTTCATTGAATGGTGTAGTTGCAAACCTTAAATTAGCACATTTAGATGTGTATTGGTTGCATCTAACAGGTAGAACTTCAAACAGGCAACTCGTAGTGGGACTCGGCGGGGGAGGGCATGTCCCTCCCTCCCCCCCATCAACAGTTATGTGTCGCCTATGCCTTTGAACAAAGTGGAAGCCTAATATGAATATTAATTTATTAATTTGAGAATGTTCAGAACCAAGGGAAATTAGGGTAAAGTGTTAGCAAACCATTGTGGGCGTTAAGCCATAAATTTAAACTATCCCTCTTCTTTCTTTGCAGTGGGTTATCATCGAGCAGGGATGCTACACATACTCGATGGTGGTAGTCCCACTCTATGATACACTGGGAGCTGAAGCTATCACGTATATTATAAATAAAGGTATGTTTTAATTTGGTCAGTACCCAAACAAAAGATAGCCGATCTGAAGACCTGATTATATAGGAAATGTCATACTTTATAGATTGGGTCTAATGACAAGCATTTGTAACCATGCTAATTGTGCTCTTTTCCCATCTTCCTCATTCAGCTGATCTAGCACTGGTTTTCTGTGACAAGCAAGACAAGGCTAAACTTCTTCTCGAAAATGTGGAAAAGGGAGAAATTCCTATCCTCAAAACTATTGTCCTCATGGATCTCTTTGACAGTGCTCTTGTAGAGCGTGGGAAGAAATGTGGGGTGGAAATTCTCACCATGAGAGAAGTGGAGGTAAGCAATGCAGCTTATGCTTACTTATGGTTTCTATCCAGTGCTGCCTTTCTCTTCGTTTGTGGCTGCAGAGTTATGCCTCTGAGTGGGTGGAATTGATGTTTTAGTAATCTACCCTAGTCTTCAAATAGTTTGTTACAAAACACTGATCTTTTACCCTCCACCTTCTTGGTCAAAGGTTAGGCTCCTTCTTACACAGACTAAAACTCTTGACAAACTGAGTGTTGGTATTTCACAATGAGTAAAGGATTCTAAACATTTACTAGATTGTGTACCCTTTATCTTGGATGGGTTGGTTCAAAGGTTGCACTAATCATACCTAAATATTGAGGATGGAAGAACTTACTACTTGAGGTACTAAGTGCAACAAAACTCAAGGAGCAACTTCACGCACAACCTGATACTGTTCGCTTGACTGAAAGGAACAGGGATAGGATGTCCTTGACTCCTCAGCACTTGGCAGCGTAGAGGTACTCCAGCATATAAATGCCTCGCTTCAGCACTAAAACTACATGTTGTAGAGTATGAGTTCTGAAACTTAGTGCAGAGAAAATAAGACTGTCACGATGGTGTCTTAGGGCACATTCACCAGCAACAAAAAATTGCTCTAAATGGCTTCTCCCAGGGTTTATTTTTATTGTGTGAAAAGATTAGTCCGTAAGATGCTTCAACAAATGAACTGCAAGAATGAGGAAGTTTAAGAATTCAGCTATCTTCTTCATGCACTTTGCTCCTAATGTGAGAAGGGACATTCCATGTATCTCCCCACTATTACCAAGTGGACGTGGCTTAGCTGTCCATCTTCCTGTTAGTAACTCTAAGAAAGGCTATCACTAGTAAACTAATATAAAACTTACCTCTATCCATTCAGTCTACTAAAGCTAGTGCTGCATGGAAAGGAGCAGTTGCTTGCTTTTATGGGTGAGGAAGTCCCGTTTCCTGATCTTTGGCTCAACTACACTTTGCTTAAGCCATCTTCTAACTTAACACAAAGCTGTCTGCAACTTGGCATAAAAACAGATGGTATAGCAATGGCCCTAAAAGCGGTATGGATTGAATAATGCAGGCATTGTTAATACCATTATTAGGCAACTAACAAATGACGGAAATACATATATTCTCTATATTACAAATAGCCATGCTTTGATTTGTTGTGGCAATGTTTTAAAACTGCAATATTGTATAAGATGTTCACCAAGCACAACTAGAAGCTTTGTCTTATTGTGAAGGCTACGTTGGGTCAAGCTGAGTACTTGCTATACTCCAGTAGAATTTAACATTTCTCCTACATCTCTGGGGTTTAGCAGGTTCCCAGCAGTCTTAGACTCCAGATGTTAAGCCTACACTTGACCACCTTGTGCTTAAAGAGGCTCTTTGAGGAAGTCTAGTAATAAGCCTTGCTGTAAACTGCAACGAACTATTACAGACAAAACAAAGAGAGGAATCTGTCAGAGCAATAGTTGATGGCTTTCCCTGAGCTGGACAGACCCCTTGCCCTATATAGAAGTGTTAGGCTGCTGGGAGAATCTGAGGGTGTCGGCCTTCTAATAAAACTAAGCACTTGGCTTGAAATTTCTTGAGTGGAATTAAAGCTCTTGTTTAAAATAGAGACTGGGGAAGTTGTGGAGGAGATGTTCTCTTGCAATTTGCCTGAGATACTTGGAACACGGATAGTGGTGCACTAGAAAGCTCAAGCGTATAACCCAATTCTGTCTGAGAGGAATGGTTTCAGAGGCTAATTCATAGGTTTTTTGTTTTGTTTTGTTTTGTTTGAGGGTGAGAGGGGTGGGGCTTCTTGCTTGCATCTTGGTATACTACTTGGGCCCTTTTTTAAACAGGACATGGCTGCGGGGCAGGCTGTAGACACACCACTGTGGGGGCGGGTTGGGTCAGGGGTAGGCACACATGGGGACAATGGGTGGAGGTACATGTGGTGCAGGAGCACACATGCCCACCACTCCTTTGAAACAGGATGCACCCACTATGTGCACTGCGTGGGCATACATTGCTGCATCTGCTGTTAAGGCCTTAGCTGTACTGACTTGCCAATCAAACGAACCTTTTGCACTTATCAATTCCTGATCTCCATTAAAGTTGGCAGGTGTCAACCATGTTGCAAAGCTGGCATGATGCCCTCACTTGACTCTTAATGGAAGCGGTTGTATGTGCAGGGTACACTCTGTGGATAACATCTATATTCTGCAATCGCTGTTTGAGCAATCACTAGCAGTATAGCATGTTCCAGGATGGAACATGCCATTCTGCTGGTGCCCCTCTGAACCCTGCTGCAAAGTGGTGATCTAGGGTGCCCTCCAGGAGAGTGAAGAGAAGCCATTCTCAGATGGGCAGCATGGAGGGACTTTCCCAAAGGGAAAGGGCTCTGCATGTTTTGGGCAGTGCTGTTGCCAAAACCCCCAAAGCTCTGAGAAAAATGAAGTCAGAAGTTCTAAGAAATGGCTGTGCCTTTCCCTGTCTCAGCAATGCTAATTCTGATCTACTCATGCTACTGAAAGTTGGAGCTTCTGTTGCTTTGCCTGCCAGTCTTGAGCCTGGCCAGTGGTATTGCGGGCACCAGAAATGTGAGGTAGGGTGATGCTATCTCTGGGAGGAAAGCAAGGCCTTTGGTGACGATGAGGGAAGTACCTTGCCTCACTTGGAGCCAGTTCCTCTCTTGGAGAAGCACTTACATTTGTAATGAGCTCTCTCGAGAATGGTATTTTTATTGAATGAGGTATGAAATGTCGAGAATTTAAAAACTGACTCATGGACAAATGCATGAAGAGCTGGAATCTTGGACATCTTTGGACTCATGGCTGAGAAGTTGGCTTTTCACACATGACTTGCTAAACCAGTGTTTTACAAATGTGTATGTCCTGAGAGGCATCGGCAGTGGCTGACTGCTGAAATGGCTAGTCTTCCTTACCACAACTATAATCAGGGAGCCATGTTTGCTGCATTTTTCCCATTGCCACCAAAGGGGAAAACATTGAACATGGGTCTCTGACTATAATGATCAAATGTAACACTGACCATTTAAATAAAATGCTTCAGAAAAAATATGAAATTCCTACAAGGATATGCATTTTATTTTTTTTATAAAATGTAAACTTAACACTTTTATTTTTTTTAAAAGGCATTGGGAAGAGACCACAGACACAAACCTGTGGTAAGTACTAACTTTTATCGCTCCTTTTACCTTTTTTGAAGTGGCTTATTCTGAGCAAAGTTGTGGGGTTTTTTGTTTTTTGTTTTTAAAATAACATGTAGCAGAAGTCTTTTGCTTTTTTGTGACTTGTATTGATAGTTCAAAGGCTTATTCAGCTAATCATTACCTTTCTAAGCCGTACTGTTGTTTCCTGATACTTTAGCTTCCAAAACCAGAAGATCTGGCAATCGTCTGTTTCACCAGTGGAACGACAGGTACATTTTATTAAAACTAAACTACAAAAAATTTGTGCTGTGGGGGTAAAACCTCTTGCTGTTTAGACGGTCTTCCTTACACATTATTCTGCCACATCATGATTCTGCCACAGCAGCAATTCTGGCTGCAAGAGCATAAAGTGTAGGTTGTGAACATTCATGCATCTCAAAATGGGGCCACAGTCCAAACGTTTGGGAACTACTGACTCAAATATAATCTCATTACTTTAGACCCTGGGTCTTTGGTTTGCATCCAGACACAAGCTTCTGGAGATAAGCATGTATTTAAACACAGGAAGTCTTCCCAACTGTCTTCTGTTTGTCCTCTGCAGTCGTACAGGGCATACTGTCAAAACATTTGCCAGTTACCTGCTAGAAACCAAATAATGCAAAATTGCTCTTAAAGCAATAAATCACTGTGACCTTGTGCTTCAGACACTTGTATGCAATAAGGGGGGTATTAAATTCTTAATGTTCAACATGCTTATAAACCTTCAGTATTACATTTTAATGTGTATTTCTTCTTTAGGAAACCCCAAAGGAGCAATGATCTCTCACCGTAATATAGTGTGCAATATGTCGGCTTTTGTGAAAGCTACAGAGGTAAACAGGTTGTGGCTAAAAACTTTCTACACTTGGAGG
Organism: Sphenodon punctatus; assembly: GCA_003113815.1. Classification (NCBI taxonomy): domain Eukaryota; kingdom Metazoa; phylum Chordata; class Lepidosauria; order Sphenodontia; family Sphenodontidae; genus Sphenodon; species Sphenodon punctatus. Next base: position 1,422,158 of record QEPC01001717.1, on the reverse strand, counting down.
CTAGCCCCATAAGAAGGGGGAAGAATTTTATAAGGAGGTGGCACTGAAAGTCTCGAATTGCTACTCTTGTGGAGTGTGTTAAGACTTCTCAAGTCTGGTAGACAACAAGAAACAAAACCAAGTTTATATTTGTGTTTAGAAAGCGAGACTAGCATTCCTTGTCTTCTAATCATTTCAACTCACTATTGTGGTTCTCGTCTACATTGATATTTGGCTCTTATTTGGGCACTTCTCTGCCAAGAGGTTTAAGGGTCTAGACTCCAATCCATAAATATAGTAGATTAAATCTTACAGCCTTCAGACAGAGGGACTTCTCCATAAACTGATCCCTGGGCACATTTTTCCTTACTGCTTAAGCTGAGCTGTTTGAGCTGAGCTGCTTATAAGGTGAAGCGCAATGTTTTCTTGGCTTTTTTAACCTTGAAAGTACAGCAGTTTTATTTTCACTCTGTCATTGTTTGGCTTCAGTTCTAAATACATAATAAAAATATAGTGCCCTACACAGAAAGGCGCTTACGGTGCTTCACAATAAACACCCAACCTAAAATCCATTTACATTCAAGTTGAAAGCAGTTTAAAAGTGGAGGGGAAAATTACATTCAGGAGAACCAGGGGTAGATCTTTAAAAAGCACCTAGAAAAGAAAATCAACAAGTCTTCAGTTGCTTATGAAGGTGAGGAGGGAAGAAGGTGTTATTTATGAAGGTGAGGAGGAAGGAATTGAGACGAATAGCTGGAGGAGTAAGTTCCACACGTGTAATTTTTGTGACACACCTAAATGTTTAGGGCTGCAACCTCTGATTTTATGCAGTGCATTGTAGGAATTTTTTTAATTTTGGCAGCTTAAAAACTAGCATGACTTGGCCTATTGGATTTGATCATTTTAAGGTCATACACAATAAATGCAAATAAACAGGCAACATTACTTCAAAACTCTGGTAGCCAGCCAGTGATCTACTGACCTCCAGTGAATGACTCTGTAAGTATGCTAGCCAAAGACAAGACACAATTTGCACAAACTATTCATAATGTTGCAGGGGTTGATATCTTAAGGCAGACTTCTGGCACTCGAAATCCACTTGATCCAGGTGTTGGTCTTATGCAAAGTACCAGGACATCTCCTGTTGGCTCTGGTACTTCAGGATGGGACTTCTCCCTCTGGGGCACCTAAGCAACTTGTCTTGGGAATGGAAAGGGATACTCCTCCGTTAGAGAGAGCCTTCCCCAGCACATGCTGGAAGAGCTTTCCTAGCTCCCTGGAGATACTCCCTGGGCACCAATCCTGCTCTATTCCCCAGAGGCAATCTCTGAGAGGCTGGTCGTGCTCTCCATACCATGATCTATTGAATACTAGCTTGTGATCTACAAGTAGATAATGATGATGGTCTCTTGGTCACCCCTGTCTTAAGGGGTCCATATCAGTAACTACACAAACCTCCTCTCCCAATCCAGTTGATGGACTGTAATTACTCCTGTAGCTGAACTTAACTGCTGTTTTCATTTCTTATTCTGAAACGGCAGCGTAATGAGACCATTAACACTGTCTGCCTCAGAAGAGAATTATAAACCTTAAAGCCACAGGGAAACACAGGCTGATAAGCCATGGAAGGAGTGGGGGCAAAATCCATTTCCTTACAGATGTTTTGGGTGATCTTGAACTGAGTGGCTTTGTTAAGAATGTATGATTACATAAAGCTGAGCTGTTAGTTTTTTGCGCTGTTTTAGCTGCCTACAGTGTAGTTGTTTTGTACTTTATGGTAAGTCAGGCAAAAGGGAATCTTGTCTCAATCTCTCTGTAAATGGCATCTGAAATTGTGTATCCTTTGCCGAAGGGATCCTGTTGTGGCCAACATGTAATTTTCATTCTCTTTCTCATGGTTTCTACTGTCTTCTTGGCACTTAAATTTTTAAATTAGCATGAAAATGACTACCATAATCCCTCATGGTAGGATTAAGTTTATAAATAACTTTTAATGATCATAATACATGCATCTCGGCTCTAGCAACCAAAAGACAAGGATATCCTTACAAAAAGCAGAATCTTGAAGCAACAACCCTGTCCAACTTTGTAAACTTCATTCTTGACCTCTACATATGCTGATCAGACAACTGGGTAACTTGTCTGGGCCGCACTAGGGCTGAGATGTATGACAATTACTCTTGTATCGCAAATTGTGATGATTTAAACTTAATTGTATATTAATGAATCTTTCTGTCTGCTTCTGTCTGGTGCTTTCACTTTCAGAAAGCGGTCTTTCCTTCCACAGAAGATACTCTGATCTCTTTCTTGCCCCTGGCCCATATGTTTGAGAGAATTGTGGAGGTAGGCATCTGCATGCTTTATATAACAATTCAGCAGTTTCATTTCTTTGCAGAGTGCGTGTGTATTGAACCCCAGCGACACACACATTTCTTTTTTGCCTCTTGCACACATGTTTGAAAGACTGGTCCAGGTAAGACTTGAAAGGAAAATGTTGCCCAAGTAACTGGGTATTAAGCTGCCTATTTCCACAACCATAAGTAACCCATGTCTGTTCTGAAGAGCAAATTTGTCTTGGAAGAAAAACTAGGTAGTGCAGCACCTCATTGTCCTGTGGTTAAGCAGTGCTGAACTACATTCACAGTTTTTCAAATGTCTGAAATACCACTCAATGCTGAAACTTGGTCCTCGGTTTTCTTCGGAAAACACAGAGGACTGGTGCATTTGGCCTCTATTTCTCGAGTTCTGAGGCAGGGCCATGGAACTTTGGAACTCAGAAAATCCTCAGTTTAGTGCAGGGAAGAGGGGGATTGGAGGGCAGGGAAGGGGGGGGCAGGAGGCCAGCACTAAGCCCCTGCTCCTCCTTCCCTGGCTCCTGTTGGCTGGGGAGGGAATAAGTTAGCAGGGGCCAGGGAAGAAGGGGTGGGGGCCTAGCGGGGGGTCAGGTGGAGGTGGGTGCTTAGGGGGAGCAGCAGGCCTAGCGGGGGTTACTTACCTTCTGGGGGGGGTGGGTGTCATGTGCCGATTGTGTGGCCTCTTTCCAGCTTTCAAAGATGTTGCTGGCATGGCATTTCTCGGACCCTCAAATAGTCACAAGTTGGGTTTTTTCCATTTGGAACACCACTACTCAGTGCTCGTATTACACTAACTTTAAGCTGGAAAAAGCCATTAACTTAATAATTTTGCTCTGTAGAAGAATGCGGCTTAACTTGGTCTTGCAGAGAGCAAGTATGCCACTTGTCCAGGAAATAAGATTCTCTGTGTCAATGGCAGTGGCATTTGACCGATTTTGAAATGGCAGTCAAAAAATGCATTTAAGCAGTGCAAATCAGTCTAGGATGGCTATGTCAAACTTCTTGCTATCTTATTGACATAGTTATTTAAGCAGAACCTGTAATACAGTGAATAGAACAGTTTAGGCTATAGGAAGGATGTGGTTGGGTAGAACACCATCAGGCTTAAAGATGAAACCAGCCTAGGGTTTTGCCCTAAAACTAGTTGTGGGACATCATCCAATCCTGACCTCTCCCCTGTAGTTCTATCAGATTATATCTTGAATCATTTCTAATAAAACATATGCCAGCAATTGACACTTAAGACTCCGTTTCTCTTCCTTTTCATTAATTGAAATGGTTTTATGTATTTAACGCTCTCTCAAAGAGATGCTGAATATTTTTTTTCCAAAATAAGACAAATGCTGCTGCTTTCCCTGCACAATGGAAAGCCTGCTCATGGTGAGGGTGGGGGTAGGAGTTTTTCTGTACAAAATTCTGCTGAGTGAGTTAGCTCTTAAGAGTTAATGGTACAGATCCTTCATGCAGTTTTATAACCCTTGGGATATGCTTATTGACATTTAGTTTTTTCCAGTAAAGAGCAGCCAGAAATGCATTTAGAAGTGGGTGCACACAAATGATTCCATGTTAAGTGATCATAGCAGTTTGAACTTTACACTGACTCTTGTCATCTTTTTATGGTCTTAACAGTGTGTGATTCTTTGCCATGGAGCTCGGATAGGATTTTTCCAGGGAGACATCAGACTACTTATGGATGACTTGAAAACCCTGCAGCCCACTGTGTTTCCTGTTGTACCGCGATTATTAAACCGAATGTTTGACAAAGTAAGTAGCATTAATGAAAGACTGGATTCAGAATTAAACTGACAAGGCATTCAGAAGGGCGTGCTTGCTGTACAACATAGAACAGGGATCTGCAAGCTCTCTCAACTTGGAAAACCTGCAATTAGCTCCAACCTGTATGTTAGACAGTAGCTTTCTTCAGTGGCATAAAAACACAAGTGTCACAAAACTATGTAATTGACAACTTAGTGTCTTTTTTTGGTAACTTTTAAAGTTCAAATTTAAAACCTACTGGTTTAATATCTTTATTTCATTCCAGTAGCTGCAGCAGCTTGCTGCATGCTTTCAGACTGAAATAAAACAGGTCTGGCCAGAGGTAGGAGGTGGTCCTGCGACATGGGATAAGGTATCGCCCTGCCCCAAAGCTGCCAATCCCAGCAAGGGTAAAGCAACTAAGAGCAGAGGGACCTCCCTGAGGCTGCAGTGAGATACCAGAGTCTGATTAGGAAGCTCCTGCTGTCCCCAGCTGTGGGGCTCCTGGGTCCTGAAAATTACTAGAAAACAATCTATAAGCCTCAGGTAGCTTGGGCCCCAGTTTGGAGTTTCCTAGTGTAGAGTAAGTTGTTGCTGGATTTTTTGAAGCTCTGCCTACAATGGACAGGCCCCTCCCTAGAGCTCTGCCAGCCATAAGGTTCTGGCAACCCACTGGTGGCAAAGCCGCCAGCAGACTGGCAAGCCTTTGGGGCCCCGCAGCAAGGCTTGGCACATGGCCCCTCAAACCCTTGGGCCAGCCCTGATGTTTGGTGCTCAAATTCTGCAGTCAGGATAAGTGATATGCAAATTCTGATACCAGCTAAGCTAATGCAAAATTCTGGGTGTGGACTCTGTTATCTTGTTGTGGATTTTAGGAGGTTTCTGAGGGCTGCATGGGCACTGGTGGACACTCCTGACATGGTGAACACTCTGGGAAACAGGCCACTTGCTGACTGGGGGTGGAAGGTTCCTAGAATTTACCACAGGAATTGCTGAGCAGGGAATTGAGGTGCTACTGCTGTTTCTCTAGGATTGTGTTGATAGAACCAGACTTGTGAATATGGGAAGGGAAAGATGTACAGTTCTTGCTCTGTCCCAAGATTTGAAGCTATTAACTGCAAGGTGTCAAATTCCACAGGCACGTCTGGAATGACAGAGGAAACAAAGAACCCTGTTATTCTATGAGTGAGTTGCCCAACTTCACTAGTGCAATAATCTCAGATAGGACTAAATGAGCAAATGCTCCATTGTGCCTTTTTTAAGTGTGTGAACCTAGGATAACTATACTGACCTATTTCGTGGGCCTATAAGAAGTTTTACTTCTGCCATAGCCTTTCTACATTAGCTGTAATAGAAGTACCAAAGGAAACGCTATCCAGTAAACTTACTGATACAAGATCTCACTCTTTTTCTTTAGATTTTTGGACAGGCCAACACTTCACTGAAGCGGTGGGTACTAGACTTTGCTTCCAAAAGGAAAGAAGCAGAACTTAGAAGTGGCATAATCAGAAATAACAGTCTGTGGGATAAAGTAATATTCCGCAAAATACAGGTAAAACTTGAAATGGTCTCTGGACATCAAACTGTTCTTACAGCAGAGCTCTGCTGATTCATAAAAGTAATTGATTCTGGCTCCGCAGTGATGTAGCTTAATGCATTCTGTGTGTGGCATGAGTCTTAATCTTCAGAAATCACTATGTGATTAGGCCTCCCTCTAAATAAAAACCTTGAAAGCACTTGGGAGCCCCAAAAACTTCTGGAATGCTTTCTTGACACCTGCCTGAATGTTAAGCGACCAATATTGGCTTTGTCTAGACTCCCAGAAAGCGCCTTTTTAGTGACAGCTGCAAATGTCAGTTCAGTCTGTTCAGCGTGCTGGGAATAGTCCTGTCTGGTCAAAGTGTGTGTCCTGATGTAGTCCTGTCTGTCAGATAAGGGCCATGAACTTGTTTAAATCCATGTCATAAGTTCTTTAAACTTTGCCACTCACAAGCTAACAGTCTAGGGTCACTTAGTAACCAGTGACTGCATGTAACCTCTGTAACAAGAATACAAAGATGCATCCTAAGTTGCTATGCGATGGGGAGATTGTTTCCAGTTTGGAAGCAGTGTGAACAGCTCCCCACCCCCCTTGCTTCATGGGAAAAGTACAGTGAACTGTCACTGAAGAAGGTGCAGCACTTAGTTTGGCTCATTCCATCTGCCCAGCACTAAGTTTGTTTGGCATGCATGCCCCTGTGGCCAGTCTTTAAAATTATTTACAAACAGGCTGCAGGACTGCCGTAGTCTTGCTCTATGACTTTGAATTACTACAGGCTCCAAGTACTTGAGTCTCCATGCCAGGCATGCATTGACACTGGGGTGGAAAGGGTGGGATACTTTCTTCAGGAATCTGCTGTCATTCTGCTAGTATGGCAGGAAAAAAAACTTCAAGGAAGAGGCCACATAATTAGCCACAAGGACTTGGAATACTTAAGCTGACAAACACAAGTACAGTCCTCCTCCGTCTGATGTTGGTGGCTAATACTTTTCACCCTCTTTTAAGGCAAATCTGGGAGGAAGAGTAAGATTAATGATAACTGGAGCAGCGCCAATTTCTGCAACTGTATTGACCTTCTTAAGAGCAGCTCTTGGCTGTCAGGTGAGTACTGAGTCAAGCTAGATTCCATGTTACCACCACCACCACCACCACCAAAAACAGCCTGCAAGCGGAATAAATTTGATAAAGATCTCTCTTAAGCAAGTGACTATGGTGCAAAATCTCCATAAGTCCTGTAGTATGTTCAACTGAGGATCTATTCCTGGCAGCAAACCTGTATTTTGATTGAAAATCTTTAATATTTCAAAGTGTACCTGTAGGCTATGCAGTAAAGAAGTGTTCCTCAATTGGTAACCTGCAGTTCACATCTGACCCACAGATCCTACCTGCTACACACAAGCAGCTCAACCCAAGCTGCTGGAGGTGAAACGTGAGCTTAGCTTTGCCTGTTCTCTCCCTCTCTTTTTCAGGCTGGATTGGAGTGGGAGAGCATGACTGAAGCCCTTTTTACATGGGCCGCAGCATGGGTGGGGTCGGTGTGCGCCACGGTCCATGTGTGGTGGGGGTGTAGATGGGTGCACCCCCATCTACACACACCTCCACCCATTTTCGCCAGTTGCTCTGTGCATGGGGGATGGGGGGAGGTGGATGTGTATTAATGTGCGCAGGAGTGCACACGCACCCCCACTGGGTTTTACATGAGACTCGCACATGATTTCTGGGCGTTCATGCACAGGTGCCACCCATGTAAAAAGGGCCTTTGACGAACTCCCCTTTGGGAACTTTGCTTGTTTGTCCAAGCATGTTCTTTGCCTCATCCCATGCTTCATTCCTCCAGCCCTGCCCCCACTAGCCCCTTTCCCATGGAGTCTTTTTCTGCCCATTCTACTCTGCCTCCTTTCCAACATTCATAAATTTGCATAACATATGCAAATCTGCCTCCTTCCTGCAAAGTAGTATGACTCTTCTTAAAATCAACCCTCCATGAGAAGTAATTGAGTAACATTGCAGTAAAAGGTAGAAAGTCTTAAATGCAAAGGTCTTACTAAATCTAATCTAATCTTGGCTGCATTTTGTCTTGGTATATCTCCTGAATGTGACCTCTTTAGAGGTCGCGACTCTCCCTGCTAGCTGTGAGGTAGTTCTGTAGGATAGTGTGTCCAGGTATTGCAACTGCTTCCGGGTAACCGGAGTTCTGACATGCTCAGCATACCCTTAATGCATCAGCTGTATGTTGTAAGTTTTCTGAAGTGATGGTATAGGTTCTGTGTGTCTGGCTCCATGGCAAATATGACCAGTTTTCACTTCCTCTTCTAAATGGCAATTCTGATCTGAAGGGGATTTCTTCATGTAACAATTGTATTCACTTTACAAAATTGTGGAGCCCTTCAAAATGAAAAATGATGCACAAATACAGAAATTTTCAGGTGTGTGGTGGCAGTGGGGAGGAACGGTTGTTACTACCTTCTTTTAGCCTTTCTAAAGAAAAGCTGGCTGGCCTTCTCCGTCATGTTGGTTTAACAGTCCAGCTGAGCAGTGTTGCATTTTTCTCTACTAGGGGAAAAACTTGCCATTTGTTAGCAGACTGGGGAGGGGGATGGAGAGGCAAGAATGCAAGATTTGTAGTGAGATGCTTTTTAAAGGTGGATCAGGCTTCTGCTGCAGCCACAAATACACATGAGAACAACTTGAGGTTAACAGAACCAGTAAAATGTAGCATTATTGCTACTTGGACCACAATTCTGTAATCACTTACTCCTGGTCTTTTGGCTTTTTGTTTTGGTTGGTTGATTGGCTTTCTTTTTAATGGGTTACTCTGAAGTAAGTGGTTGGAGGAGAATTGATTTGGTTGGGACTTGCAATATAGCTATTCAGTGCTGTGGTTAGGGAACCAGAAAAGTGATACCTCCTGCTACCTTGCATAAGGAGAAATTCTGATGTGGAGGGAAGTCATTTGAACAGTGCCTAGTATTGTAATGCTTTACCTTTTTGAAGCATTTGTCTAAGACTATACACTTCTATAGTAAATAGAAACTACAAACAAGATCATCTTTCCATAATGCAGTTAAGACTCCTTGCTGGGCTAAAGAACAAATGAAGTGTCTTGTCATGTTAACCATACATTGGCTGATGGTGTTTTTGTGTTTTTTAAATTCCACAGTTCTATGAAGGTTATGGACAGACAGAGTGCACAGCAGGATGTTCCTTGACCATACCTGGTGACTGGACAGCTGGTACAGCTTCTGTAGCTCTTACCTTATTGAACACAAGATGGTCAGCTTGCTTAGCAATGTTGTGGAAGATGCACTGTCAAAATATGTACCCTTAAGTTTCTAGGTGTATTGGCTCACTTTGTGTTTTCAAGTGCAGTGTGCAGCAAGCCACAAGCTGGGAATGTACTGACCTTTTGTTAACTTTTTTTCGTGGCTTTCAGGACTGAAGATGGTGCTGGTTACCTGACAAGTACTTAACCTGGTCTCCAACCTATTTAAAATAAATCCTTCTCACCTAAGAAACTAAACTGAAACGGCCTAAAATACCTTGATCAGCACAATCCTCTGACTGGATATTACATGCTCTGACAGTGTAGGTGCAAGTCAATTGGCTTCAGTGGGACATGCTTGTGCAAACTTGCTAGCATGGGCAGTAGTTGCCTAGAGAGTGGCACCATTGAGCTAATAGCAGCTGGAGCTTTAGATTGATCCTAAGTGAGGGAAGTTCTAGAGATGTATTTTGGGTTACTGGTCTAGATCAATTCTAAAGTAAAAGCTCATAGCTCAGGAAGACTCCAATCTAATACTGAGGTTGTAGCCAGAAGTCTTTGTTGCCACATTTGGAAACGTGTGGTGTCCTTTCATTTTCTACCGTGATGTAGAAGGTTGTTTGACCTTATCTTGTGGTGATAATGCTTCTGCAAGTGCTGTATCTAAGCTAATAGAGGCACTTCTTACCAAGAGCTACCTTTTAGGCAGCAATTCTAAACCATATAGCCTGGAGTAGTCACATTGACTTCAGTCTGACTACTCCCGAGTAATTGCTGCCCAAGGCAGTTCTTGGCAAGAAGTGTGCCTGTTAAGAGCCAGTGGAATTAAACTGTAAATGGGTTTGAGGATTGTGACCTTTTTTTGAGATGTTTGGCAATTAAATTGATCGTTCCAAACTCATTGGCTGCAATCCCAAGCGGGATCCTTGTGGCACAATGTGTTCTCTATGGATACGCGTGTGGTTTGTGCATGCACACGGCATGAGATGACTCCATTGCCTGCAACTCTATTTTGAGACTAGATTAGATTAAATTTAATGCTTGGTAAATGACCGTTGCAAACACACAGAAGTACACCAGGCAGAGGCCTGCACAAATCAGGAGTATACCTATACAAACATACTAATAAGTAATTAAAATTTCAACAGAGGATTAAGGTTCTAATTACAGGGTCAACAGTAACTATAATACATACCCAATCCAAAAGGAATGTACGAGATTTCTTGATTTAGTCAAAATTTATACATCACACATCCTAAATTCAGGAAAGTTTTTCCTGGCATGAAATGCCCGGAGTAAGAAAGAGGCAGAGTTACAAATAACCAGGGGGTCTGAGCTGTCTAATACCTCCAGGAGTGCCCCCTCAGAACTACCCGGGTATTTCCCCAGAGACGGAGTTAATAGCTCCTGCCTGTCCTTGTTGTAGAGGTGGCAATACAAGAGGATATGAGCCACTGACTCTGCCCTTAGATGGTCAAATGGGCAAAGCCGTGAGGGGAAAGGGATGTTATGAAATCGCCCCTCCAAAACCCGAGAGGGAAAGGCATTCACACGGGCCCGAAAGATGAGATGCTTGGCTCTCAATGCGATCGGTGATGTCAAATACTCCACCATACATTCTGCACTGGGAGCCCAATCAAGAAACATCTCCATGTGGGGAGATGCTTTTACTCTAGCCACCTCAAGTTGCCTCTCGATATCATCGATCCGTCCCAGAATTTCTTTCCTGATGACATTTGGTGGCTTGTGGCTCAGATGTTCCTTGGAAAGCCCTATTTGCCTAAGGTAGACCTCAACCTTCTCCACCCAAGGGTTGGCAAAAGAATCCTGAACCATCCCCCTCAGCATCTCTGAACGTTGCTCCACAAACAATTGAGCCCAAAATTTCGCTGGTAATTCCATAGCCACTTGTTGCCAGGGCTTCTGGCCCAACTTCATTCTGACTACAGCATGTGGGGTACTTTTGGGATTCCCCAGCAATCCCATTAAAAATCTAGCCTGAATTGGGTTGACATCCTGGGAAAGAATAGGAGCCCAAAGCTCAGCTCCATAAAGGAGCTGGGCTCTGATCTTACTATTAAATACTGATATAGCCAGATGAATAGCATTTCCACCTTGTCGCATAAATAGGCCATAAATGGCCTGGGCAGCTCTCTTGACTGTGGCGAGTGCTCTTTAACATGCTTTTTCCAGGCACTCGATCTGTGGAAAAGGAGCCCAAGATAGTGGAACGAGGATACTTGCTGTATCTGATGGCCCTCAATATCCCAGGAATAAGATTTCCTACTACTGGAAAAAAACATGACCTTTGCCACCTTTTGCACGATTAACAAACTGACCATAAATTATCAAAAATCAAAGGAGCTCATCTGCCTGGTCAGCCCTACATGGGTTTGGGACAGCAATGCGACAATGTCAGCATATCCCAAACACCCCACTGCTCTGATACCAAGCCTTGGCTGGAAAAATCTAGGTTCAGCCATTAATGCTATCACTTCATTGATGTAAAAGTTAAAAAGCAGTGTGTCCAGAATGCAGCCTTGTCTTACTCCCTTACTGATATTAATAGGGGCAGTGACCTGGCCCTGCAGGTCAACCCGAACCCTAAGAGAGGAGGTTGCATGGAGGGAACAAATTAGGCCAGCCAGTCTTTGGTCAATCGACGATTCCCTAAGCTTGTGCCACAAAATGTCCCTATCGATGGAATCTAATGCTTTTAGATCTAAAAAAGCTACGTAAAACTAGAGTAGACCATGTCTGGCAAAAGACATGCACCAACTGGGATCACAGAACATCTGCAGTTGGTATGACATGCAGTTTGAGGACTATTGAAATGTTTCCTTCTGTAATGCCCTGTGTACTAACAGGCCCCTGGCTACAAAAAAAACCCTGGCATCTCCACCTAGCAGAACGAGTTTACGGCAATCGCAAATCTCTGCTTGCAATGTACAAAAAAAAAATAGATCCCAAGAGGCTTGCTTGGATATTGTGTTAGTCCATGTGGGCTACAAGGAGACACTAGACTTGCAGGTTTTGATTCAATGACTAGCAGTGCCACAGATTTAAGTCTGTTCCTAATCTGTAAAATGCACATAATACACCAGCAAGGGATTCAGATAAACTGTTAGTCTTGGCCAAGTTACTTGAATTGGTTCATTGATGGGTGGGTTATGCAAGTCTGTAGATAAACTGCTGCCAGGTCTGTAGGAGAGCGGTGCATTTGGTTTACATACTAGCAGTCAAAGGGCACTACCCTAACTAGATGGTTCCAATGCTAATATTTTGTGTGTGCAAATTCCATTGAAGGAAATAAGACTTGCAAGGGCAGTATGCATTCAGAAGACTGTCAGCTACCTGATTGTGATGCCTACAAGAATAGTTAAACCCAGCCAGTGATCATCTACTAGCCCCTTCTGTAAATTAAGGCTAAAATGAGAATTAAAACAATTCTTGTGAGAAATCCCATGAGAACCAAGTTTGAGATATCGCTGAGATCTCAACACCTGGTTTGAGTTCTTGGTGAGATTTTGAGCCTGGCTTCCCCCCAGCATCTGTTTGGGAAGGGGGTGGGGTGCACTGACCCAACTTTGCAAGGAGCTGCCCTGGCCTGGAGAGCTGGGACCCCGGGAGTCCTAATTCTTCTGGCCAATGCAGCCCCTTGTAAAGCCCTCAAATGGCTGCCTGGACAGTTTCAGGCTGAAATTGACCAGGCAGCTGATTGCAGCTTTGTGAGGGGCCACTTTGGCTAGAGCGGAGTAGCTCTTTGAAAAGCCACTTTCCTGAGGGGCTGCCCTGGCAGGGGGAGTGAGGGATGTGGGCCCCTACCAGGGCAGCCCCTTGGGATGTGACTGAGTCCCTTTGCAAAGCCCTGTGCCGGAGGAGAAAGCAGGCATTCACTCTCCCCAACCCCCGTGCAGGGCTTTGCAAGCGGGCTTTTCCTGAAGGACTTCCCTGGCAAGCGGAGTGTGGGACCTGACTGCAGATCCCTGATTTCTCCCCCAGCACAGGACTACAGCCGTTGCAAATGGCCTTTGTAACTTACAAGCCCTGGCCTGGATACGCCGAGGGGAGCTGGTCTCCAGTGTCCCCCGGCCAGTTGTCCTTTACAAAGGCCTTCAAGTTCTCCGTGAGAAGGCAGCGAGAAGCTGCCATTTCTCTGTTTGTTCTTGTTTTCCAGAATGAGCCGAGAAACTTGTAAACACAAAGATCAAATTTCAGCCCTCGTGTAAATCCTAGTTGTGTCATTCAGGGACCACAGCGCTTCATCAGTTATCTAGCTTCCTACTTAAAACACAAAGTTGCCTGTAACGTGTGCTCTAAAAATTGTTGAAACAGCTGCATACTTAACACCTAATACTTGGGGCTGAGAGTACGTAAGTGTTTCTCACTTAATAAGACTCCCCAGTACAATCCTAGGTCTTGGGTGGTGGTTCTTTGTTGTTGTTGTTTTTAAATTCTAATAAGAAACCTTCTGGTTTTAAAGGTTTGATCCTAAGTTAAAAATGACATTAGTAGCAATCATGTCTTTCATACCTCCACCCACTTTAAGTGGCTGACCAATGCTGCTGTAGCACACTGTACTACTTAGTCACTCTTTTTTTCAATTGTTAGGTCATGTTGGAGCTCCAATGCCTTGCAATGTCGTAAAGCTTGTTGATGTAGAAGAAATGAATTACTTTGCAGCCAGAGGAGAGGGAGAGGTGAGTAATACTCTGGGGCGTATAGAGAACTTTCAAACGGTTCCTTAGCTACATTCCTGTTTTTAAGGACATTTTTACACGTTGCTACTTTTTCCCGGACTTCAAAAGTCTGGGTTCAGCAAACTCCCTTTCGACTGCCCCCCCCACCCCCTGGAAGTTTCCCGGGCGTCGTCGTAAGCAGCAGCGCCACACAACTCCTACATGTTTTGAGATCTAGGCTTGTAAAACCCTGATAGCCGAGGTCTCACAAGTCTGGGTCTCAAAACATGTGGGAGTCATGTGGCGCCACTTGCAACAGCACCCGGGCAACTTCCAGTCAGGGGATGAGTGTCTAAATCCCTCCCATGGGACTTTGCCAAACCCAGACTTTTGAAGTCCAGGAAAAAGCAGCAATGTGTAAAAACACCCTTAGAGGACCACTCAGGTGAATTATTACCAGGAATCTTGGGGTTGTTGGTCTCTAAATCGGACATGACTTCAAAGAAACACACTTAAACTTAGTCAGACAATAGCAGTAACCCTCTCTCTTGCTATTGGCATTGCTAGTGTGCAATCTGGTAGTTATAGTGAATAAACTACCATCTTGATGTCTCTTAACCTCAGGGGAAAGTATTGAATGTAGGATGTAAATAAAAGTTGCATTCCTTATCAGTCTTGGATATTAACGGAGATTACACTTCAGGTGTGTGTGAAAGGGCCAAATGTATTTCAAGGCTACTTGAAAGATCCCGAGAAGACTGCAGAAGCTCTAGATAAAGATGGCTGGCTGCACACTGGAGACGTTGGGAAATGGCTACCAGTAAGTAGCTTTAAATGCTCTATCCCCATTGCCGCAGGCCCCTTCTTCCTTGGGGGATTTGGGATTCACTTATGTTTGCAAAAGTGTTGGGAACTTAATACTTTCACTATACCAGTGAAGTATGAAATGGTAAGAATGGCTAGAATTTCTTTAAGACGCACAATAAAAGTGGTGCTACCCAAATCTGTTTGCTTCATGCTGCCATTAAACAGCACCCGAAATATACTGGCTTTTAGCAGCACCATACACTTCAGTTATTCTGAAAGTTTATGTACTTTAGTACAGTGGCTCCCAGTCAGTGTGCCCTGACAGTTTTTAGATAATTATAGTTACTCGGTGAATGATGGCCCTTCAGGGACATATTGTGGTTGTTACAATGGATGTTAAATATTATAGGTGCAATGGATAATTTACTAGTCCCATAAATACCCACTTTGTCTTCAAATACATGAAGGAAGGGTTTTCAATGTTCAGTTTGTGTGTAGCTATGTAGTGCATGTTGACAGGTAAGCATGGGTGTGCCATGAAAGCATTGCTGAAACAGGTGTATGAGGCCAAAAAGGGATGAGGACCTCTGTACTGCGTAGACCTCTTAAGTGGACATTTTAAAAATGCTTTAAGAACATAAGTGCCATACTGAGTCAGACCAATGATCCATCAAGCCCAGCATCCTGTCCTCCGACAGTGGCCTATCTCAATCACATGGGAGAAGAACCACCAATCACAATGGGCAATCCATTCCCCGTTGTTCACTCCCAGCTCCCAACAGTAAGAAGTTCATCCTGTAAGCTACTTGGTTAATAGCCGTTAATGGACCTACTCTCTAAGAACTTATCCAGAACTTTTTTAAACCAGCTATACTACTGTCCTTGACAACGTCCTCTTTCCTGTAGGAGTTCCATTAGTATAATCATGATGGTGATAAAGTTTTTGAGTCCCAAAAAACTTTCCTGCTGTTTTTAAAAAGTAGTTTAAGAGCAGTTTAGAAGATAAGGCCACCATTAAGTAAGAGTTTCTGGTTATGCCTACTTTTCCTTCTTCCCTGGCTTATTGCAATTCATTCTGCAATGAATAGTCAATGTTCAGTTCTCAGCTTGAAAACTAGAGCTACATCCAGGTTTGCAGAGTGGAGAAATGGGGATATCCTGCTTTCCTGATCAACAGTGAAGTGCAGTTTCCCTGCCAGAGTAAACCAGAAGAATTTCCTCCCTGATGCACTTACATCTGAGACTGTGCTTGTTAGGCGGGCTGGAGATAGGAGTAAGGGAACATCTTTTCTTTGTCTTCAGTCCATACTCCATGTAGACTCTGACATCGGGGCAAAGAAGCATAGGTTGAAAAAAAATCTAGTGCTTCCCCAATCAGCTGTTTGTGTGCGGCACAGATCCCTGTCCTTTCAAAGAAAACCCCTGACTCGGGAGCTTGCAAGAAGAGATGATCTGTATTAGGCACTGAACATCTGATTGGACCAATGCCAGAGGCTTCTCTTGCATGCGCATGCAGCAGAGGACCTTCTCTGCCCCTCGATCAGTGAGTCTGCAGAAGGATGGCAGGGACTGGAGATGAGAGTAAGTGAACATCAGTTCTCTATCTTCAGCCCACCGACTGATTGTGTGTGTGTGTGTCTACATTCCAACAAATGGATACTTCTGAAGCATTCACACAAATGGAGCAATATGTTGAAGTTGAGTAGGAGGGGAAGTATATACTTCTCATTTTTCAGGAATACATATGCTCCTTCACTTTTTGCATCAAAAGTAATTGTGTGAACCCCCTTCCCTTTTAAAGTAAAAAGAAAAGGGATGTTGTCATGACCATTAGAGGAAGAGTGCAAGTAACTATTTCTATTTTCAGCTGCAGAGTGAATGGTACTGCAGTGGAGTAGTTGTTCTGATTTTTAATTCAATTGAATTAGTTACTTCAGTTTCACACTTTGTCAAAATGTGCCCTAAGAAATTCTGCGTTTTAACTCTGGAAGTCTCAGGTGGGCCTTAGAGGGAGTGAGCACCAGGTTTCCCTGTCTCCAGCCCGCTTTGAGTCACCCAAAGTCAGAACTGACAGGCTTACATTTCTATACCCGTGAACCAATGTTTACTGAGTTTTACACACACAACCCCTCTGCCTTGCTGTCCGCTCTGACTCCCTCTGCTTCTGCAGGGGAGGGAGGCTGGAGACAGAGGAACCTTGTGCTCACGGAGCACCCATTTGCTCCTTCAGGTTCATTTCCTTAAGATCTGCTGAAGTAGAATTTCTGGTAAGTTGAATTTCTTGCAGGTCCAGAGAAGTCCTGACTCAAACAGACTTCCCTGTAGTCACTGGCTGTTAAACTGCTTGTGTACTTTCATGCAAATAGATACCTGGAAGCAGAGAGATTATTGGTAGTGTCTGATGCATTTCCTAGGCTACAGATAAATGTTCAGGATCAAAGGATTTCTCCTCCCATGAATAAACCAGCTTAAATGAATGACTTCTCCCCTCATCTTCACAGCTTGCATGCTTTACAAGAGTGTGCAAGCAATAGACACCATATATCCTGTTAAATCAGTCTATCAGACTGGGAAACTGGAAGATTCAACCCAGAGTACATGCAAGCAAAATCTTGTTTTCCCTCCTATGCTCAGTTTATGCATTTATTTATTTATCAATTTATATCCCGCCCCTCCTGAAAACAGCTCGGGGTGGGATATAAATTGATAATTATATGTTGCCAAGATTAGTGGCTGTGCTACTCTTTTATGTTTTAATCTACCAAACTGCCATTATATTAAGTGCCTGCTCCTTGTGAATGGAAATGGATTTAATCTTTCTTGCTCCACAGAATGGTACCTTGAAGATAATTGATAGGAAAAAGCATATATTCAAACTTGCACAGGGAGAGTATATAGCACCAGAGAAAATAGAAAACGTGTATATGAGAAGTGAACCTATTGCTCAGCTGTTTATCCATGGAGAAAGCTTACAGGTAGGTGTCCTTTAGCAAGGGAAACTAACAGCAGAATTGATGGACCCCTGTACAGGGGGTTAAACTCGATAACCAACTCTTGTTACTGATACTGCAGCTAGTTCATTAGACTGAACTTGAATTTCTTTCTAAGGCCACTTGCCCAGGTTACTGGGGCTGGCAATTCTTCCGGTGGGGAATCTCCTATCTGGGAAACTTATGCCGAGCTCCGCACATGGGCATAGCGTCATCAGTGGCTTTTTTTCCTCCGAATGTCAGGGCTCAAATTCAAGCCTTGACATTCGGAGGGAAAAACCCGCTGGATGTGGGCTGATGACCCGTGCCCACGTGCAGAGTTCTGCATAAGTTTTCCCTCTGGGAGAATCACAGTCTCCAGTAACATGGACAAGTGGCCTAAGTGTAGGTAAGGTTGGACAAATGTGTGTTTCAAATTCTGTTGAAGGAACAATTCCCAACTTGATTATCCAGGTAACGATTACTGTAGGCATGAAGGGCACAGGAGAAATTCTCCAGCTGAACTTGCAAACTGAAATATTTATTTAAATTTAAAAATATATTTTCTGTTTTTAAAAATGAAGCCCTTTTGCTACTCTAAGAATGAGAAATGCATTAACCATAATCTTAGGTCTCACAGAAATAATGACTGTTACATTTATGAAAAGTTCTTTAGTTTTGCATTGGTTAATGGCACACACTATGGATGGAGCTGCAGTATACCAAAAATGTAAGCCTGCAGATTAGTGATATTGAAATTGCCTTAAAAGTACCTTCATTTTAAAACAATTTAGCTCTTTTTGAAGAGCAGCAGCAACTGTTTTAACATTGCTCAGTTCTTTCACCACCACCTTTTCCCTCAAATGATGGAGCATTGCAGACTTATGAACAAGCAAGACTTCATAGAAAACTTCTGTCTATTTAGGCCTTTCTAATAAGTATTGTGGTACCAGATCGAGAGACTTTGGCTCACTGGGCCAAGAAAAAGGGATTGGAAGGCTCGTATGAAGAACTATGCAAAAACAAGGTAGGCTATCTCAAATATAGAGTACAGTGATCTGTTTCTCCTCAGATCTGTCAGATTTAACAGATTCCATTCTGGATCTCAACAGGACCTCAAAAAATATATTCTTGAAGATATGTTGAAGGTTGGGAAAGAAGCTGGTTTGAAGTCATTTGAGCAGGTAAGAATCTCATTGAACCATCTGTGTAATTGTGGCTGATCTACTTTTGTTCATTACCGGATTCTAACTAAACATACTGATACCTGTATAAACTGCTTTTAATTAATGCTGTTCATGCCTCCAAATCATCCGAGACGCTTATGTAATGTATTGACATTGTCACTCTAGGATGTTTCCCACTGGGGAGTAGAGTCTCAAAATAAGATGTAATTAACTGTTTATCTTCCAGGTTAAAGCCATTGCCCTGCACCCTGAAATGTTTTCTATTGAGAATGGCCTGTTGACACCAACATTAAAGGCAAAGAGACCTGAACTCCGCAAGTACTTCAAATCGGAGATAGATGAACTCTATGCGAAAGCCCAGATGTAACGGAGGAAAATGGCACACATCCGATGTCTACTGTTGGCCTTCATATCCGTAATCTTACTACAGCAAACTTAGGAAAGGAGACTGTGCAATCGTTAACTTGTACACAAATGGGTACTTGCCATAGGAATATTGAAGAAAATTGGAACACTGCCTTACTGTCCACTTGTGTTGCAGACCCATTTTTATGGTGACATATAAAATTTCCAAAATGAGCCTTAAAACTGTAAATGGTAACCATGTGATTGTAAGTTATTTTATGACTTCCTCAGCCAAAAATGCAACTCCTTAACCAAGGAGTTAGGCTTTCCTTGTTGCCAGCATGTTCACTATCTGTAGTATTTTGTGCAATTGTCGACTCCAAAAAGACTTAGCTGCTGCACAGGGTTTTTCAGTGCTGCGGAGAAGGGGACATGGTAATCGGATAAAATATAGATGGAAACCCTTGCAGGACTAGCCCAAACTTAACTTGAGCAAGGTGTTTTTGAGTGACTTGCTTTCGCGTTCCCATTGAAGATTACTTCATAGCTGCATATTCAGGGTCTGGCTTATGCAAGCAGTTGGAGAAGACTTCTGTCCAAGAAGTGAACAGTCCAGACATTGGCTCTGTAGAAATGGTCTGTATCTAACTCTTGTGTGCTAAGTCTGGATGCCGCTATTTTACCGACCCCACGAGAGCTGTGTTG
This sequence comes from Sphenodon punctatus, assembly GCA_003113815.1. Lineage (NCBI taxonomy): Eukaryota > Metazoa > Chordata > Lepidosauria > Sphenodontia > Sphenodontidae > Sphenodon > Sphenodon punctatus. Next base: position 1,402,576 of record QEPC01001717.1, on the reverse strand, counting down.
AGCAGCTTGAGCTCCAGACAAATGGTGACCCCATAGCTACGTAAATTGATCCAAACTCTAGACTAAGACTAGAGTTGAGTTGGAAAGGGAGGAGGACTAAAGGGGATAGCCTGATGTACAGGCTGTGCTTGCCTGTACTAGCCATGAGCCTCCTTGCAATGAAGACCTACTGTAATGTTTGTTACCCCTGACTTGATTGGTCCTGTACATATGATAGGTTGTCATACCTCACTGAACATGGAGTACTCTGGGAGTACAAGTACTTTCATTGTATTAGATGTGATTGGAAAATGGAAGTGTTCTTGTATCAGCTGGAGTATTCTAGCAACTCAGCAGGGTGGTTCACATAGGATAGCTATGCATTCAGGGAAAAATCTAATTCCCAGGTGTATCTTCCAAGATATTTAGACAATTTCTATTTTAAAAAGTATGGCAAAATTGTGCCATACTATAGTACATCTCCACCATACTTTGTTGAGTTGGTTTTCCATTAAGCATTCATTACTTTTTTTAAAAACACAAGCACAACAAGGTTTTGCACTAAAGATTTCTGTGTCATTGTAATGCACTATTTGGTAGCATAATTTCATACGTGTACCCTAATTGCACACACATATCCAAGTCCGTACTCCCAGAGTATTAGGTAATTTGTTACATTGGAGTTAAAAATGTTTGCTTAGTCTTGGCTATTTCTATGTTTTTATATAAAACCAAAACAATTTCCAAAGCCAATGAGGGAAACCAAAATAAAATATTTCTGCAGTTCATGAGTGAAGCATTTTTCCTTATGATTCTCCTAACTGGCTTGTGTTCCCTCCAGAACTCTTTTCTGTACATGCTGTTGTGTTCAGCAAGGTTTCACTGATTCAAATAGGAAAACCACTTTCTAAATAGTGTTTTCACCTAGGCAAGAGGAGGTAAAACCAAGCTTGAGTCAAAGATCCATCTCATCACAGCTTCATAGTCTAACCCATTGCTACCTATCTGCCAGTTCTTGGTAATATGACTAACTAGAACCCTAAGAGCAACTTCTTCAGTTCAAAAGGCACTGGCTTAATGGACACAATGACCTTAATTTTATTTCCATATCAGTACAGCAACCGACTTCTTGAAACACTCTTGGTAAAATTATTCCTGACACATAGATTGTTGAATGCTGGGAGTAATAATATTGACTACAAGTTACACTACATTTAACAAGGGGAACTCCACAAACAAGAGAAGCCTGAAGTTTGAAATACCAACTGTCACTGATAGAGCAAGTGACTTGTCCTCTGACAAACACTAAACCTTTTGGTGTCAGTTGGCTAATGCTAGTGAGTTTCAGCCTTGCTAAGTGACATTTGACCCTTTACCTGCCCAGGTTCCAGCCTATGTATCTTCAGATAACGTTGCTTGCCTTGGTAGATTGTCTTGATATTTACAGTATTGTTAATGAGGGGCTTCTATTTCCTCACTGGTCCCCCAGACTTTATTCAATAAATATAATGGAATCTTGCTGATCTTCCCATGGAGGCTTCTTCAGTGTGGCATGGTGTTGACTCACTCCTTGAGAGCGCACTCTAAAGAAACGACTTTGCCTGTTTCTGATCCTGCAGAGGAGTTGAATTGAGGAAAGGTGGTGGTGGCTAGAGTACCTATGACTGGGACTGCCAGAAATGCAGTTCATATCCGACTGAGATGGTGGGAAAATAACTAATACAGCAACAATACTGTCCATTAATAGTATTCAACGTCGCCTTCAGTGTTGTTAATACTTGAGCAGCTACTGAAAAATCAGGTACCAGGAATGGCCAATACATTGATCTTAAATATAACCAAGAGGTTGTAATCCATTCTGGCTGTAGATTTATGGTTGCATTGTAATGTGGAATAGGCTCTCTGGGCGGTTGGAACAGCAAGCAGGCTACTCTTCTGTGCACGTTTCTAAGGGCACAGTCACACGAGACATTACCTCTCATTGGGCAGTGTTAACCCACATCGGGTACTCTTATCGCGCAATGCAGTGCAGCGTATGCATGGTGACTGCCAGATGTTCCCTCCCACCCGCCCTGAGTTGGGGTGGGCAGCTGGCTACTTATACCCTGTGTACTTGGAAAAAGGCCGAGGACGCAGGGCATAGCAACCTTACTGAAAGTGGAGTAAGGCTGCCCAATACAAGGTTTGTGCCAATGCTGCCGTTCGTGTGCCTGTTCCCTGTCTACCCCTCTTCACGGTGAGGTCCGTCACGGCCTTGAGTGGCAGGTGCTGGTGCCATGGCCATGTCACGGCTGGAGTGGTATAGTGAGTGGGTGGGCTGGGTGCCTGTGTCTGATACCTCAGCCCACCCTGGGTTGTGATGGGATGGCCGACAGTGGCCCGACCAGTTTCCTTACAGGGGGAGGGGAGACCGTCTGCCCTGCTTTCCATGCTGGCCCCACAGTATAGTGGCTGAAACTGCCCACCCTGGGGCATGCAGAGCTCGGTCCTGTCCAGGCTCATGTGGCTGCACCCTAAGTGGATCACCATGCCAAAAGCATAAGGGGGGGGGGGAGGTTTTGTGCTATAGTATTAAAGAAGGGGAAGGGAGAGGGGAAATCAGAGGTTTTGGGGTTTGCTGCTTCTGCTGTCTTGGTCAAGGTACCCTGATTGCTAATTTGGGCTGTGTTGTAAGGATCCTTCTCTCAAACATTTTAGAAACTGAAAAAATAAGTTTGGCTAGGACAACTTGCTGACTTGAGTTCTTTATACATCCTGTTCTACTGGCAATGCTGTATGGAAACGTTTCCCTTGGACTAACATCAAAGGTACATATGATAACATGTTTATAAACCCTAAGCATAGTGTTCAGCTCTACATGCTGCACGTTCTCAAATACGGAGTAGCCTGTCGTGTATAAATGGCGACTGTCGTTTGAGAATTAGTTGCTAGATACTCCTGTGTTTAAATACAGGGGTGTAGCTATCATAGGGACAGTAGATGGAGCTGTTCCTGGGCACTGAGATGGGGAGGAGGGGCACAAACCCCCAGCAGGAATTATGAGCTCTGTGTCAACCCCCCACCTAGCCTTTGGGGCCAGGATTCCAGTAGCCTGCTCCCTCATCCCATGGAGACCCATTCTTTTTGCTGCTGCTTCATCAAACTTCTCCCACTCCTCCAATCCAGGCACAACCAGCAGCGCAAGAAAAGGCAGGGTGAGGGCAAGACTGGGAAATCTCAGCCGGAATCAATGCACTTGGTGCTCTGATGGTTGTGCCTGGGCTGAAGGAGCATACAGAATTCAAAGGGACCCTGGCAGCACAGTTGGGGCTAGAATCGGAGGCTCTCCTTCGAGGTGTGTGTATCTGGAGAAGCCATGGGCCCTGCCTGGCAGAGGAAGTTTTCAGGGGAAGCAAGTCACACTGCCATGGCTCTGACCAGGCACTTGGCCTCAGGGAGCCTGTGGAGTGCAAATGCCAGGAGAGTGTAGAGATGAGAATGTATTGGGGTGGTGGGGAGTGCATGTGAGAGGAGGGGGATGGGACAGCACATGTATGTGTGAGTCTGACAGAGTACATGTATGGACACTCTATTCTCCTGGTGCCTTTGGGATCTACTGTTGGCTACCCTCTGTTTTTTTCTTCTTCCCTCTTTAGGGGATGAGAGGGGCAGGCGAGTGCATGCAGGAATGGGTATCTGAGGGAAAGTGCAAGCATGTTGGGGGGGGGCATATGAGGGGATGTCACACCCAGCATCTCTGTGGTCTGGCTGGCAGAGCGAGTGGGGTGGCATTCCATTCTTTGCACTTGGACCCAGGGAGATCGTACTACACCTCTGGCTGACATGCATGAAAATTCACTTAAATGTTTGGACAGACTTGTCAGTGATATGTAATCTGCAAAGTGAATCCTTGGATTTGCGATCCTGTTCTAGCCCTGACATACTGCACAACCAGACAATAATAATACAGTCTTATAGGATGGAGCACTCTGCTTGGCTACAGGAACAAATAATTCATGGAAAGTGGAACTGGAAGATACATCTGTATTTGAAAATTGGGCTGTTACTGCTGCATTTCCTGCTGGATTGAATTCTTATATTTTTCTTTGAACAAATTATTTTAGATTAAAATGAATTCTCTCAACTCCTTCAGCTCTTCATATTGTCTGTTTTGATGATAAACCTACAGTGTAGCATCTCTTTATCTAATGTATTGGACCTGCTAATAGTTAAACCTAGAGTAAAGAGAGGATGGCAGAATATTACTAGTTCCCTCTCAAGGTGAGAGTTTTTTATGGTGTGTTCATGTGATACTTGCTGCCTAGGCTACTGTCTTGAAACTCCTGTAGAATGAGCATACACATCTTATGCGGCAAAGTGAGTAAATTCTTCTACATGGTTTAAGACAAACCTACGGTACATGTCCCAGAGGGATCTGTACTGTGACCAGTGTTCAATAGGGATGGGTGAACAGAATGCAGTTCGGATGTTCGGTTTGAAACCCGTGTCTGGGTTCGGTGGTTCAGTTCAACCGAGTTCGGGTTGTCCAAACTTGGCCGAACTGTCAAAAATAGCGCTACCGAAACCTAATTTTTGGCTCTGAAAAGACATTTTTCCTGCCCCATAACTCATCCGAACACGACTGAACTGTTCGGTCATTCGAGAGTTCGGTCCAAACATCCGAACCGCATTCGCCCATCCCAATGGTCAATAATTATATTAATTAATGATCTGAAGAAGGGAGTAAAGAAGTGATCAAATCTGCACATGATACAAAGTTATTCAAGGAAGTTAAAACCCAAGCAGATGGTGAAAAGGATCCTGGGTGACTAGGCATCTAAGTGGCAGATGAAATTTAATGTGGTCAAATGCAAAGCGATGTACGTAAGGAAAAATAACCAAAACTATATGTACACAATTCTGGGTTCTAAATTAGGAGTTTCCAATCAGCAAAAGGATCTTTGAGTCATTGTAGACAATACACTGAAATCCTCAGCTCCGTGTGCGACAGTGGTCAAAAAAGCAAAAATAATATAAGGAATCATCTGGAAAGGGACAGAGAAAAAAACTGAAAATATCATGTCTCTATATAAGCTTATGGTATAACCACACCTGGAATATTGTATGCTGTTCTGGTTGCCCTATCTTAAAAGGCTGTTTTTACATGAAAGCGCCAGGAAGGGGGAGGGAGTCTATGGTCGGTGTGTGGGGCGGGGATGTCCAGGCACGGGACGTGAATGGGGAGCATTTCATACAGGCAGCTCCCTGCCTCATTCACACACCGGCCACCCAGTCCCCACACAGGGCAATCTGGATTTTTCTGAGTGCTCCATGCAGGGACTGGGTTGCCAGTGCAAGGATCACTGTACCTCCCGGCACAGACGAACTTCGCAATGAGCAGCTTTCCACGGGAACAGTGGTGGCCACGTGTGGAGCAGTCTCATTTAAAAACACCCATAATAGAACAAGGAAAGGTACAGAGAAGGGCAACAGACGGTATCAATGCTGTGGAATAGCTTCCCTATGAAGAGCAGCTTGATAGGTTGGGGTTCTTAAGCTTGGAGAAGAGACTGAGAGGGGATATGATAGAAGTTTGTAAAATCATGAGTGATGTAGAGCATGTAAATAGGGAGCGGTTATTTACTGTCTCTAACCATCCTAGAACAAGGGGACATTTCATGAAATTAACTGGCAGTTAATTTCATGGAGTGGTATGGAAGGTGAACATGAAAGGTATGGTTTGTTTTTAAATGCATGTCCCTCATTCCATTTTTCATTACTATCCACTGGTTTGGAAACCACTTGCTAAGATGGTGTCAAGTGTTTCCAGTTCCTAATTATTGTGTACTTTTCCAGAGTTTCTGTAAATCTGAATTATAGTGGTATTGTTAATTCCCAAGATGACCTTTACTAGAGTCAATTTAGCATCTTACTTTTGTAGTATTCTTTTAGTATAATCCATTTCATTTTTTCAGAAATGTGTTCCATACACTGTTGTTCAGTGCATCCCCTCCACCATCATTTATTTGTGAAGAACTGCATGATGTGCAACCTTATAGGAGTATAGTAAAATCTAGATTGTATTTTGCACTGTGCTTATAAGCAGCTCTAATGGTCTGTAGAGAAACACAAAGAAGCTGCACATCAGTCAAATATTAAGTGCCATAGCTTCTTTTCACGTAGTCCGCGGTGGGTGCGGGAATGGGTTTGTGGAGGTGGGTGTGCAATTGTTTTGATGAGTGCACACTCATCTCCACTCACCGAGCAACCAGCACTGGCACCCAGTGCTCTGTGCGTGGGTGGTGAGTGAAGTGTGGAAACATGCCCCCTCACCCGCAGTGTTCCCATGGGCCCCCACCCATCCCCTTGCAGCTGCTGTGGCATTCACAGGGGCGCCCCCTGACATACATGTGCATATGAAAACAGCCATAGAGCCACTGCAAGTAACAGTAGAGATTGAAATAAGGGGAAAAGGAAATGCAAGAAAGAAAAAAGTATAAACTGTAATGACAGCTGTATTAAATACAAGAGAGGGAGCCAAGTGGAGCAAGTGCCTGTGTGGAATGATGAGAACTGCTACAATAACAAGGTGCAGGGGCCTCACAAGGAACAGGAGGAACGACCAGCTGGAATGACAGGCCTGAAGAAGGCCATGAACAGCTGGAATAGCGAGGGGGTCACCGGGAGCAAGAGGCAATGGAATAGATGATGTGGAATAATGAGAAGGGCTGCCATGAGGAGCAGGTGCCATAACGCCAGTGAGGTCATAGCAGAGAGGAACCCTATATCCATCAGGGGTGTAAAGAAAGCTTCAGTAGAAGCTTGACACTCAAGGAACCTCAGAGAATCTACACCAGAGGAAAGCCTTAAAATTGTCCTGACTTGGAAATTAATTATAAAGTGATATTCAACCTTATATGTTAAAGAACCCAATTCACACCCTAGCACCACTGCCATCTTGGCTGCAGTTGAGAGTGAGACGGACACGGCCCGAACGGCAGAGTCACTTAGAAACAGTCACGGGGCGAGAGTTTAGGAAACGCTGCAGCAAACCCAAAACGTTTGAAGGTTTCTAGAGCTTTCTAACAGGTATTTAATTAGGGAGCAGTTGTCAAAGTCCTTCTGGAGGGGCAGGCACCTGCGTTCATTGTGTTTTTCCTGTTGGCGGCAGGTCTCTCTCCATGAGTTGTGTTAAGAACAAACCACACTTTTCAGTAGCTCAACGGAAGAGCGTTTGAAAAGGAAATCTGCAGGAGCAGGAGCAGGGTTGCCGCCTATGCAAACGTTTAAGGAACACTTATGGAAAATACATGTTGAGGCCCTGCAACCTGTATTTTCCATAAGTGTTCCTTAAACGTTTGCATAGGCGGCAGCCCTAGTCAGGGGTTCCAGTCGGAAGGGTGCGAAGGGGCAGGGAGCTCGGGCTGATTATGCGCCACTCCCCCCTACACCAGCAGAGGGCGGGCTTTGGCAGGAAATGCCTGTAGAGCCGCAGCGCCTTTAAAGCCCGGGGCCGCCAGACGCTGAAAATCCGACAAAGCGAGCGACCCCACCGGTACAAGCCCCGGGGATCCGCCGCCCACCCCATCCGTGTGGCCATGGCAGCGCTGGGGGAGGGGGGCGCGCTTGTTCGGCCGCCGCTTCCCCGGGGCGTTGCTAGGGCAGACTCGGGGCCCAGGCCTCCCCACGGGTTACAAGGCGGCTGTTGCTGTCGCTACTAGGCAGCTGACGTATCCCCTCACCGGCCGCCCACCTCTTCAAGCAGTGAGCATGCGCACCGTCCGCCGCCCTGCGTGACGTCATCAACCAAGTGCTACTGCTCAGCCTCAATTTTGTGTCCCGTGACACGCAGCACGCGACAGACGCTCCCTCCCCCCCCCTCCCATGCAACCAAACAAACCATCTCCCCTCCCGGCGCCAGAGGGCGCACTCCCGATCTTCGACTCTTCTGCCGCCGTGTAGCGCAAGCGCGGATCAAACCATTTACGCAGCTCGGGGTGGTAAAATGATTGAGTTGCTATTCCAGCCGTGCCTTCCCCCTCCCCTCGGCTCGGTGTTGGAGTCAGCACCGATGTGCATTTGGGCTCACGGGGAAGGATCATGTGTGTCTCTTCCTAGGAGGAGCAACAGCGCTAGCTACAAGGAGGCGCTATATCTCTTTTTTCCCCCTTCCTTGTGCTCAGTGGGTGGGTCCAGTGCGGCAGTTCGAGTTGTTGGCGGGAAGATGCCGCTTGGGCGGAAGAGCCGCTAGATGAATGTGGTCGCGCGCTCCGTCTAGTTCTTAGCTGCTAGCCCGGAGCGGGGCAAGCGCGGGAACTAGAGGCGCGTGGGTTTGGGGGCAGAGGGCCAGCTAGGTGTCTCGGGGCGGGGCGGGTTGGAGGTTGGGTAGGAGGGGACGCGCGGGGGGCAGGGTTGGGGGGCCGATGGGTGGGGCTGAATGTCTGGGCTGGCTAGAGTGGTGGGGCCGGTTTTCTCGGCGGGTCAAACCTGTGATTCCCAGCTGCCCTGAGTGGAACAGCCGCTGCTAAAGAACTTCCAGCCCCGCTTGTGAACCCCGCCTGCTCCCCCGTCTCCTCCCCTAGCTTCCCGGCTCGCTCCTAGGGAGTTAAAAGGCTTTCCGTCCAGGTTTGGATTCATGCGTATTTCTGAAGCCTAGTTCAAACGCTTGGTGTCTGCACCTTATGTTTCCCATGGGGGGTGTGTGTGTGTGTGTGTGTAACCATGATGCGTTTTCTGCAGATTTAACACCGCACACTCATGCTTGCGTTTCGACTCCTAGCAAAAAACATACAACGATCTATATTCTGCTGTAGAGAAACATTCTCCAGAACTTGGTCACTTGTATTTGACTGTTGAGGTGACCGTGAACTTCGGCCCAGAAAATGGCCTTTCCACATTGACTTGTGTAGCAGGAACAGCCACCGTATTAGCCAACTGATACAACTTAGTCCCATTATTTTTTTGTCCCTCCCACAAAAATATTTTTACTTTTATTGAGATGTGGGCATGTGGCTCACTCATAAAATAACCAGGGGGCGGAGAGATGGGGCATAGTATACAACTATGTGTAGCAGTCAGCCAAGGGAAGCATGTCGGATACTACAGATGAGAAAGAAAAGAACGGTCTAGAAATGTGAGAGCCGCTACCTTGTGGTAACCACCGCCTGTGAACTTCACCATAGATTTTAAAAATCAACACAAAAAAGTCTCCATGTTAAACATAGTCCAATATGTTTTTTTCAGGAAAATCATTTGTCTGCACATCGCATATGGCCAAAATGGACAAGGAAAGGAAGATAGGCAAGGAAAGCAATAAAAATGTGTAAGTAATGTTAAGATTTCCTTCACAAATGACTTCTGGATTCTAGCCAGTTAACTGAAACACTTTTACCTGTAGAAACTATACTGAGGACTTGCCTATGAGATTTTTTTCCTGTGTTAATTAGTCTGTGTTACATTTAAAAAAACCTATGGTTTAACGGAGTACTTAAGGTGAATATTAATAATCTTGAGCTTCACAAAGCATGGAAATGGCAAGCTAAGGCCACTGCCTTAACTTATCGTATGTAAACCATAAAGACATTGTTTGGTCTCATGTACTGTGCTCACTTATAACTTAGGCTCCACGCACCCGCACATTGCCTCACTCCACTGGCTTCCTCTCCCCTTTCACATTCTGTACAAATTGAGTGTCTTTATGTACAAGCCTTGTCATGGCCTTGCTTCCAGCCCCCCCACAATCTTTCTGCACTTTTTAAATGCTACATTCACACCTGGTAGCGTGTCTCCTTCTCTACTAGTGCCTTCACCTGCTTCTTCACCCCTTCTCCATGCTGTTCCCTATAGCTAGAACTCCCTCCCGAATACATTTGCTCTGCTTCCTCCTGTTCATNTTTCTCTCTCATGTCTCCTAGATTTTAAGCCCCTTGGGGATTGCTTTCGGATCAAGATCATAAAATAAACACAATACAGTTACAAAACAAATTGAATTTATTACTAGAACACCACACTTTGGTTTCTCTTCTTAGTGCGTGTGTAGCTGTAATATACCATCATAGAGTTGTTCCCAGATACAGATGTCTTACGTGTCCAAGGCTGGCTAGATCCTGGAGTATGCAGGCTGGTTCAGAGAAAGTCAGGAGAGGGCCCTTGGTTCCTGGGGATGAGAGATTCACTCCCTTGGAGCCAAGACTGATGGTTCAAGACTGATGGTTCTGTTTTCAGTATCAGTTACATCTTTGCACAACTCCATGCTGGTTGACTGAGGTTTTTATAGAGTTCTTGAGGTGGTGTTCAGCAATAGCAAGATGTCAAGTCATGATGACGTTAGACAGTCCTTTGCACAACAAAAGGGTCTTTCGAGAGGGTGGGCTGTGAGCACATCAGCATCTTTATCTTTGACAGAGGCCAATCTCAGGGTCAGGAAAGCACTATCAAGACCAAAATGTCCATGGGTGTCAGGATGCACAAAGTTCTTTGGTAGTCTATAGCTCTCGAGTCAGAGCAAATTCTTGGACACACAAGAATTGGTGGAGAATATAGCAATGGAACCTGTTTTTGTATTAATATCTTGCATTGTCCTGCCATTAAGAAAGGAAGGTAGAAGGGAGCTAGGCCTGAAGACTACAAACTGCATTATGAAGAGAGCAGACTTTGTGACTCTATTAAAAACTGCTGTAAGAACAACACTATGAAGGGAGAGAGTGAGGAGGCGGTGGCAAGAGACTGTCCTGACTCAGGTATTTCCAACATCAGTATACTAAAGAACATCCTGCCATCCATGGACAATTGAGTACTCTACACCAGCCAGGACAGAAGCCATTAGCAAGACTGTTGTGGCACAACAACCCTTAGAGCCAGAAACTACCAACAATTGATAAGTATCCTGACACCCAGAACCATTTGTTCTTGATGAGGGCCATCTCAGGGTCAGAAAAGAACAATGTACCAGGGTAAGATACTAATGTGTTCACAGGACTGCGAGCCAGGAGGCTCCCTTTCTCAAGATGGTCACCTTTATTGTGCACCAAAAGAAGAGACGCCTCACCTCTTTCCCACAAACCCTTTCCTTTGATCACAAGGAAGGTAGTAACCCTGACTGGGCAGTTCCCACTGGCTTGCATTGCCCAAGAACTGTATATAAAAACAACCAGAATCGGCATGAGTGGGTTAGAACTGGGCTCCAGTAGCGTTTTGTGCAGTGAGGGCCATGGTCTTTGCCCCAGCCATTCCAGCGAACTCAAGGAGCAGCGCTCTCCTCTCCAGCATCACCTGGGCCCCGCTTCCAGCCTTTCCTGAACCAATTTCTCCATGCACTCCAGCTTGTGGCCCTGGACAGGTAAGAACACTGTTGTATAGAATTACTTATGCTTAGGTGTGGGTAGTGTTGTTACCTGCCAAGATCAGGAAACCAGGACTTGTTTTTCTATTCTACATTAATAAAGTTATACTGTTTTACTGAGCAAATGCCTTGCTAAGTAATTGAGAGAGATATTTTGAAGTGGGTTTAACTTAAAGGCGAGCATCGATCCTGCTCAGCTGGTGAGCACACACAGGCCACTTTCAGACATGGCCCCCCCACGCATATTTGGGCTGCGGCTGGGGAATGCGCAGCCTGAATATGCACGGGGATCGGCCGGTCTGAAAGACACACCCCACCCCACACAACTTTGCCGAGCTCAATTTCCTGCTCTGCATCCCGTGCGGCGCTGCTAGCAAAGCTGCACGGGGGGGCNATGCGCCGGGGGGAGGGGCATGTCTGAAAGTGGCCACAGTTACTGCTCGTCAGGCTCATTATTGTAGTTGGACCTCCCCAGTCTGTTGTGAACAATATTTGAGTAAAGCTACATTTACATTTAAATCTGTCTCTAACTATTGTACCGTGTCAGGTACATTGTTGCTGCTATATACATATCATTATTTTTGTCATTTTATTATTAATAGAGACATATAGTAGGTATCGTAGCCTTTTAATGTAATTTTCAGTATCTTCAATAGCCTTTCTTTATTTTAATATTTTTAACAGTGAGAAGGGAGGAAAGAAAAAAATGAAAAGAAATCATTTGAGCAATAAACCAGGTGTAAGTTGTACAAGTATTTTACATTCAGAAAAGTTACTGTACTTTTAATGTATAACTATGAACTGATCAATACTTCTGGCTACAGAGCGCTGTCCACATGGATTTCCTTGTAGTAGCTTATATCCTCTGTGAGTTTCACCTACAGTCTTGAAACCACTTGTTTACAAGTAGTCCCATTTTGAATCAAGTTTTGATTCTGAAAACTAGATTACATTTTTGGGCTTCCTTTGCACATGTATGACTGAACTTACCATACACACAGCTGGCAAGATGGCACCTAACTTTTAAAGTGTGTACAGTTGGCAGTCAGTGGGACTATTCAGGAATACGTGATTTGATCACTGTAGCCAAAGAAAAGGGGTGTGTGTGTGTTAAAAAATATTCTTACTAAAGAGTAGGCATTTTGTCTAAAAAATTAATCATACATCTGTTGTGGAGTTAAATATTTGCCTTGTAACTTTAAGAAAACTAAATCTAGAATTAGCTGCTGAATGTTGTAGGTTACAAGAGTAACGATGCAATCCTCCACCCACAGACGTCAGTGGCAAAACTCTCATTAACTTCAGTGGATGGAGATTTGTGTCTGCAAAATAGGACATTTGGGATACATGTTATGATTTAAACACAGTTTCCCCTTTTTCCTAAAAAAATTTGTTGAGTATTTAAACGTACATCTACTAGCTCTAGTTGCCACTAGTTCATTTTTTTTTTTTAAACGCAGCATTTTTATGTGCACGTAAGTTGCATGCCAAAGTGTCTTCGTAGCAAGAGGCAAGAGCCCTTGGGCTGCTGCCTTTAATGAGTGGTCAGACTGCACTTAGGTGCTAGCCACCCACAGGGGCTGTGCTGTGCTCTGCACAGTGCTTGTGAAAGTGAGCATGGCAGATGGGCAATGATGCCTCTTGCTGCGGGTGAGGATTTGGCCTCCCCCTTACATGTCTTGGCTGAAGTACTGCACAGCTTACATGTCTGCAACCCTCTTGTGCACCTGCTGAATGAGAATTGTGCCCATCGTCTGTGATCCGCAAGCCACTTACATTGGTGTGATCCCATTGAAGCTTGCATCGATCCTTAAGTGAAATTATTTTGGCACGGTTTATGCCAATGTAAGTGTGTGTGCAATAGGACCTTATGCCAGTCAAAATCCGTTTCTAAATGGATTTAACTAAATCAGGGCAACTTTTGTGTGTAGACAAGCCTTAGGATAACACTACTTAGAATTATACTGTGTATGATTAAAGCTAACCTTGTATCTTTCTGCAGTTTTAATATACTTTGGCCCAAATGTCTTTCCTCTTTCTTTTTATTATAAGAAGCAATACATTTTAAAATAAATATTTATTGGTCGCAATTGAAATATTCTGCAGCAGAGATTAGGGAAATAGATTCTGGGTTAAAGATAATGTTGTAACCAAGTATCTGAACTTCATTGCTGTTACATTTCATTTGTTTTATGCTGGAAAGTTGGAGTAAGTAAACATTTGCGTAATACCCACCCAGGTATACAAAGCCAAGTCCCATCTTCACAGTAAATTGCTGGCAACTGAAGAGCCAGATGTGTCAAGAATTCTGAAAGTAACTGAGACTGGGCATGTCGAGGAGCCTGATGATACGTTTGGTTAGTGTTCACCTTTATAAAATATTGTTTAATATGGATATAGTAAGATGAGTTAGAAAAATAAACAAAAAACAACTCTCCTACAAACACACACAAAGTGAGCTCTCAAAGTGCCACTACTCTGCCCGATGGGATGGAAGGAGAAAACTACCTTTTTAGTTTGAGTCACTTGCACCCTTTTAGTGATTAGATAGTGATGGGTGCTATCTGAGCTAAGTCACCAAGGCTGCGATCCAGCTACTCCAAGTGTTGCGCTGGCAGCAGGGATAAGAATGAACCAGTGCAAAATGTGCCAGATCCACATAGCTAATTGCGCTGGCTGCGGCAGTTATGGGTCAGGGCAGGGGAACAGAGGGCGAGGCAGGGCGTGCTAGGAGTAAATGCTGTAGTGTGTGGAGAGGGGGGTGCATTTCTTGCAAAGGGTGGGGAGTGCTTGGGAGCATTGCTGGTGGGGTATCAGGGCTCACTAAGAAGCAAGGGAATGAGTTTGGCTCTTACCAGGATGCACAAAGGTGGCCAGGAGGATCAGGAGCAGACTCAGCCAAGGTGCCTGCGTGTTCTCAACATGATGCAAGGCAGGCCTTGCCCACCTCCAGAGCTGGCCAGTGTGCTGGCTGAGCCTGCTCCCGAGCCTCCCGGCCACCCTGGTAAGACCCAGATTTGTTCTCTTGCCCTTTCCTGTGCCCTGGGCTCCTTCCTGTACTGCATGATTTTCTGGATCCCAGCCCTTCCCACCATCCACCTGCCTCTGGTTTCCCTGCTTGAGCAGTGTTGCAGGGGCTTGCACCGCCCGAGTGCCTGATCAGATCAGGCACAGGGGTACTGCACAAACCTGGATGGAATGGCCCATGCACTATGGCAACCCCTTTTAGTGAATGGGTGGCTAGTGGCACTGACTTCCCCCTCTGGTCATTGTTGCTGGTGTGGGGGTCGGGTGGTTGCTGAATCTACGTGGGCATCAGCATTAGACTGGCTGCCCTGCCAAATCCAGCATACAGCACCAGGGGCGAGGGCGCGGTAAGATGTGTCAAAGAGAGGTGCTATAATAATCTAGGATATCCAATACAGACTAAATCCATGATGCTAGGCTCTTAAAATAGAATTATACAACAGAATGTCTTTTTGTAAGGCCAATAAAGATAAATATAAAAACATTGCAATTTTGTATATATTTACTTCTATATTTTGTGAGTGTTTTGAGTC
>QEPC01001717.1:1364815-1387617 GCA_003113815.1 Sphenodon punctatus | reverse complement strand
TTTTTTTTTTAACCTGCTTTTTGTGGTCTGTTAAGAAATCTTTGTAAGCAAAAAGGAGGGGAGTTTTAAATCAGACTTACAGATGAATCTAAAGAAACTGTAAAGTGGCTTTGGTTTTGATATACGAAGGAGTAACTTGAATACACATAAACAGTGGTGAGCTGCTTAGCTTTTTTAACAGTATAAGATTTCTTCTCCCCATCCCCAAGTGGTGGTGGTTTTCCTTTTAAAAACTAATAAAAAAATCAGTAGTGCTAGGGTAGCACTTGCCCAAAAAGACAGGTTTGTGAAGTGCCATATTATGCATTTTTCTGTTTTATCCAGATCACCCTTTACATAGTACTGCCGTAGATGCCTTGGAAGAAGAATGCTCAGAATATGATGGATCAACATATCTTTCACCTGATTCAGCTTCTCCAAAGAGAAATTCTGGGCGAAGGTACTGTGTAACATGTTTGGCAGCCCTAGAGAGACCTATCAGACAGTGTTTGCAAACTTTCCTTGGACTTTTATCCTTTTGTTTTAAGGAAAAAATAGTGATGAACATTTTCTACTTGCTATATCTTTATATTTGTCTTTTAAAATGTCCCACTTTTTAAAACAAACCAAACTATCCAGATAAATGAGTAGCGAAACAGTCAATCTTGAAATTAAGAGCAACACATGCTGGTTTTACGCATATTAATACTCAGAATTACTCTCGTGTCATGAATGTCAAGATGGTTGGATGAAACGAAATGCTTCTTAAAAGATTCTTTCTGAAGCATTAGTGAGTTGCTGAAATGTAGATGACATCAGTATTCAGCAAAAATGGCATGGGAAATACGGGCAAAACAGTCAAAGTATTAGTCTTAGGATACAGATTTTTTTTTTTTAAATTATGCATCAGAAATACTTACGTTGCTTTCTTTACTCTAGTAAAAATCATCACACTTTGAAAATACCTGAAGATGGAACAAGCAAATCGGGGAGACTAGATTCTGAAGATGAATCTCTCAAAGAAAATACAGTTCATACAGAGGTTTGTAAGAATGGTAACTGTTTTCATGTTGACCAGATTCCATACTATATATTAAACGCAAAAGAGAGTCTTGACACTCTTCAGGAAAAGGGTGGAGAAGCTCCAGCCCATAAGGGGCAAATCTGGAATGTGGCGCTTTTTTTTTTGCCCTTTTCCATTCTTGGATCTGGCGCATGGATCCTGTTCCTGCCCTCAAGGAATAAACTCAGGGAAAGGGAGTGGAGATGAGGGCATGCACTCAAAGATGGATCCATAATCGGATTCCTCCTCTTTCTTCCCCCATCCTGAGCACACTCCTAAGATTCCCAACTTTTGTCCAGCTCGTGGAGCTTACATTAATTTTCAAAGTGACCCATGGAAGGGGAAAGGTTCCCTACCCCTGCTTTTGGACTTCTGTGGAACTTTAAAAGAAACTACCATGGGGAAATGTAGTACCTCTTACTTCTCAGGACATTTCAGGTTTGTTTTAATAGTGTGTTATCATAATTCTTGAGCAATGGAGGTTAGATCTGTTAGTCGAACGTTATTCGGTCCTGTGCCGCCATCAGGATGGTGGACCAGTTAGGTTGATCCGCACCCCCAGAGATTGATGGATCCTTTTGGCTTCCAGAACTCTCTGGGAGACTTGCCCACTGATCTTGATGGCTGCTTTGTCAATGACCTGGTCCCTTGTGGAATGTCATCTTGACCAAGGCCATCTACACAGTGCAGGCATCTGCTCCCACCACTTCAGCATCATAGGTCCCCCTGGTATATAGAGGACCTGAGATGGCTGAAGCGGGAGGGTAGGCGGTTGGAGTGCAGGTGGCGCTCAACTTGCAGTAAAGTTGATCAATTGCAGCATAGATCATTTTTAAAGGACTGTGCCATGGCTGTGATAGTGAAGAAAGCATTCTCCACTATCATAGCAGTTCCATAGTCTCGTCCGGCGAAGCTGTTCTGGGTGGTGAGTGGCCTGGTTAATCCAGCCTGTCTCCACCAGGAAATGGAGTCCTTTAATGCCTGCTGTATTAGTATTATGGGAAAGTGCCCAGAAGTTTGGGGTTATGGAAACTCAGTCCTGTCCTGTTTATTTGGATCAGTTTCAATTGGTATCGGCCACTGATGCGAGGGAGGTGCTTGGGGTGATGAGGGCAACGAGTTGTGAACTGGATCGTTGCCTGTCCTGGCTGGTGAAAGCCAGTTGAGAGACATTGGGGCCATTGTTGTCTGGGTTTGTCAGTGCCTCCCTATGGGAGGGCAGAGTGTCGTACGTCCTTGAATCTGTGGTGGTCTGGCCCTTGCGTAAGAAACCATCTTTGGATGCTGACTCCCCAGCCAGCCATCGGCCTCTGTCTAACCTTTTGTTTTTAGAGAAAGTTATTGAATGGGTGGTTGCCTGACAGCTCCATGCTCATCTTGATGCAATCGGATTCCTGGACCCATCTTAAGTCAGGTTTTCGTCCTGGGTATGGCATGGAGACTGCGCTTGTGTCTTTAGTCAATGATCTATGCCTTGAGATAGACAAGGGGAATTCTACCTTGTTGATCTTGTTAGATCTTTCAGCGGCCTTTGATGCAGTTGATCATGAGGTGTTGTTGACGCAATTGCAGGACCTGGCAGGGATGCACAGGACTGCTCTTGAGCAGTTCCACTCTTTCCTGTTAGAGGTCCCAGTGGTCACTTGATCCTTCAGTCCCAGCGGGTGATCGCTCATCGTCCCCTCAGGGCCTCCTTGTGGTGTCCCGCAGGGTTCTATTGTGTCTCCCCTCTTGTTCAACATGTATCTGAGACTGTTGGGTGAGGAGGTTCGGGGTGAGGTGTCATCAATATTCTGATGACACCCAGCTCTTCCTTTCTTTTTTTTCCGACCCAGATCCTGCAGTCTCGGTGCTTATCCGATGCTAGGCTGCTGTCAGGAACTGGATACGGGTGAGCCAATTGAAGCTGAATCCTGACAAGACTGAAGTGGTGATGGTTGACTGGTCTTGTGACCAGGGAATGGGGTCCAGCCCCCGCTGGTCAGTCGGGTTCACAGCTTTGCGGTGCTTCTGGACCCCTTGCTGCGCCTGGATTGTTCAGAAGCTGCAGCTGATGCAGAATACAGCAGCTCGACTCCTTTTGGGGACGAGTCGCCAGGAGCACATTGCGCTGGTGCTCCGAAGTCTGCGCTGGCTGCCTATAGGTTTCTGGGCACAATTTAAGGTGCTGGTTTTGGCCTTTAAATCCCTAAACAGTCTGGGTCCCATATATCTGCAAGACCATCTGTCCTTCCATGCCCCATTGTGGCCCCTATGGTCGGCCAGAAGCACCCTGTTGCAGGTTCCCTCTGTTACTCTTGTCCATAGGATGGGGGTGCGCAGGAGGGCATTCTCGGTTGCTGCCCCCGGTTTTGTGGAACTTTCTTCTGCAGGAGGTTTGTTTGAGTCTAAGCGTCTTCCAGAGGCAGTGCAAAACTTCTTTATTTGAAAAGGCATTTGGCAGGTGGCGATGGGGTTAGATAGGCTTGTGGGTAGGGTTGTAGGGGTGGTGGGAGTTTTGAGGGGAGCGTGGAAGGTTTTATTGTTTAAATTTTATTAATGATTAATTGTGAGCTGCCTTGAGTCTTTGTGGGAAGGGTGGCAGATAAATCTAAATAAAAAATAAATAAATTATTCATGCTTCTAATTTGGAATGTTTTAAACCTGGAAGAAAATTACATCAAGCTGTTCTTGATTTTAGATATCTAGAAAGCCCAAACCTAATGTGGAGGAATCTAAATTACCGTCTGCAGTAGCATTAAGGAACAACTCTTCAGAAAGGGTGTTGGATAGAGCTACAGGTTTGGTGAAGGATTTCAATGCACATAAGGTAAGATTGGCTTCAAGTACAGTCCCCCAAACTTACCAGTCATACCATTAGAATATCCCTCTTTCCTGAGAGTGGAGCAGTAAAGAACACAGAAGAATCCTTCCCTCCTGTTAATTTCTAAACAAAAAGGAGGGATTTTTGGGGGGGGACAGTAACTTTGAGAGGACATGCAGGGAATGAAGAAAATGGCTCAGGCCTTTTTTTGCCATTATTTCTTCAACCTATTTCCACTGGAGTACTCCCACTAGTGCAGCTCCATATGTGGCAGAAGTAGTAGCGATACTCCTGTTACGATACTTTCCCACAATACTTATAGCGCATGATTTGCCTCTATAATCCCCCGCAGGGTCACTGGCAAAAATGCGCAGGAGTGGGAGTGCATTCTACATTACAAACGCCATGCGTGCTAAGTATTGTGAGAAAGTGCCCACTGACTCTGTCCCAAGTCGTGGTGAATGTGACCAAGCACCTGTGGACTGCTGGCATCATAATACTCTGAGTAGCATTAAACAAAATGATGGTTAAAATACCTATTTCAAGTGTTGCTACTGCCTGACATAAAAAATTATAATAATTAAATGTTCATTCCCAACACTTAAAGTACCTTAATACATATATGCTTGAAAAGTAATTAGTGCATTTCTGTTAATAGAGGCCTAAGAGGAAGGCTGAATCCCATAAGGGGCAGAGGCAGGCTACTTCAGAAGGCAGTTCAGCTGTTTCTCTTGGTAGGGAATCTGTTGGTTTTTCCCCTCTTAATTCTCAGTTCACTTGTAAAGTGTAATGCTTCTTTATTATTAACTATTAAAGTGTTTTCATAACTAAAATGTCATGAATGTCACGGCTAGAAATGAATGTTTCATAATTGGACAGAGCAGCTTCTTAAGCTTCCCAGTGGATCCTGACAAATCAAGCTTCAAGACTGTGACAATTTTATGGATAAAAATGCTATAAGAGGTTATTCCCAGAGTTGTTTGTCTGTCTGAGCTCTGTCCAGTCTTTTAAAACACTTGTTTTTAAGACCAATGTGAGTTTTAAAATCTTCTGAAAATGTCTTAATCTTCTTTTCCTTAACATTATATAAATACACAGTGTGGTATAAAATGTTTCATCAGTACAGTTCCATAGCAGCACCTGAGGAGAGGATGCGGGGAGAGAAGTGCTGCCTGCATCCTGGGTACCACTGTCCTTGCCCGACATGTCCTGACCAAGCCCTCCTCACCACTTGTCTAAGGGGCCTGCTAGTGGTGGGGGCAGGGCCATGTTGGGATCCTTGGGGCAGCAACCACTGTCCCTACCTACAGCATGGAATGTGGGGGAGCAGTCATTGCCCAGACAGCCCTCTCTGCACGCCGTTTTGATTAAGGGGGCTTGGTTTTCCCCCAGCTCCTGGAGTCTCATTTGACTCCTGTGGAGGAGCACAAGTGCATTGCTTTTGCCCAGCATTTACTGGGTTGCGTCCATTGTCCTATGCAATAAGTTAAATATATGCAGATGAGTGTACACTTCACTCTTTAAATTGGTGACTTGTTGAATATTGGATGTAAAACTCCAGCTATTAACTTTTTTTGTCAATTCTGTACTTGAGTGATTCGTATTAAACCCATCTTAATTTGATTATTGAATGCCACTAGTCTATTGAGTAAGATTTGTATGCAGCTTTTTGGATTGTTTTAAAGAAAAATGAGTTGACCATCAGTTCTATGCAGCTGGAAAAAAAGAAATGTTCACATTATTTGTTAGGTTCTTCTAGAGAAATCAGTTTGCAAAATTCTGCTTTGCAAGCAGTTCTACATGCAAAATGAAAATCTTTGAATTCTTATGTTGCTTATTTTTTTATTATTTCTTTTGTTTCAGCTGATGGTGGTCCACATTCTGTACAGGTCTGGTGCCCAAAAGGGCAGAAAAGATTTCCCAGAGATGTGACAGAGTTGGATGTTGTTCTGACTGAATTTGAGAAAATAACAGCAAACTACAAGTAAATATCACTCCTTGTAAATGAAAAGTCCCAGCTGACGAGAGACTCGTTCTGTTAATAAGCAAATTAGAGACAGCATTAGAAAATACATTTGCATGTCGGAGTAATCCTATTTTGGCTGAGGAATATACCAGATAACGTTCTGTGGCTTCTATTATGAGTCCTTTAAGATGTGACACTTAAGGGGAGGTTAGTCCCCTTAGGAAATTTGAATTTTGTCCAAACATATTAATGGCTCCAGCTTATAGCCTGGGGCAAGACTGTCCAACATCTTGGCCATGGTGGGGCAAGGCAGCTCTCCTCTCAGCAATTTGGTGAAGGGCTGGATTAAGCAAACCCTGCCCATCAACTAAATTTGCATAAACCTCAGACACAGGCGCATGGTAGGCACACAGAAAAAACGTTTGCTCTCATATATACACACACTGTTACCTGGGAAGGAATGATGGGGTGCGAAGGTTTTGTGCGCAAGGTGAGAAAGGAAGAAATGGAGGGCAGGTGGGGTGCGGCTGTGGACAGGGAAGGAATGCAGGAGGGTGCTGCTCTGGGCAGGAAAAGCTTGAGGCTAGGAAGGAACGAAGAGGCACAAGAGGTACTCTGGCAGCAGGGAAAGAATGGACATGCGGGGCGGGGGGTACTGCTGTAGGCATGGGGCAGAATGGAAGGATAGGGGTGTGGGTATGGACAGGAGCAACTGGGATCCAGAAAGGAACAGAGGGACGGATGCTGCAGAGGGGCCTGAGGTCTAGGAAGGCATGGAGGGGCACGGGTGGTGCTGGGGGCTGGCCAGTAATGGAGGAGTATGGTAGCTGGAATGAGCAGGTAGGGGTGCTGCTCTGCTGACTGGAGGGTGTGGGTAGGGAAGAGGAGATCTGGAGCAGGGAGGGAGAGAAGTGGACTGAGCTGCTGACAGGATTTGGGGAGAGAAAGAGGGGACTGAGCTGCAGTGGGGAATTGGAAGGGAGGGGGGAAACTGGAAGACTGGAAGGGAGGGGGCTTGGGCTGTTGGCAAGAGTGATGGGGAGATCTGATGTTTGGAAGGAAATGAGGCTCAGCCACTGGCAGCTGGACCTATGGGAGGCTGCAGGAGACCTAATTGTCCCTTGTCAGCACAGTCTGGCTCCCCTCCATCCGAGGCTCCTGGGCAGTGGCTACATGTCTTCCCCAGGGGTCCATCAGGCCACATCTGCTGTCCAAATGTCCCACTTCTTCAGGTCCTGTGTGGGCAGGGCAAGGCGAGAGTTAATGGCCCCCTGCTGGTACTGCATTATTCCTCCCAGAGACTCTGGAACCCCTGATGGTGCAGCGTACCTCTAACCATTAACTCTTGTTCTGCCATGCCGTCCCAAGACTCAAGGAGGCATGACATCTGGGGCAGCAACAGCAGGCATGACCAAGGCTTTGATATTCTCAATATATTGTATGTTGTTTTGTCTATTCTAATGGAAGGGTTTGTCCAATTAAACATGTTGGTCCTATCAGCAACTGTGTAACTAATCTCTAGCATTAGAGGAGAAAGAATTGGTGAACGATCAAAAGTTCACTAAATTCTATAAGCTAGACTTAAGTTTTGACCCTTTTCTTAATAAAAGTACTGCATGGTGCACTACTTCAATAAACAAAAAAAGGCAAAAAGAAATCCTACATATAGTTTATTTATAGGATATCCCAACGATTATTCCTTTCCCTCTCCAGGAAGCATCTCTGCTCATTAAAATCTCAGTGTCTATTAACCGTGCTTCACTGAATCATAAGAGTGTATTCACACAAAACCCAGAGCCTGTGGGAGGGGCAATCTGTTCTGGTTTCTCTGTCGGTCAGAGGTGTGTTATAAAGGGTTTGCTGCCTTACCAAGCACCTTCTGACCAACTCAACCCATAGGAGAAACCAATACAGACTTCCCTTCTCACGCAACCCAGAGTCTATTTGAATGCACTTTAAGCAGATTTATCTGTGCTTATCTCAAAACATTCTCTCTGAAGGTCTAAAAATCTAATGCTGGGGCAAAATTGGGACACATCTTTCAATGAAAACCTTGTAATTTCATTATTTATCTCTCTGAATATATATACTGACCGAATTTAATTTTATTTTTTTTAAAAAGTTGGGGCCTCAGATTCCTAGGTCTTGCTCTTCAAGAGCAATTAGGTTGTTGCCGATGACTGACAGATCCTGTACCCACTTCCAGTGCTTACTTTCCAAGGATAGGATCTGCATATCTTGTTCTAGACCAAATATATTTTCTTTCCTAGACAAAGCGTGGAGTTGAAGATTTGTAGAAAAGCTATTAACGGCTTCTATTCTGGTTTTAGGGACCAACTCACTAATACTGTAAGTATAGTAATATCAATAGTTGAATAGAGATGCTTATAAAACGTCCAAATGCGTCAATGTAGTTAGAATGTTTATACAGCTGCTATTTCAGTGGTGAAGAACCTGTAGGCCCTGGGCCAAATCCAGCACTCTGATGCTTTGTTTTTATTTGGCCCCTCTTCTAGTTCCAAGATTTACTGTGGATCTGTTCCCTACCTCAGACACACAGATGAGCTTGGGAGAAGGGAGTGGAGACATACCTCTCCACTCCTGGACTCTGAAATGAGAGACAGTGACTCTCAAAATGTGTGGGACATTTTTATAAAATTTGCATGTATGAGGCTGGGCTAAAAAGCTACCTTAAAAAGTTAAAGGACTTCCATAGCCATACAACAACCTTGTATAAGGCCCCTAAGCCCTTGTCATGCCAGTCTTTATGCCCAAGCTCTGTCTCAGCACTTAACTGCTTAGCTTCTGCACCCCCATGCCCAATGTGTTTTGCAGTTCACACAGTCTCCTCCTGACCAAGCTTTCCCCCCACTCCAGCCATTTCTCCTGTGTGGATTCTTGGACAGATGAGATGCTGTTATAAGAACAACTGGTCAGAAATTGTTTACTATTTTTAAAAGAAACAATTCATCTCAACATTAGCCCTTTACATGGGCCAGGTTTGAACCTGTAGCCAGCTAATTTTTTCCCCAAGAGAATTGCTTAGAAAGCATAGATCTACATTGCCCCAAATGAAGGGTTTTTGTATTCCAAAGACTGACCATAAGAGTCATTAATAAGTCAGAGAGAATAAAGAAACCTTTATGGAAACCTTATGGGAGGGGCTGCTCTGAACTTGCCTAAGGCAAACTATTTGGCTAGTCTGGCTCTTGAAGTCTGGAGAATTTAACTCCTTGAATAACTTAGTATAAACTTAGTATGTAAGTTATACTAAGGTGGCCTGCGAGAGGGAAAAGGTTCCCCACCCTGACTTACTTAAATGTTTACATTGCCTCCTACAGATACATCTCAAGGCATATAAAATGAATCCGCCTATTGAGGAATGAATGAAAACCACTGAAAAGTCTTTGGTGTAGATTCTTAGTAGTTTTACTAATGGTGTTAACAAGCAAGACGTTACCCCACTATAGCCCGCACCAAGTGGGTGTCCACCTGCCTGTTTGTTATTTGTGCTTCCCCCCCAGACATGGGGCCATCAACCACTGGATCCTGCAACCCCCACTCATGGTGGGGTCTCAGAGAATGTGGATCCTCCTGTGCAGGTGAACGCTCGCTAATGCAGGCAACTGTGCACCCATGTGTCTGCATCCCCATCCATTAGGTTGCGGGCAATGCCTCTGTGCATACAGGTCTGCCAGTACCATAGAGTTGTGGGTGTAAATCCTAGAGCATTGGACGAGTGACCGCTTCCTGCCTCTCTCTCTGCTCCCTGTCACTGGTGCTTCCAGTGTGGGCTGCCTGCAAGCACATGAAAGACACGCCAGGTACTGCCCACTTATTAGGCTGGACGTGCAAAACGAGAGTGGGGGCTTTACATACCGTACTGGGAATGCAGCGGACTATCGTCTCTTTTAACTTAAGAAACTTAGCTTATTTACAGATTTTCCCCAAACATGTCACAAATTGAAAATTATACAAACATAGCTAAAATATAAAGCTTCATAATAGTATAAAAGAAAGAAAAGTACATCTAGTTTCCCCATATTAATTTCCTTGCTTACATCTTTTCCTTTCTTTTTGTGCTTGGATAGCAAATATTCCCAGAGCATAAACTACTGACAGTGGTCCTTTCTGGATGGAAGGGGGGGCGGTGTACGTGGGTGCAAACCGATCCCCCACGCATTCCCACCCACGGAGCAATTGCTGTTTTGGCCAATTGCTCTGAGTGGGCGAGGTGGAGGTCGGTGCGCATGCGTGTTTTGCGGGAGCACAAACGCCCGCCCACCTACCTGCCCTGGCAGTCACACGGGCGGCACCCACGCAGCAGACCTGTGTGGGCATGAATGGTGCGTCTCATGTAAAAAGGGCTAGTGAATTATCTGCTAGAAGCCATTTTGTTTTTTCTTTGTCCAAAAATTGATGCTTAGATACGAGTGGTGGTAACCTCCATTTCTGCCTATTTTCGTCATAAAATAATCAAGCGCATGAATAATGATAAACATCCCTCGCAAGGTCCACACCACAACTACAAATTTTATAATAATAAAAAATAATCATTTTTATATTGTGTCCCCCCCTGCCATGGCACTCAAAGCACTTCACATATAACACAACTTTTTAATCCTCACAACAACTCTGTGAAGTAGGTTAGGTTGGAACCTTTGCCCATCTTCCCACTACAACTGCCGTTTCCACCTGTGTAAATCTATGTTTAGTAATAGCTTCCTTTGTTTGAAGTCAGAAATTCCCTTCTCTACTTTAGATGGTAAGCCCTTTGAGGAAGGAACCGGTCTCTCCAATCACTATTGTTTAACACCAGGCACATTGTTGGTGCTATATAAATAAGACAGTCATGCCTTACAGCTATTATATTTCCCCCCCCCCGTTAAATGTAGATGGCAGAAGTCCAGAAACTGAAGAGTCTGAAAAGAGAAAATACTAAGGTAAACAATAGTAATGTCTCTTCTTAAAAATAAAAACAAAAAGATTCTGCAGAGTGCAGCTGCAGAATCAAACATAACAGGTTAATTATTTTTATGACATGGGTATAAATATTAGGGGTGTGCACAGGGGCTCATGTCACGTTTTCAATTTTTTTTAATTGTCATTTTTGTTAAATTTTCATTTTCATCTTTGTTTTTGTTTTCCATTGGTTTCAATGGGAAATGGATTTCCAGCTGTAATTCCTTCATTTTTCATCCAATTTGGACAGATTGTTCACCTCACTCAAAGGATCATCTCTGCCAAAATTGATAAAGATTGGATAGAGTCCCAATTTTATAAGCAATTTAATTGTTTCATGGTTTGCACATACATTTCTAGCTGTAATGTCTTTGTTTCCCCTCCGGTTTGGACAGGTTATTCCATTACCCAGGGGATCATCCCTACCTAATTTCAGAAAGATTGGATAAAGGGTCCCAATTTTATAAGTTTTGTGATTTTAACAGAAGTTGCAAATTTACTTAAACTGCTTGCAGGTATAAATTATAGAGGTTTTACTAGATGCAGAGATCCGCTTTTTGGAGCACTTGTAGGGGGGAGGGTGAAGAAGACAGGAGGAGCAGATGTCAGAGGCACTATCACTGGTTTCAGTCATTGGCACCCCAAAGTCTGTGGGAGCATCAGCGGAGGAGAGATGCAGAGTTCTGCTTTTATGAGCACTTGCAACGAGATTTAAGACTGCAGCGCAGTCTCTCTCTCACACAGCACTGAGCCAGCCTACGAGTCTCTCAAAATCTAGCCATGGTGAGGGCTGTGCAACTTGGCAGAAGAATATATTTTCTCCCCATTGCCCACCTCCAAGCATCCATAATTGCAGTGATTGGGTACTGTCAAGTTGGAAGCCTGGGCAGTATCTCCAGAGAATTAGCCTATACCAGGGATTCTCTTATGTTTGTCTCAGTGGTACAAGATGGTTTTGTGTCAAGTGGCCAGCAAAAATGTCAATCATATACCCTCATTCTGTGCTGTGCCCACTTTCCTGCTTGTTGTTAGGAAGTTGGAAGCATCTGCTTAGGAAAGAGCCAATAAGGGATTCTCTTTGTCATCTGTCACAGTGCTGCAGGATGTTTGGGATGCTAATTGGCCAGCCTGGATGCATCAGTCATGTCTTGATTGCTGGGATGCTTCCCCATCCCCTCTGTCTTGCTGTCTAAAGTCTGTTATGTCCTAAAATATTTGTTGTTGTCCAAAACGTTCAGGACTAGTATTTGCATGACTTCTGTTAAAATCACAAAAGTTCAATTGCTTATAAAAACAGGACCTTATCCAGTGTTTCTGAAATTTGGCAGGAATGATTCCTTTGTTCAGGGGTACAATCAGTCCGTATGTCATGCAAATTGTATGGAAAACAAAGAAGTTACAACCTGAAACCTATGTCCTAAAAATTTGTGTGTTCCTGAAAATTTTCATTTTTATTCTGAAATTTCAGAACTATTTTCATTATTGCAATAACAAAAATGAATATGGGATTTTCATTTTCATAGACACAAACTAATTGCACACCCCTAGTAAATATTATACAAAGGGTTCAAAGTTTAAATCTTTAGGGTTTTTTTACTTGCTTTATAGCTGGCCACAGCAATCAATAAGAAAAGACGGCGTTTGATGGAAGTTAAAGAGGAATTAATCAGGTAGATTTCTACTTGTTGAGTGATGATACTGACAATGAAGCGTAAGTAATCCTGTCAAAACTTCTAAATTCGATGCAGAACAAACTGTTGGAGTCACAAAATGCCCAATAGCATGGGCGCAATCCAGCTCCCATTGAAGTCAATGGCTAAATGGATTGCACCCCATGTCTTCAATAATTAGAAATGGGGTATTTCTTTTAGAATATATCCAGAATCCTATGTATTAGCAGAATCCATTTTCTCCTTTGTTGAATATAAATACTGTAACTGTTTTGTATGGGGTGGGGGAGGTGATGTGGGAGATTTGAAGTGTTGGTTGGTATGTTGGGAGGTGATGGATATGCTATGATGCCCTGGTGAGGGGGTGGGAGGGAGCTCTGCATGGGGCTAGAGAAGATTAGGCAGGGGAGTGCTCTCGTGGGTGAAACCTAAGGGGATGGATGGGGGGGGATGAGATGTAGAAAGCATGGCTCTTATATTTGTATTTTCATAAAATTGTTGATATTGTTTGTATTTAGAGCCATTTAAATTTGACTGAGATTTTGTATTCAGCTTTTTAAGGGTAGAAGAGGGAGTGCTGAGTGGGAGGCAGGAAGGGTGGGAGTGGGTGAATCCGACAGGTTCTTTCTCCCTAGTGAGAGGAGCTGTACAGGAAATTGGGTGGGGGGACTCTTTTGTGAGGTGGACTTTATTATTATAAAAATTTGTAACCCGCCCCCTCCTGCCTACTGGCAGCCCGGGCCGGTGAACAACATAATTAAACAAATATATAAAATACGTTCATAATAAATACGCATCACTTAAAACCATCAATAAATAAACTTCAAATAAAACTGAAGCATGCTAAGAAACAAATACCCCTCCTCCCCACCCACCCACTACCCGTCCCCCTCCCAAATTCCTGGCAAAGCAGCCAGGTCTTGCACTGTCTACAGAAGGGGGTGCAATCCAGAGAGGCAAATCTCCACCAGGAGGGAATTCCATAGCTGTGGTGCAGCCACCAAGAATTCCTTCTCAAAGGTAGCCCCCCAGAATATCCGAGGGACCACCAAGAGGGCACACCCGGCTGACCGCAGAGGCTAATCCAGGACATGGGGGTGAGACGGTCCCACAGGTAAGCAGGGCCCAGGCCATGTAGGGCTTTAAAGGTAATAACCAACACCTTGAATCGGGCCCAGAAGACCATAGGCAGCCAGTGCAGAGAATGGAGCGCAGGTGTTATGCTGTCCCTGCGACCTGTCCCCGTCAGGAGATGGGCTGCTTCATTCTGCACCAGGTGCAGTCTCCGGGTCGTCACCACATAGAGTGCGTTGCAGTAATCTAAGCTTGAGGTGATGACGGTGGCAAGATTGGAGTCAGAGAGATAAGGCCGAAGACGGTGGAACAGATGTTGTTTACTAAATGCACTCCTCGCCACAGCCGCCAACTGGACATGCAAGTTAAGACTCTTGACTTGACTTGCGCACCATGTAAGCAGTAAAGACGTTGTAGTCTCGCATATTGTGCTTGATTCCAATTTAGGCTCCATGCCCTCACACGTTACATTGGTCTTTTAGTCCCAATCCTCTTCCTCTGCAGGTTGGGGGCAACACTAAAGCTGGGGAATGGAGGGGGCAAGGAGGCAGAGATGTGGGGAGCCCAGAGCTGGGAGAGCAGGGACAGTGGATCAATCCCCCCCCATTCAGCCCCTGCTCCCCCAGCCCTGAGCTACCCCCAGCTCTACTGCTGTTCCTCAATCCCAACCCACAGCCCCTGCTCTCCCAGCCCTGGGCTCCACCCACCTGTGCTGCTGCCCCTCAGTCCCCACTCACAGCCCCTGTTCTGGGGACACACGGGTAGGCACCACGGATGTGCACACACACACGGGGTGGGGTGGGGGGGACACAAACACTGGAGGACACTCATGGGACACACAGACAGAGGGGTTAGACAAACACATGGGGGTACACATGGATATGGGAGCATGCACACACGGTGGTGCGCGCACAAACAAAGGGGGACACGTACACATGGACACTCACAAGGAGACACGCACATGCGGAGATGCAGAAAACATACAGGGGACACGCCGCCCCACACACAGACACACAAGGGGGGACACACACATGGGGGTGCACGAACAGGTGGATACAAACACGGGAGGACACACAAACATGGGGGACGGACACATGCCTGAGGGTTTGCCCAGAACGCCAGAACAGCCCCGAGGAGCCTCACTTCGACCATGTAGCTAACAGGTGCCGGGATTTGTTTTGTTAGCCACCGCAGCTAGGAGGCGCACGACAGGGTCTGAGCGTGCGCACTGGGCGTGGCTCGTCTCCCAGAACACCTCAAAAGCAGCCGCCGCACCAGAGGCGCGCGCTGGGGCAGTGCACCTAAGGACTGCACACGCGGCCTTGGGCGACGGTTGGGCAGCTTACTTGGCCCCTGGAAGGTGTGATTATTTTTTCTGTTACCTGGAGGACTGGCCTGTAGCTTTAAGTTACTGTTCTATGCTGGATAACCTACTTTACTGAAGACTCTCCCCAGCTTTTTCAGTGGCCAAGGTTCTCTTGGACTTACCCTACTATGGGTGAGACGTTATTTGTTTGACATTATTGTGGATGTTCAATTTAGATTTTATTATACCTTTTTCTTTTATTTCTTTGGTATATTTTGGATTGGCAGAAGATTTAGATTACGCCTAATCTTGGGCGACCCACAATTGATAAGGAACTTCTTGGAGATTGGCAGTTACGCTGTTAACCTGCCTGGATAATATTGATATTATTAGTATGTGGTGACAATTAATTGGCTCCAATGGCTCGCAAAAGTGGGAGAACAGGGCCAGGTTTCCCAGGGTGACTCTTCCCAGTCAAAACAACTAAAATTAGACACTTACATACTGTCAGGTCCTAAAGAGATAAAGGCCAGAAGTATAATGATCAGGCGAACTCTTTTCCACCTCTGGGTGCCACTAGCAAATTGATAGATAAGAAACGAGATAGGTCCATTCTAGAATCTTTAACCTCAGATGGAACAGAGGATCTACAGAACGAAAGCCTGTGGTCACCGGACAAATCTGTTAGATCCATACGATTTGTTGGGTAACCAATGCTTCTTAATAGATCTAATTAAGAAGCTAATAGGGCAGATGGCCAAAGTGTTGAACCTATTAGCAGCCCCAAAAGCCCATCTGCATACCCTGACTGACTTCGTTACAGAAGTCAAAGAAAGTAAATTAAATTATATATCCATGGCTAATAACCACCCAGGGGGAAACCAGAACCACACATTGCCTCAACCCAGGGCAACTCCAGACCAGAGTCAACCAGATAGGACTCATGTCAGGAGATTAGCTAAGAATCAAAACAAGGAAGTCATAATGAGAAGGAACCCAATCAATAATGCTGACAGTGTTATAAATCCTAGAGCTATTTCTTTTCGTGTATCTCCATTGCCAAATGGTTTTTTTTCCTCTTGGGGTTCCAAATTTGATATCCAGCAGCATTTGCAGGATATCTTTAGAGTTCATATACGATTCTGGCAAAATAGATTCCTTTAAAATATTACCATCTTTTTATAACCTTCAGCGCTTGATCATATATTTTCACAGCCCTAAATTGGTATCGAATATAATTGATCATTTTGATCTGTTTCAATCCTGGGGGGTAATAGTGGGGGAGGTTTTCATGGACCCAATCAAACGTCCACTGATCAACCCAGTTCCGGAGTATAGGGTGGGGGGAGATAACATCTCCAGTAGTAACAGCCAATACCCAGCCCAGACATAGTCGTGCCACAGCCCTTTTGTTGCAAGGGAAGAGATCCTTTTTGCCCCCCACAGAGTCCAACTTGGGGTAAAGTTTTATCTAAGCCCATTGGTGTTCACCTGCAGGATATTGCCGTGCCAAGGAACTCACAGGTCTGATTCGAATTCTGGGATTACCCCTGTGATCCCCTCTGCGGGAGGTTTATCCCCAGAACCGTTCCCTGATACTAACTTCATGGATATAGAGGTTCCACCCCAGGGCAATGAAATCCTTTCTCCCATTAATAGTAACAGTATAGAGGCAGATCCTGTCCTATGTACAGCCAGTGAAACAGGGCCTTCTACAGACAGAAATAATGCTGAACCAAGTACTGATTTCTTGGGATGTATCGATAAGATAAGATCAACCACTCATTGTAGATGAAACATTGGTTGCCATACATCCAACGATTGGCAATTGACAAAGTACATACCATGATTCCTCTATTATTTCACTCTGTTCCTGGAATATTGCAGGATGGCAGTCACATAAGGACGATCCTTTATGTATCTTAGTGATCACCTACCTTTGATATTGCTCTTGACGCTTAGGTTGGACTCCTTCGAAAACGTCCCTTCCGAGAATACTCAGACAAGGTACCTTGATCATCAAGATCAATACTTACCTAAAAGATGGGACCAGAAATTGGAACAACAATTGGCAATTGTTCTGAGTAGTGAATCTGTTGTAGCCATGAGAACTAAGGCACTATCCATGAATCCCGGGCATTTACTAATAGGAGAGTTCGAGAAACTGGTGAAATTCCTGACCCTGACTTAAGTAGGGAACCAAGTACTTCAAATATTTGCCGTTCTAGGAACCAGAAATGGTTTGATACAGTGTCATCATGCCAGACAGGCCTTTATGGCCGTCTACCATATCTACCAGATGAGTCAGGCTAAGAAATTACCGGCTCATTATTTTGAACTTAAAAAACAATATCGCTCGNTCGTCTCCCAGAACACCTCAAAAGCAGCCGCCGCACCAGAGGCGCGCGCTGGGGCAGTGCACCTAAGGACTGCACACGCGGCCTTGGGCGACGGTTGGGCAGCTTACTTGGCCCCTGGAAGGTGTGATTATTTTTTCTGTTACCTGGAGGACTGGCCTGTAGCTTTAAGTTACTGTTCTATGCTGGATAACCTACTTTACTGAAGACTCTCCCCAGCTTTTTCAGTGGCCAAGGTTCTCTTGGACTTACCCTACTATGGGTGAGACGTTATTTGTTTGACATTATTGTGGATGTTCAATTTAGATTTTATTATACCTTTTTCTTTTATTTCTTTGGTATATTTTGGATTGGCAGAAGATTTAGATTACGCCTAATCTTGGGCGACCCACAATTGATAAGGAACTTCTTGGAGATTGGCAGTTACGCTGTTAACCTGCCTGGATAATATTGATATTATTAGTATGTGGTGACAATTAATTGGCTCCAATGGCTCGCAAAAGTGGGAGAACAGGGCCAGGTTTCCCAGGGTGACTCTTCCCAGTCAAAACAACTAAAATTAGACACTTACATACTGTCAGGTCCTAAAGAGATAAAGGCCAGAAGTATAATGATCAGGCGAACTCTTTTCCACCTCTGGGTGCCACTAGCAAATTGATAGATAAGAAACGAGATAGGTCCATTCTAGAATCTTTAACCTCAGATGGAACAGAGGATCTACAGAACGAAAGCCTGTGGTCACCGGACAAATCTGTTAGATCCATACGATTTGTTGGGTAACCAATGCTTCTTAATAGATCTAATTAAGAAGCTAATAGGGCAGATGGCCAAAGTGTTGAACCTATTAGCAGCCCCAAAAGCCCATCTGCATACCCTGACTGACTTCGTTACAGAAGTCAAAGAAAGTAAATTAAATTATATATCCATGGCTAATAACCACCCAGGGGGAAACCAGAACCACACATTGCCTCAACCCAGGGCAACTCCAGACCAGAGTCAACCAGATAGGACTCATGTCAGGAGATTAGCTAAGAATCAAAACAAGGAAGTCATAATGAGAAGGAACCCAATCAATAATGCTGACAGTGTTATAAATCCTAGAGCTATTTCTTTTCGTGTATCTCCATTGCCAAATGGTTTTTTTTCCTCTTGGGGTTCCAAATTTGATATCCAGCAGCATTTGCAGGATATCTTTAGAGTTCATATACGATTCTGGCAAAATAGATTCCTTTAAAATATTACCATCTTTTTATAACCTTCAGCGCTTGATCATATATTTTCACAGCCCTAAATTGGTATCTAATATAATTGATCATTTTGATCTGTTTCAATCCTGGGGGGTAATAGTGGGGGAGGTTTTCATGGACCCAATCAAACGTCCACTGATCAACCCAGTTCCGGAGTATAGGGTGGGGGGAGATAACATCTCCAGTAGTAACAGCCAATACCCAGCCCAGACATAGTCGTGCCACAGCCCTTTTGTTGCAAGGGAAGAGATCCTTTTTGCCCCCCACAGAGTCCAACTTGGGGTAAAGTTTTATCTAAGCCCATTGGTGTTCACCTGCAGGATATTACCGTGCCAAGGAACTCACAGGTCTGATTCGAATTCTGGGATTACCCCTGTGATCCCCTCTGCGGGAGGTTTATCCCCAGAACCGTTCCCTGATACTAACATCATGGATATAGAGGTTCCACCCCAGGGCAATGAAATCCTTTCTCCCATTAATAGTAACAGTATAGAGGCAGATCCTGTCCTATGTACAGCCAGTGAAACAGGGCCTTCTACAGACAGAAATAATGCTGAACCAAGTACTGATTTCTTGGGATGTATCGATAAGATAAGATCAACCACTCATTGTAGATGAAACATTGGTTGCCATACATCTAACGATTGGCAATTGACAAAGTACATACCATGATTCCTCTATTATTTCACTCTGTTCCTGGAATATTGCAGGATGGCAGTCACATAAGGACGATCCTTTATGTATCTTAGTGATCACCTACCTTTGATATTGCTCTTGACGCTTAGGTTGGACTCCATCGAAAACGTCCCTTCCGAGAATACTCAGACAAGGTACCTTGATCATCAAGATCAATACTTACCTAAAAGATGGGACCAGAAATTGGAACAACAATTGGCAATTGTTCTGAGTAGTGAATCTGTTGTAGCCATGAGAACTAAGGCACTATCCATGAATCCCGGGCATTTACTAATAGGAGAGTTCGAGAAACTGGTGAAATTCCTGACCCTGACTTAAGTAGGGAACCAAGTACTTCAAATATTTGCCGTTCTAGGAACCAGAAATGGTTTGATACAGTGTCATCATGCCAGACAGGCCTTTATGGCCGTCTACCATATCTACCAGATGAGTCAGGCTAAGAAATTACCGGCTCATTATTTTGAACTTAAAAAACAATATCGCTCGTTAATGAAGCGAAAAAGGAGTATGTTGTTAGAACCTGGCAGGTGGTGGTTGAAGCCGGGAAAACGAATAACTCAAGAAAATTCTGGCTCATTGTAAATGGCACATTGAAGCGAGGAAGGAATATAGGAACCTACCCAATAATATCTAGATCTTGGGAAGACCACTTTAAGAGTCTTTTTCATGGTAGACAGGATCCTCAAGGGCAGGAAACTGACCCAGGAGCACGGCCTTGCTCATGGCCACCAGTCACTGGACTCGAAGCAATAGATTGTCCACAGTAATAAGGCCCCAGGTGTGGACTGCATAAGAATAGAATTTATAAAGGCATTCAGAAATTGGTGGATACCCTATTTAGCGGCATTGTTTACAGCAATAAACGAAACAGGAATTTTTCCTGAGGACTGGGGAGAGGTGATAGTGACACTGATCTATAAAAAAGGCTGCAGGTCAGATCTGGTCCACTACCGGCCGATTAGTAAAGTATAGTTAGCAAATTATATTCCAAAATTTTGTTGAATAGATTGACAACATGGCTCACTACTTGCAATATAATCCACTTAGAGCAAGCAGGATTTCAAAAAGGGAGGTCCACTATAGATCAGTGTATGGTACTTTAACTTTGAGGTATTTACAGGCTAGATGATGATGGGAGATTGTTTGTAGCCTTCCTGGACCTACGCTCGGCGTTTGACTCAGTCAACAGAAAAATTCTATGGGGAAAGTTAAGAGCTCTTTCAGTAGACCCACGTCTACTCCTGTTAATAAAAAGTCTATACAAGCAGGCTCGGATCTTGCCTCATTTGAACCCATTCTGGAACGCTCAGCAGGCATTGGTGTCATTATTGTCTGGGCGGGATGGAATAAAAACCAAGGATGTGGCTTTTTTCCTTTATAAGGCCTTGGCAGTAAGGAAGGGCAGGCTGTCTATCACAAGTAAGGAAGGTGGGAGGGAGGCTTCCCGACGATTAGATCCTGATCTCTGACCACTACCTGGGTACTTTTTGTGTTTTCTTACGGTTTGTATATTTATATTTGTTGTTTGTTTTCTTGTGTGATGTCTTGTCTACACACTCAATAAACTATTATTTATTTATTTACAAGCAGGCTGCTATGACTGTTAAATTGGACAATCGGGCGCTTATCCAACAAAATAGATTTACACAGAGGGGTCAGAGAAGGTTGCCTTTTGGCCCCAGCCCTTTTCAACATATATATCAATGATGTGGTCCCACTCCTGGTAGAAGCTAAATTCCACCCTCCCAAAATAGCATCAAGGCCAATAGGCAGTCTCCTTTGTGCTGACGATTTGGCCATATTGTCCCAGACAAGAGTGGGGCTGCAACGCCAATTAGAAACTTTTGTCCAATATTGTCGGGTAAATAAAATGCAAATTAGCCATGACAAATCAAAGGTTTTTATTTTCACCAAAGAAAGGAAAGTATATCCCTTGTCCATCAATGGGCAGGTAATTCAGCAAGTCAAGGAATTTAAGTATCTGGGAATCACTGTCCAACAAAACACCAAATGGACTTAGACACCAGATAGCCAAATTGGCTTCAGGAGGAGCTCCTTTAGCAATAGCAAGACTTTTGGGGTATTTTGGAAAATCTGACCTAGTGTGCGCTATGAGAGTCTTTGACGCAAAGGTGAGATTTAAATTTTTATATGGAGCAGGATTATGGGNCTGTGTGGGCATGAATGGTGCGTCTCATGTAAAAAGGGCTAGTGAATTATCTGCTAGAAGCCATTTTGTTTTTTCTTTGTCCAAAAATTGATGCTTAGATACGAGTGGTGGTAACCTCCATTTCTGCCTATTTTCGTCATAAAATAATCAAACACATGAATAATGATAAACATCCCTCACAAAGGTCCACACCACAACTACAAATTTTATAATAATAAAAAATAATCATTTTTATATTGTGTGTCCCCCTGCCATGGCACTCAAAGCACTTCACATATAACACAACTTTTTAATCCTCACAACAACCCTGTGAAGTAGGTTAGGTTGGAACCTTTGCCCATCTTCCCACTACAACTGCCGTTTCCACCTGTGTAAATCTATGTTTAGTAATAGCTTCCTTTGTTTGAAGTCAGAAATTCCCTTCTCTACTTTAGATGGTAAGCCCTTTGAGGAAGGAACCGGTCTCTCCAATCACTATTGTTTAACACCAGGCACATTGTTGGTGCTATATAAATAAGACAGTCATGCCTTACAGCTATTATATTTCCCCCCCCCCGTTAAATGTAGATGGCAGAAGTCCAGAAACTGAAGAGTCTGAAAAGAGAAAATACTAAGGTAAACAATAGTAATGTCTCTTCTTAAAAATAAAAACAAAAAGATTCTGCAGAGTGCAGCTGCAGAATCAAACATAACATGTTAATTATTTTTAT
This sequence comes from Sphenodon punctatus, assembly GCA_003113815.1. NCBI lineage: Eukaryota > Metazoa > Chordata > Lepidosauria > Sphenodontia > Sphenodontidae > Sphenodon > Sphenodon punctatus. Next base: position 1,365,614 of record QEPC01001717.1, on the reverse strand, counting down.
GACATGGGTATAAATATTAGGGGTGTGCACAGGGGCTCATGTCACGTTTTCAATTTTTTTTAATTGTCATTTTTGTTAAATTTTCATTTTCATCTTTGTTTTTGTTTTCCATTGGTTTCAATGGGAAATGGATTTCCAGCTGTAATTCCTTCATTTTTCATCCAATTTGGACAGATTGTTCACCTCACTCAAAGGATCATCTCTGCCAAAATTGATAAAGATTGGATAGAGTCCCAATTTTATAAGCAATTTAATTGTTTCATGGTTTGCACATACATTTCTAGCTGTAATGTCTTTGTTTTCCCTCCTGTTTGGACAGGTTATTCCATTACCCAGGGGATCATCCCTACCTAATTTCAGAAAGATTGGATAAAGGGTCCCAATTTTATAAGTTTTGTGATTTTAACAGAAGTTGCAAATTTCCTTAAACTGCTTGCAGGTATAAATTATAGAGGTTTTACTAGATGCAGAGATCCGCTTTTTGGAGCACTTGTAGGGGGGAGGGTGAAGAAGACAGGAGGAGCAGATGTCAGAGGCACTATCACTGGTTTCAGTCATTGGCACCCCAAAGTCTGTGGGAGCATCAGCGGAGGAGAGATGCAGAGTTCTGCTTTTATGAGCACTTGCAACGAGATTTAAGACTGCAGCGCAGTCTCTCTCTCACACAGCACTGAGCCAGCCTACGAGTCTCTCAAAATCTAGCCATGGTGAGGGCTGTGCAACTTGGCAGAAGAATATATTTTCTCCCCATTGCCCACCTCCAAGCATCCATAATTGCAGTGATTGGGTACTGTCAAGT
>QEPC01001717.1:1353874-1364715 GCA_003113815.1 Sphenodon punctatus | reverse complement strand
CCTCTGATTTCACAAGAGGTGGCCCATCACTTGGGGCACTGGGGGGGAACAGCCCCTCCCACAGCACTATGCCCTCACAAATGTGCTGCTGGCTGCAGGTGGCCCACCCCTGAGTTCACCACAGCAGCACCACTCAGCGTGTGGTACATCTGCCCAGACTGGGTTAAGGCTTTCCAAGGCATGGTAGTCCCTGCAAGACGTCTAGTATGGCTGCACCCATGCTCTTTTGTGTCATGAGGAGGGGTTAGGACACCAAGACATGGATTCCTATGGAGGAACCCAGCCAATCTAAGAACCATAAGAATATATATAAATAAAAATAAACCTTTCATGTTTAGCATTAATAGTTTGCAAACCACAAAAAGCTATGAAATTATTTCTTTCTTCTGCCTCTAGTTAAACATTTCTAAGCCTTCACCATCCTCATAGATTGCTAACTGTTGTTTCTCCTTATTCTGTCTTACTCTTCAGGATTCCCCTCTTTGTCTTACAAGTAAGCTAAGCACATGCACCGGCAACTTCTGTACTTCATGAATGTATCCCTGTTTCTCCCTGTGTTCCCCTCTCCCTTGGGGTAGCTACTCCTCAAACCAATGAGAGGAGCTACTTTAGATCTAGTCCTAAGTGGAGCACAGGACCTGGTGCAAGGAATAATGGTGGTGGAGCCACTTGGCAATAGTGATCATAATATAATTAAATTTAACATAATTACTGGGGTGAGAATGATCAACAAAACTAGTGAAGAAATTTAAAAAGGGAGACTGCTAAAATAAGGAAGCTAGATAGAAGGAAGCTAAAAGGAGCAGTGATGAGGATTAAATGTCTGCAAGAGGTGTTGGAGCCTATTAAGGGGTGAGTGGGTGGATGCCCCCCCCCCTCCAGGCACCCTGGCTCTCATTTGCTTTTCCCCAAGGCACCCCAATTCCTTCTCGGCCGTCACGCTGTTCCTGCATTGACCACATGTCATCTAGAGTTCTAGTGCATGAGCAGGAAGCACAGGCTAGTGCCTTACACCTGCCCTCCACCGCCCTCATGTTTTTTCTGTGCATATGCACAAAGAGCAAAAAACATGGCAGCACTGCAAGATCAGGCACAGGGAACCAGCCTGAGCCTCCTGCACATGCACCTGAACTCATGTGAAGTCTTAACACCTCAGCTGATGAGGCTGGGCTTCAACTCCCCTCCCCAGTGGGGACAGTGGAGGGGAGCTGGAGAGGCGGGGTAAGCGGTGCACTAGACATGGAGGGACAGAATGACATCATGATAGGGGCAGGGCTGGAACAGGCAGGCCACCAGAGACAGCATGTGCTGCCTCTTTAAAATGGTTCCCTGACCCTTGGTACTATGGTGGGGATTTTCTACAACAGCTCTCAATGGATGCCCAGGAGACCCCTACTACCTAGAAGGAAAATTCACAGGTAAGAGTCCAATTTTCCTTTTTCATGCCAGCTCTGCCCCACCAACCTAAAAGTCCACTAGATGCTACTGGATTTCACTCTGTTTGTATGACAAGCAGAATTAATGGGATTGGCACTGGCATGAATCAGAATGAGGGAATATATTGCTTTAAAGTTAGTAGCATTTTATTTATACAGTTTTGTCACAGTAACCATTTGGAAAAAACTAAACAAATAAGTGTTGCAAAAGAGTTAGACCTCTTTTTTTTTTTTTTTTTTTACAATTAAAAATAGTGAACCCAAAATATACTATTGTCCACTACCTTCCACTAGCCAAAATAAATTAATTCCAACTAAAGTAGGCTAAACGGTCTCTTGTCAGGCAGACAGCATAGTCTAAAAGGGAAGTCAATGGAGTAATCTGGAACATGTGATTTGAAAACTGCAAGCTAAGTATATGTTTCTGGCAATGGCTTCAGTACACTTGCTGCTATGCCAGGCTGTGTAAGATGTTCCTAAAGCCAACAGGTATACCTTTACAAACCTAGTTATAACAGATCAAGCATAATGACAGGTAAGCAAAGCTTTCTTTTTACAAGACTTTTTTTTACTGGTTCCAGAAAATGGGCACCACAAACTGCCTGCCCTTTTTCAACTGATTAAGTGAAGCTACAACTCCACTTATCTAGCTTGGCAGAACATAGAACTAGCAATATGCGGTGTCTGCACAATGACTAAAACTTGTAAATGCCGACACTGTTCTTAGAATGAACTTACTGCTCATGAAAAGCATGTAAGCTTACCCCAGTTGCACATTAGACGTTCCACTATGCCTGGGTCCTTTGCTTTTTATGGCTCTCTTTTTGAAGCAGTGGCTGTTGTGCAGTAGACACCCTTCCAGTAGGGTATGAGATCACAAACTTGCTTTCAGGAGAACCTCTGATAAAGATGATGAACACGGAGGAAGTTTAGCCCAGTAAAACACTCTGATATTTATTAAAATCTGGTCTTGAAGACGCAAGCTGAATAGTTGATGGCAAGCTACTTAAAAACAACAAACAAACAAAAACTCAAGCTAAAATTCTTCTGTTAGTTTCTCCTGCCAGCGTAGATAGAACCTACAAAAGCAGCATTTTTTTTATTTACTAGAGTTGATCTTCTCAAGATAACCCTTAAGAATCTAAACAGCCATGCCTACTTCCTGTTTTTTTAATGCATCTACTAGGAGCTCATCTGGGATTTCTTCCACAGTGTCGTTCCACTTGGGCAGAACTACACTATCTGCAGCTTCAACTAGTTCAACATCCTCACTAGCTTCCAAAAGACAGGCATCCTCAATCCCATCATCCCATTCTGCAGTTGAAGAGAGCTTCTCAGTTGACTCCCCATCTGCTTGGACTGTGCCTAATGATGTGATTGCTGGCAACCTTGTAAGATTAGAATGCTGCTTTGCTTTTTCTTCTATATTCCCACTTTCATCCATCACGTATGTATAGTCTTCTTCCTTTTAAACGTAATCATACAAACACTTAGCCCAATGTCAAGCAAACTTGCTCTGGACTTCCCTGATGGGGATTATCCCTCTACTCCCAATGAAACAAGTGCAAGAATATCATCCATCAGCTAGCAGAACAGGATTTGTATCAAGAGTAAATAGTGTTTTAAGCAGGGCTTCATAACTCATGTCCGTTATTACTCTGTAGTGAATGTAAGTTTGGTTAGAAACAGTGGCAACTACTAATGGGTAATGAGTTATTTACCATAAACCTCAGGTCACTTAGCAGATTGTTTAAGCATTAGAATATGTACAGGAAACATTCTTAAATGCTTTACAGTTGGGGTTAGTAACTAAAACTAGCACCATTCTGAAAGTATGGTAGTCACATGTGATACTGGTATGCATAAGGGCTAGTGAAAAAATACAGGAGTATAGATCCCTTTTAACAGTGTTGATTAACAATTATACTTGCTAAGGTGGTATGCTGCAAAGGGCGATTGGAATCTGGACTGGATTGGTTACAGCGACAGAATAAAAATTGCCACTTATTATTAACAAACATTTATATAGCGCCAGCAGTGTACCTGGCACTTTACAAAGTAATAAAATAGACACGGTCCCTGCCCCTAGGGCTTACAATCTGAGAGACAGGAGCTGAGGGAGAGACTTAGGAAGGGGAACAGAGGGAGACACAAGGGGTCTAACATTGCAAGGTTTCAAGTGCACGTGCTTATTTTAAGTATTGGCTAACTGGGTAAGAGCTGGATGTATCCACATCAAGCAAAGCTCTTGTTTCTCAAGTACTAATGCAGCCATACTAGTTCTAGATAAGTTAGACCCAGCAAAAGACTTTCTACTACCATTTTGCTTAGCTGTGTTCACAGCAGGTCCAGATTTCACAGTGGTAAAATTTCCTACAGCTATGAACCAAACTGCTAAACAGTAGGAGTAATCTATACAATTCTTAGGCCTCAGTTATGCAGTTTAATGTAACAAGTAGGCACTTAGTCATGCGAGTGCTTCCAAAGATGCTCATTTATACACAGTTCCGTAAACATCAACTAGCACATGTAAGGACTGCACATTCAAAGCTTTAGTTTTAAAAAGCTACCCACAGACAGTTTGAAATGTGCTTGTACTTGTTATACTTAAAAGCTTTGCAATAGAAATAATATAACATACCTCTTTGAAAAGAAATGTCAGAGATACCTCGGGTGGTAATGGATAACCTGAATCACAAATACATGGGGGGGTGGGGTGTCATATTACAGTTATAATATATATTTTTAATTGTTAATTGTAGTTAAATACTCACACTCTGACTTGTAGCTTTCTGATCTGCACACAGGGTCATAACACTTTTGATACCAAACTTCCTTTTTTAGATCTACCAGAATCCTTGAAATAACCAATATAAATGTTAGATACCATTTATATACATTGTGGTTAAGGGATGTTCTCAATGGCTGTATTCAGTGCTTCAGTTCCAACTAAATATAATGCAAAATAGTAATGCCAGAGTTTGGTACTAAAATAGTCTTTATTTGCATACTCATTTGCAACTGTAATGTAATAAACAGAGCAGACAATGTAAAGTTTACTATAATAATGCAGGAACTTATCCAGTACAAATTTCAAGCTAATTTGTAAAAAGTATGATGCTATCAACTTCAATATACATTAAGGGTATAGAATAGAGACTCCTGCCATGCTGTAAAACAAGCTAATTCTAAATCTTCCCTCCAGAACTAGTTCAGCCCAGCCACACTCACAGTGCGTTATTTGTTTCTGCAGAATGAAGCACTCACACATAATTAACATTTTCAACTTTGCTTGAATAAAAGATTGTGCATCTAGATGGTGTTTAAAACTAGGGAACTAGTACACATGGAAGAGACAGTAGCAAGACTATGAAGAGCCTTGAAGCTGAAGGCAAGGAATTTGTGCAGGATGTGACTGAGGAGAGGAGGGGTTGAACATTATCAAAGTCACCAGCAAGGACACCGTCAGTGGATATAGAGGGACGAGGGAGAGCAAAGTTTGAGGGAGAAGTTCAGTCTTGGACATGTTAAGCTGGAGTGAGACTTGCAAATGAGGATATCGGAAAGGCCGTTGGTGATGCGAGAATGGTTGGGGAGAGAGAGTTACAGGCGATATTGGAAGTCATAAGGTTCAGTGAGTTTGCCCAGGGATAGAATAAGGCAGAAAGGGCCAATGAGAGAGACTTTGGTAGCTCCAACAGAGCAGATGGGGATAGAGCTGGTACCATCAAGAGTCATTTAAGGAGCAGTTAGGGTGATGGGAAGAGAATTGGTTGAGAACTGAGCCCTGGAAACCAAGGCGTGAACAAAGGAGGATGGTGTGGTCAACTGTGTAAAAGGCAATGGGGATCAAGTAACACAAGAAAAGAATAGAGGCTCTTAGACTCTAAGAGAAGGTCATTGGTGATTTTGGCAGAAGCAATCTCATTTAAGTAAGGACAGATGCCAGATTGAATGGCATCAAAGGACAAAATGGAAGAGAGTCAAGACTGGGTGTGGACAACTCATTTCAGGAGAATGGAAGTGAAGCGGAGAAGTGAAATAGGGTAATAGCTAGTTGGGGGGTGGTAAAGTCAAGTGTGGGCTTTTTAAAATTTATTTTATTTAGTTAGATTTTTTTATCCCAGCCCCTGGTCCAAGTACTGAACTCTTCAACTGGGCACATTTGAAAGCAGAGGGAAAGGAGCCAGGCAGAGGATGCAGTGGTTGGGGCAATAGCAGTTAGGAGATGAGAGGGATAGGGCCAAGTGGGTAGATGGAGGGGTTGGATAAGAACAGAAAGGTAGTGATTTCATCAAGGGAAACTGGAAAAGATAGAAGTGGGAGAAGAAGAAGGAAAGGGAAAGAGAATGGAGGAGGCGAGATCTTGGGAAGAAGGGTGAGGCAGATGTGAGAAGAATTGAAGGTCAAGATAAGACAGCAGGGATTGTGGAAGTGAGACTATTGGGGTGAAAAAGTAATGGCGTTTAAGCAAGGGAAATCGCAGAGCTGAAAGTGGAGAGGATGAACTTGTAATGGGAGGTAGTCAGCAAGTTCATGAGATCCCCACCTGCAAGGGGCTCAGCAGAACAAGCACAGTAGTGGAGGTAAGCCAGGTTTGGGGGTTGATGAGAGAAGTGGGGAGAGAGGTAGCAAAGTGCCGAGGGTTGACAGATTAAAGATTACAGAATGAATGAGAGGTTGGGTAAGGAGGAGGGGTGGAGTGGATGATGTGGAAAGGGGCAATATGATGCTTTAACATGAGGACACAAAGTTCAGAAATGGAACTTATTTTCCAAGGGAAATTAATTTCTTCTTGCTTAAGTTTGGATCCAACCAAGCAAGAGGGGCGAGGGAAGTGTTTTGAAAAACACCCTTTCTTGGCCAGTCTCTCAGCCTCCATCAATTTCAAAATAGTCTGGGGAACATTGGTGGACTACACAGCAGGACTTAAAATGGTATTGAATAACTTTAAACAATTATGGAGCCATTCTACTTCTACTTCTGAAAAACAAATTTTATTAATGTCACTGCTGGATTGATAAATTTTAAATTCAAATGTTTCTAATGTAAGGAATAAAAGTTCATTGATGAAGTCCTGTAACTGAAAAATGAGTTTTCTGGTTTAATAACACTTTTGTAGTTCACAGCACTGTTTCTCAGCATTGTGTCTAACAACTACCTAAGTACATTGTTCCTTGGCAGTTTGCAATAAGCCTTATTGCTGGCTTCTGTGCAAAGCAAAATTATGTGTTCCTAAAAGCCCTTAAACTTGCATAGCTCCATAAACCCTTATAAAGGCCAGCTGAATTATTTCATTACAGCAGTAGCTGTAAAAATAAAAGGCAGAACTGTTTATAAACAAGGGACTGCTGAAGCTCTGATATTGAGGAAACCACTTGAGCTACAGTACTGTAAATTTATCCATGGCTTATATTTGTGGGGACTGTTATACATGCAAAGCTTGAAGACAATCCAGCCAGAAAATAAAAACCTATGACTTTAAAAGTTAATTGGTTAAGTGTCCTGACTATTTTGAATCATGGATATCTCCTACCCCCGGATGAGTTGGGTTCTGAGACTTCACAGCCTTGTAGTCTAAGATCTACATCAATCGCTGCTGGAGTCAGAATCTTTGGTGCAGCCAAAACAGAGTTATCAAAGATTTTAAAAAATCAGTTCTGCTGGCTCGCACAGGTGCAATCCTGTCTGTGCTTCTGCCAGCAGAGGGGCAAGCCCCGCGGTGAGCTTCAGCAGCGTGAATGAGAGGGGGGAGGGACTTGCCACCACCTTGCTCTGCTGCTACTGCTCAGCTCTGCCTGAGACCCATGCTTCTGTGGCTTAGCTCAAGTACAGTCCTGTGGCTTCTGGAAACTTTCACAGGGTTGCTGGGGTGGCTGCTGGGCATCCCCACCACCACTGCACACTCACCTCCAAGTCAGAGCCCTATGCGCCTCCTGCGCAGCAAGCAGGACATGGGCCCAACCCCCNGCCCCCAACCCCCACTTGTCTTCCTGCCCCCCCCCCCAGCATCCCCAGCCCCAAACTGACACACACACACACCAACCCCTCTGCTCCTCTTCCCAGCCCCCCGCACAAGTTCCTGAGCCCCAAGCTGACTGGCTGGATCAGCTGGAGCCAGGCCCGGCAGAGCTGCTTCAGCCCCTGCAAGCAGGAACAGGCACCCTCGGCAACAGCCACAACCTCATCAACGGGACACAAGGGCCACAGCGGTGGTTGTGTGGATGGAATCTCACCTGGACAGCACAGGGAAACTGCTACCCAGGTCATGTGCCACACAGCAGGGGGGGGGGGAATGGAGTTTCCATGGAAACAACCTGTAGTAAATGTGGCTTTCCAGCCACAGCAGAAGATTTTGGCATGGGAACCCGGCTGCGCGGACAGCAGCCAGGTACAAACCCCTCTGCAAGGAAAGACACGACAGCCAGCAGCTGCCCCTGCCCAACTCCTGGGCTTCCTCCCCTGGCTCAGCGAGTCTGGAGCAGCTGGAGGCTTGTGCCCTAGGCTCGCTTACTGGAACAGCAAGTCCCCACGAGTGCTGCTGGGGGGAGCTGCCCGAGCCTCGCCGAAAGCTTGGTTTTCTCCCTGCTGGTGAAGGAGGCTGCCCTGGCGTTATCAATCTAGGGAAGTAATCCACCTACTAGCTCTATATACAGATCCTTGTGCGTCGCTGCCCTTGTTCTGCCCACCTCTCCTAAAGTGATACTGGGGGAGGCTGAGAGGGAGGCAAAGGAGTTCATTGTACTGGCCTCACTCCTGTGGGTGAGCAGATGCCATCTCTTGAGCTGCACAGAGTCCTTCCTATGGCATCAGGACGTATGAATTACTCACAGACTCAGTCTCATTACTTCATACAACTCTCAGCTACTCTCTGTTTACAGATCTGGTTCTGATTCAAAGCCCCCAGGCCTCATAAGAGAAATTTGGGACCCCAGTACATCCTGGTATCTGGGGATCCCTACTTCCCATCTGCTACCCCATAGATGTTTTGATATCAATTTATGGAGATTATATTGGGACTTTATTCCTAATATTGCTTTTGTGGGGGCAGAGCTTGAGGGCCTGATAATTTGTACTCCCATTCCCTTCCTTTCACCAAGCATACAAATCCTGCTTTCCCAGCCTGAGTCAGTGTTTGTAAGAGCTTACTTTGGAGACAACTTCCCGGAGAGAACCACATTAAAGATACCCCAAGCAGAAATGTTTTTGCAAAACAATTTTGCATTCCTTTTCCACCTGATTAAACTTCACGCTCCCTTGTGCTTCAAACAGGGAACTGAAATAGCCTGCTCGGGGCCCAGCTTAGACACCGTGGGAACATTTAAAAATCATTATTACAGTGGGAACATTTAAAAATCCAAAATGCGGTGGCAAATGTTTCTTAGCTTGTCAGACTGATGAAAGCAAAAAATGAACAGGTCCAAAGATAATGGCTATGGTATAGTATCTGCTGTGCTGGTCCCACGTGTGATATCGAGACAAAATGGTTCAGATGGTATTGTTGGACTAACTAGAGGGCCTCTGCTATTTTGATAGATAAAGTTTCCTTTACTTTCTTCAGAAAATGTTGTGGTGGTAGAGCACTTCAATCCTGTCCATTTATACCTCTGGCTTGGTAAGGGGTTTATATTTCTGTTGGCAGAACTGGTTTACAGAGACTGTTCTAATTAAGTACACTTACAAGAACAGGAGCCCACTCCCTGTCAGCCTTGTTCATTCCCCCCACCTGCCTGTCAGCCCCGTTAATTCCCTGCACAGCTTCCCCAGCCCCAAACTAACCCCGCCTCTGGCACCCGGTGCTGAGGAGACTGGGCAGCAAGGAGGCGCCCAAGACCCACGCCTGCAGGCTCTAATCAGAGAGAAAGAGAGGTAGGAGGCACAGGCAGGGGAGCTACAATGCTTTAGGTGAGCAGGAGGGAGAAGAGATGGGCAGTCCAGTCTGAGCAGCGAGATCTGCAGAGGGAACTTTCCACATCTATAGCAAACAGTCCAACTGCAGATGTTATCTGCTTCTGGCAGCTTGAGTAAGCCAGTTTTGGGAGATTTTGAAGCACCACTTTGGTTTTCCGAGACTCCACCCATCTGCAGCATTTCATTGTCCCCATAAAACAGTACAGGAGTGCACTGTCCCAGAAGGGAAGACCCCAGGATATCAGGGGGCACAGGATGAATTCCCACAATAAAAGGGGAATTTCAGCTGCTCATGGCAGCAGAATGAAGTTGTCCTCCAGGAGAGGAGCTCCCTCACCGCCCTCCCCCCATGAGCTCTTTAAGCTACACACCTCTCAGGTGAACTCAGAATGAGTAGGATCCAGATCATGGATCTGTTCCCAAACATTGTGTGAATGCTCTCACTCAGAGCTTGGTTTTTCAGTACTTGGGGAAGGGGGAAGAAACTGAATCAGAAACACCCCAAAAACCAAAAAAACCAATGAACCTTAAAAGCAGAACCGTTTTTAAAACAAGAAAACTTACAATTTCAAAACCATTTCACAAAATACATTTTTCCCTAACTCCAAAAAACATGAAAATTCATTACAATTCCAATTAAAAAAAAACATTTAGCAAAATTTTTGTTGTAATGTAAATGCCAAAAAACATGGAAATTATTTCCAGATTTTCTATCTATATTCCATAATTACCATCAACATTCAGGGAAGATATGTACTTCATACATACTGTTATTACTATTTACTACTAACTAAGCTAGCACATTATTTCTTTACAGGACATTTATTATCATAAGTTGCCTACAAACATTTTTTCAAACTGCCTTAACTCGTTTACATGCATAAAAATTGTATACACTTTATACAATGAAAGGTTGCCATTGTCAGTGCAGACAACTTTATACAATCAGTTGTATAAAATGCAATTCTGTGCTAAAGAACAGAGTTACGGCAGTCTGAAAAAATGTTTGTAAGCGACTTATGATAATAAATAAATGTCCTGTAAAGAAATAATGTGATAGTTTAGTTAAAGGTAAATATTAATAAGAGTAAGTATGTATGGTAATAAATAAATACATATCTTCCGATAATGTTGATGGTAAGTTATAGAATATAAGGTATTTTCAGACATGACGAGATCACAGTGAACCACAGTGAATACCCACCTGTGGTCACTGTGCCCTGCACGTCTGCTTGGCGGCCGCCAGATGTTCGCCACACTGAATACCCACATGGGGTCAATTTCAACCACGCTTCCTGGGCTCCCGGCAGTATAGTAGCAGGGGGTGACGCTTCCCGGCGGGAAAATCCACAGAAGCGTGGTGAAAGTGATTCCAGGCGGGCATCAATAAAAAGTAACGTCTGGTCGGCTATCACGGCCCGGAATCCCTGGTGGGATTCCGGGCCGTGGTGAACTCGGCCAGACGCTGCGGCGGTATTGGCCTCGCCGCCCGCC